>JAGFNQ010005109.1:321278-358276 GCA_024364735.1 Boesenbergia rotunda
TTGGACGTTTCTGAAATTCGGCTCAGAAGCTGAAAAATGGCACTGACAGAGTATCAGTCGACTGCCCCTTGGGGCAGTCGACTGGCACGCCTGATATCAAATTCTGAGATTTTTTTTAGAAATCCAAGTTTCTCTCATTTGATGTCATGGGTTAAAGTTGTTGAGGCAATCATTTTTTATGGTGTCAAAGGGGAGAATGGATGGTTTAAGTTAGATTTTGGGCTAAAATGGGTGGTTAAGTTAGTTATTTAACTCAAATCTTGGAGTGTGATGGAAAATTTGAAATGGATAAAGGCATAGGTTAAGGGGGAGGGTACCTCTTAAGTTTTACTATGTCTTATACTCTTAATTGTTGTTGCTTGTTGTTAAGTTAGGTTTGAAACTTAACTTGGATTATGAGTATAATTGAAAATGGGAGAAGACATAAATTAAGGGGGAGGTTACCTCTTAGGTTTTTGATATGTCTTATGCTTTTCAATTGCTACTGTTATTTACTTTGTTGGCTGGTATTTTATCCCTACACTTAAACATATTGTCACACATCAAAAAGGGGGAGATTGTTGAGGCAATCGACCCAAGAATGATCGGGAATATCATGATTTTGATGTGTGTGCCAACAAGTTTAAGGTTAGGGTGTTATGTTGTATTTGATATGTGTGATTGAGTTTGCAGGACTTGCAGAATCACACATGGAGAATATATCAGAGGGACGAGAGCCAAGGGAGGAAGACTCCAAGGGCAAGCCGGGAAGTGGACTTCAAGGGCACACGTGAAGGGTGGCATGGAAGCAAGCCAAGAGAAAGCTTGTGTGCGCATCCGAGTGACGATAGCCAGAGGAAGATGACTTCAAGGGGCGAGTCAAAGGAGTGAACCTGAAGGCACACGTGAAGGAGAGTGTTAAGAGTGGCTATAAGTGAGTGGGCAGTCGACTGGCCAGAGGGCAGTCGACTGCCAAAACTCATAGAAGGTTTTCAGCCTTCTACCAGTCGACTGCCCCAGGGGCAGTCGACTGGTGCCCCCCCAAAAACTAGACATTGGCTGGCATTTATTGCTAGGCCAGTCGATTGCCCCAGGGGCAGTCGACTGGTGCGGGTCTGGATAGCTTGCGAAGCTGTCCTGTTCTCTTATAAAAAAAGGACTTTTTCACATGTGAACGACACGGTTTTTCACTGTAACGAAGTGTTGTTCGTGCCATTAGTCTTCAGATCTTCTTCTCGTTCTTCATCGAATTCTGTAAAGAGGAAGCAGACACTTTTGTAAAGGTTTCTCCACCTTGAAGGAGACTTTTCATAGTGGAGGTGGAGTACTCGCGTGGATCCTTGGATTAGTCACCCGTTCGGGTGGATACCAAGTAAATTCCTGTGTTAGCAATGCTATCTCGTTCTTTGCATATTTTTGTTTGTATTGCGCTGACTTCTGTGTAGAGAAAACGACGAAAAAGTGCTATTCACCCCCCCCTCTAGCAAAGTAAGTGATCTATCAGACATCACCTTTGCAAAAAAGTGGGGTGATGGACAGCAGCCCACCGCCTAGGTGGCGCCTAGGTGGGGGCGCGGGGATGTGGGCAGTGACCCACTGCCTAGGTGGCCCCTAGGAGGTTCTAGGCGTTCTAAAATAGATATATCTTTTAGTAGCAATTGATAGTGAGTTCTAAAGAGATCACTATATAGTTACACTTATATGACTAGTTGCATTCATATTTATCCATGAAGTTAGTTACAATGACTAGGTTGACTTTTAATTAAGATAAAGTTAAGAAGTGTATCCGTTTTGACACCCCCAATTGACATATCTAGGAATGACCTTTCCTTTTAAAAAAAATAAAGTTAGATCTTGATTTTGTTGCTTTGTATCTTATCCCCTAAAGCCCCAATTATTGTAGGTTGTTTATCCTTACCCTTAGCATTTTTTCCCTTAGATCAAAATGCAAAGTGAACACTGTAAAATATGTAACATGCCTCAATATTTTTCATGTACATATTAACTTAGTTGGTATTCACTTCTCCTTTATGAATATTATAGTTAATTTTGAAGAGAGTAAATTGTGTTGTGTAGATAAGATCAAAACTAGTGAGGCCCTACACTGGTAAATTCATAGCACAGTTTGTGCAGACTCATCTCTAATAAGATTTGAACTTTGGTCTTATAATTTATTTTTTTAAGTGTTTTACTATCACATCCGTTGACATTTTTTTCAATAGTTTTTCCTTCATTAATCATGATTTGTGTATTGTTCATGTAAATTATTTTGTATATCTGCATTTAAATTTTATAGATCTCACAATTTTAGAAAGTATTGATATTTCAAATATTGGTTTAGTTTTTATGCATTAGCATGCAGATATTAATCCTCTAAATCATCCGAAGATCGTAGATTTTATTTTTAATTCAGATATGTAATTCTTCTCATTAATTTTGAAGATGATGAATTTATCTCATAAAAAATTTTTATTGACTATTAAAATTAATTCACAAATATTCACGAAATCTATTTAAACGGCCAATGTTTTTAAAATTATCATCTCATTGAAGGAAAATTCTTAGATACACAGCAGGTGAGCCGTGAATCTAAGTCCGCACCAGGAAGGAAAATCATGGGTTCGACTATTATTGTGAGTGTTTTTTTTTTGTTATTCCAGTTTTATTACTCCATGAGCATCGCTAAGAAGGCTCTACTCTGCAAATTCACGATTTGAACAAGGCACAATAGACTTATTAAAGGAACTCAATTATTTTAATTAATAATACAGTCTTATTGTTAAAACACCACACACTTAATTATTCATCTCAATATTAGATCAAACACATGCACACAACACAAACTGAGGATCAACCATCGTCGATATTCATCCCAATCTTGTAGCTCCAGCATCCACCGTTTTTATCCGCCGACTAACCGGTCGCAGAACCGCGTGAAGCTTTACCGAAGGAGGACGCCGCCCCCTTCTTGAACCTTAATTCATGTAACTGCTGCCCGAGCACGTCACCCTCCGCCTCCGCCGCCTTCTTCTTCTTTCTCTTCTGCAGGAAACAGAACACGGCCGCCGCAAGGAACGCTAGGAGGAAGAGGCCGCCGAGGGTGGCGACCACCACGATGACCACGGTGTGGTTTGGGCTTGGCGGAGGCGGCGGAACTAGCGGTGCAACTGGAGCGGGCGGCGGTGGCAGTTTGGGAGTGGGAGGCGGTGGTGGCTTTACACTCGGAGGCGGCGGGGGGCTTCGTCGCGGAGGCGGTGGCGGATTTACACTCGGAGGCGGAGGCGGCTTTACACTCGGAGGCGGCGGAGGTGGTGGCAGTTTGGGAGTGGGTGCTGGAGGAGGCGGTGGCTTTAGGTTCGGAGGCGGCGGAGGGCTCCCTCGAGGCGGTGGCGGCGGTGGGTTCACGATGGGAGTGGGTGGCGGGGGGCTTTGACGGGGCGCGGGAGGCGGCGGTGGCTTTACATTCGGAGGCGGCGGTGGGTTCACGATGGGAGTCGGAGGCGGGGGCTTTGACGTGGCGCCGGAGGCGGCGGTGGGTTCACTATGGGAGTGGGAGGCGGGGGACTTTGACGGGGCGCGGGAGGCGGCGGTGGCTTTACATTCGGAGGCGGCGGTGGGTTGACGATGGGAGTGGGAGGCGGGGGGCTTTGACGGGGCGCCGGAGGAGGTGGCATGGTTGGTTGCCTTGCGGGGGGCGGAGGAGGAAATCGGAAGGCCATTATATAAATTGATCGTTTGGGAATTAAGGGTCTAGCTAGCTAGCTAGCTTGCGATGAGGATAGACGATTTCTCGAGGTGGTATTTATAGTAGTAGCTAGCTATCCGTGGAGGGTGCTGCTGTTGAGAAGATGGTTTCATGCAGCTCATGACTTGGCTCCCATGCCAAGGCTTTTGCGCCTCGCTCTTGCTTCCTTCAATGTACATACTACAACCAATCATCATCTTCTTCAGAGTAAAGATAACTATTTGCACAGTAAGTATGCATGTGTATTTTGATCATCATACACACTCCACACTGCACACAAGTTGATGAATATTTTTTCCTTCGTAAAGTTGCTAAATTGATTTATCAAATTTCAAGTTAGAAAAATTTCTTCCCATTGAAGCAACACTAACCGTTACTGTATTCTATATGCTATTCATATATTAAGAAAAGAGCTTATTTTTTAATAGAAAATATGTCTTACGATTCTTCTATTTTATTTTGTTCATATAAGAACTGAATTTTAAGATAACTCATAAATATTTTTTTTATTTTATGTGCCTGCATTTGAATTTTATGAATTATTACGGTTGTAGAAACTTTGAATTAACATTCGAATGCTGCTTGATTATGTGTTTGCCATAATTGATAAACTCACTATGCATGTCCATGCTAACCTCCATTATAATTTCTTCAGGATATTGCTCCTCTTGCCTCTTTAATCATACGTTTGTAAGGACTCTCCTCATAGATAGCTCTAGATATGTTCATCGACTGCTTTATATGCCGTCATATTTGACTTGTGTATCGACATTCAAAAAATAAATGATTCAGAGTCTCTTGGACATGGTACACAGGTCACACTTTCCATCTAGCAAATATAAGGGGACGCTTAGTAGACGGGTTTAAAAGGTTAGAATGGGAATGAAATTAGTTTCATTCTCATACCTGATGCATAGTAGATGGGAATCAGAATTAATGTATGATTTTGATTCCCTTATTTTGATAACCTACTCACCCATTGGTTATCACTAAACTCATTCCCCCTCTTTGTTTTTTTTGTCGCAGACCACAAAGCCCCCGTCGCATCGCACCGTCTCACCTCCCCATCGCGCGTCTCCCCTCCTCCTCCAGGCGCCGCCACGCTTCTCCCCCTCCTCACCTCGCTAAAAGAGATTAAAGAAAATAATTTTATATTATTATATTATTAGACATTTTCCTTATTAATCTGTTAATTGACAAATTCTTTATAAATCTGTTAATTAACAGTTTCGAAATAATTTTATATTATTATATTATTAGACATTTTCCTTATTAATTTGTTAATTGACAGATTCTTTATAAATCTGTTAATTAACAGTTTCGTTATTAATTTTTCATTTGACTAGGTCTCCTAAGGTCTCTATAAATTGTGTATCTCATGGACAAGTTTTTTCAATCAAGAAAGTTATTTTATTATCTCTTTCTTTCTCTCTACCTCTCTTCTCTCTCTACTTCTTTTACTTTAATATGGTATCAGAGCCATAGCTCCTCATACCTGACGTGTCGCTATTTTTATGCAACGTCTTTCTTCTTCTTCATGTGACGCTTGCTATCACCATTTTTTTTTGGAAAAAAAAACTCCCTCCTCTATTTTTTTTATTTTGGCTCGTCATCCTCGTTCCTCGTTTTTATCACCCGCCAACTCATGACGGGAAAGTAGGGGAAAAGAGGAATAGTCTCCGTGCCTTTTGGCCCAAGCTACAATAATTTTTGGTTCTTTATTATTATTTTGATGTCGAATATTCAGAGATGTCAAATTTGTCTCCAATTTGGACACACTGGTATTCAATGTCCTAAAAGACTTGACAGAACCTTCATTGGTGGTCCTTCAGCTTTAAGAAGATGTCAAATTTGTTTTCAAATTGGACATACTGGTATTCAATGTCCTAAAAGACTCGACAGAACCTTTATCGGTGGCCCTTCAGCTTTAAGAGGATCTTTAACTTCACAAGTCCGTCCTAAAGCTCTCTCATTTGTGCCTACTCATGGCAAACCTTCAAAATTTTTATCTATTGAATGGTATATTGACACTGGAGCAACTCATCATGTCACATCAGACTACAATATCTTTACAGAAGTACTACCATACACTGGTTCGGATACGGTACAAGTAGGTGATGGCTCAGGTTTGCATATTACTAATCTTGGAAACACATACATTCATTTATCTAATCGTACTTTTCACATGCGCAACATCTTTCATGTTCCATCCATTACTAAAAATTTACTCTCCGTACGTCAGTTTTCCCTTGATAACAATGTCTTTTTTGAATTTCATCATGATTATTATCTTATAAAAGATAGAGGAACAAATACTACTGTATTTCTTGGGAAAATAAAAATGTCCTCTACTATCTTCAAAATTTTTCAATCAAAGCTTTTATTGGTGAACGCGCAAATAAACCAGCCTGACATGCTCGACTTGGTCATCCTTCCCTTCGTATTGTTCAGTCGATCATAAATAGGTATGATTTACCTACTTCCTCTACTTCATCTCCATCTCATTCATGTCAGGCATGCATGGAATATAAAAGTCATAAGTTACATTTTTCTTCATCTGAACGCATTTCCAATTTTCCACTTGAAATAATTCATTCTGATATTTGGGGTCTTGCACCTATCTTGTCTAACCAAGGTTTCTTATATTATGTTACCTTCATTGATCATTTTAGTAAATACACTTGGCTTTATCCTATGAAAAGAAAATCTGATTTATTTGATATATTCTGTAATTTTCAAAAACAAGTTGAACGATATTTTAATCGCAAAATAGTCTCTCTTCATTCTGATTGGGGAGGAGAATATCAAGCTCTTCATCGTCATCTTGTCTCTTCTGGGATTGTTCATCGAGTCTCTTGCCCTCACACTCCAGAACAAAATGGCTCTGCTAAGAGAAAACATAGACATATAGTTGAAACTACCTTAGCTCTTCTTCATCATGCATCGGTTCCGTGAAAATTTGGGGATGAAGCTGTTTGTACTGCAGTATATCTCATAAATCGACTTCCTACTCCATTGCTCAATCATAAGTGTCCTTTGGAAAAACTTTATAATCAAACTCCTGAATACACCTTTCTTCGAATCTTTGGTTGCGCATGTTATCCATGGTTACGCCCCTACTCTAAACACAAACTTGACTCTCGTTCATTATTATGTGTTTTCCTTGGTTATAGTAATATGCATCATGAGTATCGTTGCTTACATATACCAACTGGACGGATATATACATCATGACATGTTACTTTTGATGAATCTCGGTTTCCTTTTTCGGCAGCCTCTTCAATCTCTTCTCCAGATACAGGTGGTACTTTCTTGATGTCACCCAACATTATCAGAAGAGATGACATCCTAGGTTCTGCTCCGGAGCTCCCTAATAACTCTCCTATTCCATCAGAATCGCCTCAAGTTGCTGCTCCAACCTTAGAAGTCTCACCAGCCGAAGATAATATGCTCTCTAGCTCTGGATCCTCGGATAATACAGGTTCGGCAACAAACTCACCATGCCAACCCACTTCCTCATCACCATCAACAAGTGATTCGGATGATAATGCTCCTCGTCGCATGCTTCCCTTAAGTGATATATATGCACGATGCCCACCAATGGCTACTCGATATCCTCTTCCTCGAGCTCTAGTGGTTTCCTCAAAAACTATTGAACCAACTTGCTTTACACAGGCAAACAAGGATCCAAATTGGCGTAATGCAATGGCTACAGAATTTGATGCACTTCTTCGCAATGGAACATAGAGCCTAGTTCCGCGCACTCCGTCAATGAATGTTGTGGGCTCAAAATGGATATTCCGTCTTAAGCATCAAGCTGATGGTTCTCTTGAACGGTATAAAGCCCGCCTTGTAGCCAAAGGATTTAGTCAACAACCAGGTATTGACTTCAATGACACCTTCAGCCCAGTCATCAAAATTACATCTGTCAGATTATTGTTATCAATAGCTATTAGTTCTAATTGGTCTATTCGACAATTAGACGTTTCTAATGCATTTCTTCATGGTATTCTTGAGGAAATGGTTTTTATGGAGCAACCACCTGGGTTTATTCATCCACAATTTCCATCTCATGTTTGTCATCTCAAGAAATCTTTATATGGTCTTCGGCAAGCTCCTCGTGCATGGTTTCATCGATCATCTAAATGGTTACAGGCTCAAGGTTTTTCTGGATCAAAAACTGACTCCTCTCTATTCTACAGACATAATGATGGATCTATGATATTTTTTCTTATTTATGTGGATGACATTCTATTAACTGGCAATGATCAAAAGGGCATCTCAAATTTATTAAGCCTTCTCAATCAGGAATTTCCTATTCGAGATTTAGGAAATGCTCGTTTTTTTCTTGGTATTGAACTTATTCCACATGATGAAGGTTATATTCTCTCTCAGAGCAAATATATTATTGGGCTTCTTCAAAGAGCTAAAATGGATGAAGCACGTCCGATCTCTACACCTATTGCTCCAAATAATGTCTCTACACCTTCTTCCTCTTCAGTGATGGGTGATCCCCAGGTTTATCGAAGTATTGTTGGAGCTTTACAGTATGTTACTATTACGCGCCCTGATATTACGTTTGCAGTAAATCGTGCTTGTCAGTTCATGCATAATCCTACTGAACAAAATTGGGAAGGTGTGAAGAAAATATTTCGTTATCTCAAAGGCACAATTCTACATGGTCTTCTTTTATATCGACACTCATCTCGAAATTTACATGCCTATAGCGATGCGGATTGGGCTAGTTCTCCTGAAGATAGACGCTCTGTTAGTAATATGAGAGAAGTGTCCTAAGGCAATCGCCTTATGATTGTAATCATTTACTTTAATAAATGAATATTCACTATTTGAGTATACATGTTCGTGTATTTGATTAAGATCTTAAACTCATTTACTGAATGTCCGCAATACAATTCACAGCATGAGAGAATTTGTGATGAATTCACAACTAGTGATTATCTCTACATGTGCAATTGTGAAGTATTGAAATTGTCCCTAGTCGATGAATTGATAAATACGGACACTATCAATTCTGTTGAGACTAGCATGGGTTATTCTCTAATCAGCTGATTCTCATTGGCTGGTGACATTGGGATGTCCGGAGATAAACATGAATGCTAGTTAAGGGAACTAGTTCATTGGAGTGACTAGCTGTAAAATTTCATTAGGTAATCTACATATAGATATGTCAATGAAGTTCTTACTGCAGCTTAAGTGCGATGTTCCTTTGACTTGCGGTGTTCAAGTCATCTTGGTCATGAAGACTTATACTTTGACATCTTAAGCAAGCATCTCCAAGGAGGTGTGGACCCAGGATGATTGGGTATAAGCCGAAATGCCCGAAGATGTTTGAACAGCCTACAAAGGATTCACCACTCCTTGCGAGGAGACGTATACCCAAGGCCTATCGTCGGATTGTTACTCGAAGCCTCTGGCCAGAGCATCACATGTTCCGAGTATGAATCTCTCAGAAACATGAGAGTAATTAGAATCCGTTGGACGAGAAAGACATTACTTGGGCTAGGTGTGACGTAGTCAGCCTAGTGGGGACTGACACACATAGACCGTGTCCTGAACCAAGTGGGTATAAGATGGTGAAGGGAATGAGGCACGATTCATTAAAGCTGCTGAAGGGTTTCAGAATAGTTTTTGAGGTCAACCGTTGATCTTTCGATTAATTGGGGATCATGATGTACTACTAGGTGCCACTCATGATCGTTCTATAATTGGTTAATTATAGACGGCCAACATAAATCGAAAGCCTATTTAGTCACACGCACTACGAGTAATCCGAGGGATTTAAAACGAGTTGAAAATTAGATTTTCCGATCAAGAGAGATAAGTCGAATCTGAATTTTTCAGAGACGCATCGGAAGCATAAAATGGCTAAGTCTTTTGAAGACTTATTGGACGAATTAAATGAGTTTAATTCGTACAGTTTCGGCTTGGGTTTGGCCGGCCACAATAAAAGGGGAGAACCAAATTGTTTGGTTCAAATTATAAAATAAACCGCGCGTGGTTTGTTTTATAAAATTATGGATAAAGATATTCATATAAACGGATTTATTTTTCATGGAAATTAAAATGAACCATGGATTGGTTTATTTTATTTTATAAAATCAATAATAGATTGATTTACCATGATAAAGAAATTTATATAAAGAAATTTATATAAACGGATTTATTTTTCATGGAAATTAAAATGAACCATGGATTGGTTTATTTTATTTTATAAAATCAATAATAGATTGATTTACCATGATAAAGAAATTTATCTGAAGAAATTTATATAAAGAAATTTATATAAAGAAGTTTATATAAAGAAATTTCTTTCCATAAGAAAAGGGAGACATGGTTGTTTTTATTGTAAATTAAATTATGATAAAAACTTGGCATAATGGAATAATTCATAGAAAAATTTATAAGATAAATTTCTTATGAAAATTTATTCCGTTAAAAGGAGACTTGGCGATTGAGAGGCTACTATATAAAGGTACCAAGGCAAGGCTTGGAAATTAATCGAAAAGATCAAGGATTCTTGCCTAGCCTCTCTCCCTCTCCTTCTCTCCCTCTCCCTCCTCTAGTGGCGTCGGCCCTAGAGGCCCTCCTTATGGTTGCCGTGAGCTTCCACCACCAAGAAGAGGCCGAAGAAGAAGAAAAAGCGGGCGCGACTCCTTCCTTCCTCCCGGAATCTTGATTCCGTTCTTCGTTTGGTGGTTAGTCTTTCCATCTCTCTCTTGGTATTCTTGTCGTGCCTTTGGAGAATCTAGTAGTTCTTGTCGGCACGAAACTCATGGCTTTGCGAAGTCATCCCGAAGAAAACTCGGCGTGGACGCGAATAGAGGCGGAGCTTCCAAGGGACGCTACGGTTGGATCTCGTCCCTTTCTTCGTGTTACGCGAGGTATTAAGTAAATTAGTTTACTTTTTACAAAATTTTAAATGTATGATCATGTCTCCACAACATAAGGTTGCATGCTAGATACGTGGTTAAAATAATTTGAGAAATTATTTATGCTAAACCTTCCGCTGCACGTAATTAAATTTTAAAATTACGAACCCGTATCCATGTCAACATGCACCCGGCCCCAACAGTGGTATCAGAGCCGGTTAGTGTTCGACATAATCATATAATTATTTTGCGGAAAACTTTGTCATGATCTCAATTTTGGAAAATTTTCCAATTATGGAAACTTTCCAATTATGATAAATTTTAGATTTAGGAATTTCAAAGTTTGGAAATCCTCATGAAATTTTGCAAACTTTTGAAATATCCCAGTTTCTGAAATTTTATGATAATTGTGAAAACTTCCCATTTTTGGAAACTTTCTAATTTTGGAATTTTCCTATTTTAGGAAAATTTCTAATTTTGGAAATATGTAAGTTTTTTTTGTACCAGAAACTTACAAATATTCTGAAAACCTTTTATTTTTGGAAACTTTCCATTTATGGAAAGCTCGCAATTTTGGGCACTTTCTTTCAAGAATGTCTAGACAAATTTATGGAACATTAATTGAAAATTAAATTCGAATTAGTTTTTAAATTATTAACAAAATTCTTTACTTTGGGGAGAGCCTCGGGGAGCCACCCAAATTAAAGTTAGTTGTTGTAATTTAATTTCCTATTTTGAATAATAATTGTCAAGTTTAATTTGGCTACGCCTCGGGGAGCGGGCCAAATTAGATTTATGATAAATTTCTTTTCTTTGGGTATCTGAGCCTCGGGGAGCCACCCGAAGAAAATAATTTGTTGTAATTAATTAATCCATAAATAAAATATGTAATCAAATCTTGGAAATTTTGAGGTGATTCTCAAACGATAATTTCCTTATTTGATTTAAGAGGTGATGCTCTTGCATATTGTTGTCTCCAAAATTAATTAGGAAATTGTTTCCTATAGAGTTTATTTCCTTAAATAAGATTTTCATGAAAATAATATGTGGTTGAATTAAGGGAATCTGTCTCTTAATTTAATAAGATTTGATTTAGAGAAATCAAAGTCTTAAACATATTATTTCCGAAATTGATTATGACAATTTAGGAAATTGTTTCCCAAAATAATTCCTTAAATAAAGTATGAAATTAAAATTAGGAAATCCGGTTCCTAATTCAATTAATGAGACTTGATAAATTAAGTCACATACATACTTGATTAAGGAAATCGTTAGTACATGACATAATTATATGTCATGAATATGCTTAGAAAGAAAAGGATGAGACCCAAAACCCCTTACAAAATATTAAAGCCAACACCTTCCATTAATATGGTTAGAACCGGAGTTTTGTTTCTCGTTTGGGTTGATGGACACATCCATGCCCGGCTTGAACCTCAACATGTTCAAACCATGGAATTAGTTTATGATTAATATAGTTGGAATCAGAGGTCAATCCTTAGTTTTGGTTGTTGGACACATCCAAGCCTGACTAAACGGTTGAATGAGCTCCAACAATATTGAAACTATTTCTTGATTAATGGGTCAGCCTTAAGCTTGGAGCATCGATTTGTTGTGCCACAGCCAAGGTCGATGTAAAGAGAGGTGCAGTTGGGTGCTATGTATATTGTTGCATACTTGTTAATGAGTTAACAACCCAATGATTTATGCAAACATTCAATTAGTTGATAGCATAAAGTAATAGTTACATATATGTGATATGTAATCGGTATAATTACCTACCTTCATAGCTAAGAATAACTTGATGGCTACAGCCATGGTTGTTCTTATCTATGGTTGGATATCAACCTATTTGGAGATGTTCCTACGATCTCCCGAATTGATAAAAAGGGTTATTCAATTCGAAAAATAAATAGGATTTAATCAATGTATGTTGATGCATTCTTTATCATTCTTCTCACATAAGCTCAATTTGTATTTCTAGGATAATCACTTGATCATGTCTTCTCTGAATTTGCGTTCCATTTTGGACACCAATAAGTTAACTAAGACAAAAAAGACTGAAAAGGCACTAAAAGGCACTTGCTATCACTGTGGCAAGGAGGGTCACTGGCGAAGAAATTGCAAGGTTTATCTTGAGTCCTTGAAGAAGAAGGCATCCGATGCCCCATCCTCTTCAGGCATCTTCATTATTGAATGTCACTCTATTTCCTCGTACACCTGGGTATTTGATACTGGGTGTAGCTCACATATATGTAATGACATACAGAGGCTAAGGAATAGAAGAAGACTCGTCAAGGGAGAAGCGAATTTGCGAGTTGGAAATGGAGCAAAGATTGCTGCCATTGCCATCGGAACATATTTGCTAAAACTCCCTACTGGACTTGTCTTAGAATTGGATAATTGTTATTTTGTTCCTTCGTTAATAAAGAACATTGTATCTATTTCATGCTTGAATGAAAAGGGTTACCATTTAACTTTTAGTAACAATTGTTTTTACATAACTTTAAATGGTGTTCTTTATGGGACCAGAACTTTGTACAATGGTTTCTACACATTAGATTTATCCGGTGACATTTTCAATATCGAAGTTAGCAACAAACGTGCTCGAATAGATAATTAAATACTCCTATACGTGGCATTGTCGTCTTGGCCATATAAGTAAGAAACACATGACCAAATTACACCGATGTGGAATTCTGGAATCATTTGAATCCGGTTCATTTGATACATGCGAATCATGCTTAAAAGGCAAGATGGCCAAATTACCCTTTTCCGGAAAAGGTAAACCAGTGGAAGAATTGCTTGGTCTAATACATACTGATGTATGTGGACCAATGTCAACTCTTGCACAAGGAGGCTATAGCTACTTCATTACCTTTATCGATGATCACTCACGATTCGGGTATGTGTTCTTGATGAAATACAAATCTGAAGCTTTTGAGAAATTCAAAGAGTTCAAAAATGAAGTAGAGAAACAGCTTGGCAAAAGTATTAAGATACTTCGATCCGATCGGGGTAGTGAATACTTAAGTCAAGAGTTTCAAGATTATCTTAGGGACAATGGGATATTGTCTCAATGGACTCCGCCGTATACACCACAGCATAATGGTGTATCTGAGAGGCGTAACCGAACCTTCATGGACATGGTTAGATCTATGATGAATCATGCAACTCTTCCAAAATCCTTTTGGGGCTATGCACTTAAGACAGCTGTTTACTTGCTAAACAGAGTCCCGACCAAGGTAGTCTCTACTACTCCATATGAGACATGGAATAGTAAGAAACCTCACTTAACTCACCTTAAGATATGGGGTTGTCCTGCTTATGTGAAGCGGACTGTATCAGACAAATTGGATGCTAAGTCTGATAAATGTCTATTTATTGGATACCCTAAGGAAACAAAGGGTTACCAATTCTATCATCCCTTGGAACAAAAGGTATTAGTTTCAAGGCATGTTGTTTTTCTGGAAAAAGAATTTCTTTTACAAGAAAACAGTGGGAGTAGTATTGAACTTGAAGAAGTTCAAGAAACTCCAATAGACATTACAGAGACACCTAGTCTAGACCCACAACCAATAACTCATAATGATGAGCTATCAGTTGAACCTAAAACAACACCACTTCTTCGTAGATCTGATAGGACACGCAATATTCCAGAGAGATACGGATTTCTCATAAGTGAATCGAACGATGTGTTACTCATAAGCGATGACGAACCTATCAGTTATGAAGATGTTCTGAAAAGTTTAGAAAGGGACAAGTGGCATGAAGTCATGAAGTCGGAAATGGATTCCATGTACGAAAATCAAGTATGGGACTTGGTTAACCCACCTGAAGGGATTAAGCCCATAGGGTGCAAGTGGGTTTTCAAGAAGAAAACCGACATGGAAGGTAATGTTGTTACCTTTAAGGCTAGATTAGTGGCAAAAGGATATCGTCAGAAACAAGGAATTGATTATGACGAAACCTATTCGCCAGTAGCTATGCTTAAATCCATTCGGATGCTCCTGGCCATAGCAGCTCATCATGATTATGAGATATGGAAAATGGATGTGGAAACAGCTTTCCTTAATGGAAACCTGCTTGAGGATGTATACATGATACAACCTGAAGGTTTCTCATCGGTTGATAAAACCAAAATATACAAGCTTTGATGATCCATATATGGACTGAAGCAAGCATCCAAGAGCTGGAACATCCGTTTTGATGAGACAATCAAAGAGTTTAATTTCTCACAAAATCCTGACGAACCCTGTGTGTACAAGAAGGTTAGTGGGAGTGCAGTCGTATTCCTAGTGCTATATGTCGATGACATATTGCTTATAGGAAACGATATATCAGTCTTACAATCAGTTAAAATTTGGTTGTCCAAAACTTTCTCCATGAAAGACCTGGGAGAAGCAACCTATATCCTTGGGATTAGAATCTATAGAGATAGATCAAAACGGTTGCTTGGTCTTTCGCAGTCTACATATATAGACCGAGTGCTAAAAAGGTTTAGCATGTCGGAATCCAAGAAAGGTTACCTTCCCATCAGGCATGGGATCAACCTTTCAAAGTCTATGTGTCCGCGCACAGAAGACGAGAGGATTTGCATGAATAAGATTCCTTATGCATCCGCGATAGGATCTATCATGTATGCTATGTTATGTACTAGGCCCGATGTATCGTATACTCTGAGCGTCACGAGCAGATACCAGTCTGATCCAGGAATGGATCATTGGGCGGCTGTCAAGACAATCCTTAAGTACTTAAGAAGAACTAAGGATGTGTTCCTAATATATGGAGAAGGAGATATGGTAATACGTGGGTATACAGATGCCAGTTTCCAGACAGATAAGGATGATTCCAAATCTCAGTCTGGATACATATTTACTTTGAATGGAGGCGCAATAAGTTGGAAGAGTTCCAAGCAAGACACTGTAGCGGATTCTACCACGGAAGCGGAATACATTGCAGCTTCGGAAGCAGTAAAAGAAGCAGTCTAGATCAAGAAGTTTGTCTCAGAACTTGGTGTGGTTCCAACCATTGATGAAGTAATACCGGTTTATTGCGACAACAATGGAGCTATTGCACAAGCAAAGGAACCAAGGTCTCATCAGCGATCCGAACATGTGCTTCGCCGCTATCATCTGATCAGAGAGATTATAAGTAGGAATGATATACAAATTGAGAAAATTCCCACTGAAAGGAATTTAGCGGATCCTTTAACTAAGGCCTTGCCTCAAAGCAAGTTTGAGGGTCATGTTAGAGCCTGTGGTATTGGATACTGTAGCGATTGACATTAGGCCAAGTGGGAGTTTGTTAGTAATATAAGAGAAGTGTCCTAAGGCAATCGCCTTATGATTGTAATCATTTACTTTAATAAATGAATATTCACTATTTGAGTATACATGTTCGTGTATTTGATTAAGATCTTAAACTCATTTACTGAATGTCCGCAATACAATTCACAGCATGAGAGAATTTGTGATGAATTCACAACTAGTGATTATCTCTACATGTGCAATTGTGAAGTATTGAAATTGTCCCTAGTCGATGAATTGATAAATACGGACACTATCAATTCTGTTGAGACTAGCATGGGTTATTTGTTAGTGATATGAGAGAAGTGTCCTAAGGCAATCGCCTTATGGTTGTAAACATTTATTTTAATAAATGATAATTCACTATTTGAGTATACATGTTTGTGTATTTGATTGGGATCTTAAACTCATCTACTGAATGTCCGCAATACAATTCACAGCATAAGAGAATTTGTGATGGGATCACAACTAGTGATTATCTCTACATGTGCAATTGTGAAGTATTGAAAATATCCCTAGTCGATGAATTGATAAAAACAGACACTATCAATTCTGTTGAGACTAGCATAAGTTATTCTCTAATCAGCTGATTCTCACTGGCTGGTGACATTGGGATGTCCAGAGATAAACATGGATGCTAGTTAAGGGAACTAGTTCATTGGAGTGACTAGCTGTAAAACTTCATATGGTAATCTACATATAGATATGCCAATGAAGTTCTTACCGCAGCTTAAGTACGATGTTCCTTTGACTTGCGGTGTTCAAGTCATCTTGGTCATGGAGACTTATACTTTAACATCTTAAGCAAGCATCTCCAAGGAGGTGTGGACCCAGGATGGTTGGGTATGAGCCGAAGTGCCCGAAGATGTTTGAACAGCCTACAAAGGATTCACCACTCCTTGCGAGGAGATGTATACCCAGGCCTATCGTCGGATTGTTACTCAAAGCCTCTGGCCAGAGCATATCATGTTTAGAGTATGAGTCTCTGAAATACATGAGAGTAATTAGAAATCCAAAGGACGAGAAAGACACTACTTGGGCTAGGTGTGACGTAGTCAGCCTAGTGGGGACTGACACACACAGACCATGTCCTGAACCAAGTGGGTATAAGATGGTGAAGGGAATGAGGTACGATTCATTAGAGCTGCTGAAGGATTTCAGAATCACTTCTGAGGTCAACCGTTGATCTTTCGATTAATTGGGGGTCTTGATGTTCTACTAGGTGCCACTCATGATCGTTCTATAATTGGTTGATTATAGACGACCAACATAAATCGAAAGCCTATTTAGTCACACGCACTACGAGTAATCCGAGGGATTTAAAACGAGTTGAAAATTGGATTTTCCGATCAAGAGAAATAAGTCGAATCTGAGTTAATCAGAGGTGCAACAGAAGCTAAAAATGGCTAAGTCTTTTGAAGGCTTATTGGGGGAATTAAATGAGTTTAATTCGCGATGGGTTCGGCTCGGTTTGGCCGGCCACCACTTGGGGAGAAACCAATTTATTTGGTTTAATTAATAAAATAAATCTAGCGCGATTTGTTTTATAAATTATGGATAAATAAATTTGTATAAAGAAATTTATATAAAGAAATTTATAGAAATTTATTCTTTTTTTATGGAAATTAAAATGATCCATGGAATGATTTATTTTAATTCTATAAAATCAATTATGAATTGATTTTTACCATAATAAAGAAAATTTATAAATTTCTTGTAAAATTTATTCCATAATAAAAGGAGAGATGTATTTGTTTTATTATAAAGTTAGTTATAATAAAACTTGGCTTAAACGGAATAATTCATAAGAAAATTTATAGGATAAATTTCTTATTAAAATTCCGTTAAGAGGGAGACTTGGCAAGGGAGAGGATACTATATAAAGGAACCAAAGGCAAGCCTTGAATTCCTAATTAAGTGATCAAGAGATTAATTCTCTTCCTCTCTCTCTTAATCTCTCCCTCTCCTTCTCCTTTCCTCCTAGGGCCGGCGCCCCCCTTTGCTCACCCTAGGGCCGGCGTCCACCCCACCTAGGGTCGGTGCATCACCCTCCCAATCCAAGGGATTGCCGTGAGTTGTCATCACCAAGAAGGAGCCAACGAAGAAGAAGAAGAAGCGGATCGCGTCTCCTTCCTTCCCGGAATTTAGATTCTGTTTCTTGGTGGTTAGTTTCCTTTCATCTCTCTTGATCTTCTAGTTGTGCCTTTAGAGAATCTAGTAGTTCTCGTCGGCACAAAACTCGTGACTTTGCGAAGTCATCCCGAAGAGAACTCGGCGTGGACGCGAATAGAGGCGGAGCTTCCAAGGGACGCTACGGTTGGATCTCGTCCCTTTCTTCGAGTTACGCGAGGTACAAAGTAAATTAGTTTACTTTTCCGCAAAGTTTTAATTTATGATCATGTCCACACATCATAAGGTTGCATGCTAGATACGTGGTTAAAATAATTTGAGAAATTATTTTATGCTAATTCTTCCGCTGCACGTAAAAATTTAAAATTTTACGAACCCGTATCCTTGTCAACATGCACCCGGTCCCAACATTATTCTCTAATCAGCTGATTCTCATTGGCTAGTGACATTGGGATGTCCGGAGATAAACATGAATGCTAGTTAAGGGAACTAGTTCATTGGAGTGACTATCTGTAAAACATCATATGGTAATCTACATATAGATATGTCAATGAAGTTCTTACTGCATCATAAGTGCGATGTTCTTTTGACTTGCGGTGTTCAAGTCATCTTGGTCATGAAGACTTATACTTTGACATCTTAAGCAAGCATCTCCAAGGAGGTGTGGACCCAGGATGATTGGGTATAAGCCGAAATGCCCGAAGATGTTTGAACAGCCTACAAAGGATAGACCACTCCTTGCGAGGAGACGTATACCCAAGGCCTATCGTCGGATTGTTACTCGAAGCCTCTGGCCAGAGCATCACATGTTCCGAGTATGAATCTCTCAGAAACATGAGAGTAATTAGAATCCGTTGGACGAGAAAGACATTACTTGGGCTAGGTGTGACGTAGTCAGCCTAGTGGGGACTGACACACATAGACCGTGTCCTGAACCAAGTGGGTATAAGATGGTGAAGGGAATGAGGCACGATTCATTAAAGCTGCTGAAGGGTTTCAGAATAGTTTTTGAGGTCAACCGTTGATCTTTCGATTAATTGGGGATCATGATGTACTACTAGGTGCCACTCATGATCGTTCTATAATTGGTTAATTATAGACGGCCAACATAAATCGAAAACCTATTTAGTCACACGCACTACGAGTAATCCGAGGGATTTAAAACGAGCTGAAAATTGGATTTTCCGATCAAGAGAGATAAGTCGAATCTGAATTTTTCAGAGACGCATCGGAAGCATAAAATGGCTAAGTCTTTTGAAGACTTATTGGACGAATTAAATGAGTTTAATTCGTACAGTTTCGGCTTGGGTTTGGCCTGCCAAAGAGGGTCCCCACCCTCTTTGTTTGTTTGCCACAATAAAAGGGGAGAACCAAATTGTTTGGTTCAAATTATAAAATAAACCGCGCGTGGTTTGTTTTATAAAATTATGGATAAAGAAATTTATATAAACGGATTTATTTTTCATGGAAATTAAAATGAACCATGGATTGATTTATTTTATTTTATAAAATCAATAATAGATTGATTTACAATGATAAAGAAATTTATATAAAGAAGTTTATATAAACGGATTTATTTTTCATGGAAATTAAAATGAACCATGGATTGGTTTATTTTATTTTATAAAATCAATAATAGATTGATTTACCATGATAAAGAAATTTATCTGAAGAAATTTATATAAAGAAATTTATATAAAGAAGTTTATATAAAGAAATTTCTTTCCATAAGAAAAGGGAGACATGGTTGTTTTTATTGTAAATTAAATTATGATAAAAACTTGGCATAATGGAATAATTCATAGAAAAATTTATAAGATAAATTTCTTATGAAAATTTATTCCGTTAAAAGGAGACTTGGCGATTAAGAGGCTACTATATAAAGGTACCAAGGCAAGGCTTGGAAATTAATCGAAGAGATCAAGGATTCTTGCCTAGCCTCTCTCCCTCTCCTTCTCTCCCTCTCCCTCCTCTAGTGGCGCCGGCCCTAGAGGCCCTCCTTATGGTTTCCGTGAGCTTCCACCACCAAGAAGAGGCCGAAGAAGAAGAAGCGGGCGCGACTCCTTCTTTCCTCCCGGAATCTTGATTCCGTTCTTCGTTTGGTGGTTAGTCTTTCCATCTCTCTCTTGGTATTCTTGTCGTGCCTTTGGAGAATCTAGTAGTTCTTGTCGGCACGAAACTCGTGGCTTTACGAAGTCATCCCGAAGAAAACTCGGCGTGGACGCAAATAGAGGCGGAGCTTCCAAGGGATGCTACGGTTGGATCTCGTCCCTTTCTTCGAGTTACGCGAGGTATTAAGTAAATTAGTTTACTTTTTGCAAAATTTTAAATGTATGATCATGTCTCCACAACATAAGGTTGCATGCTAGATACGTGGTTAAAATAATTTGAGAAATTATTTATGCTAAACCTTCCGCTGCACGTAATTAAATTTTAAAATTACGAACCCGTATCCATGTCAACATGCACCCAGTCCCAACACGCTCTATTAGTGGATATGCAATATTTCTTAGACGAAATCTTATTTCTTGGAATTCGAAAAAGCAACCTACAGTATCTTGTTCAAGCACTGAATCTGTATATAAAGCTATAGCCAATGCAATGTCAGAAATTATTTGGCTTCAATCCCTTCTTTCAGAACTTCATCTTGCATCAGATATTGCACCAAAAATTTGGTGTGATAACATTGGAGCATCATATCTTACATCAAATCCAGTATTTCATGCTCGTACAAAACATGTTGAAATTGATTATTATTTTGTTCAAGAGCGCGTGGCAAACAAACAATTATCTGTTTCTTATATCTCTGCAAAAGATCAAATTGCTGATATCTTTACCAAGCCATTATCCAAACAACGATTTAGCAAGTTATCATGCAAACTCAACGTTCGAGATCTCCCGTTAAGTTTGTCGGGGGGTAAAAGAGATTAAAGAAAATAATTTTATATTATTATATTATTAGACATTTTCCTTATTAATCTGTTAATTGACAGATTCTTTATAAATCTGTTAATTAACAGTTTCGAAATAATTTTATATTATTATATTATTAGACATTTTCCTTATTAATCTGTTAATTGACAGATTCTTTATAAATCTGTTAATTAACAGTTTCGTTATTAATTATTCATTTGACTAGGTCTCCTAAGGTCCCTATAAATTGTGTATCTTGTAGGATCGTTTATGGTATGCTAGAGGGGGGTGAATAGCACTTTTTCGGATCTTGGATCTCTACAGAATTGTTAGCGCAGCGGAAACAATAATATGCAAAGTAAATAAGCAATACCAGATTTACTTGGTATCCACCCCGGCCGGGTGACTAATCCAAGAATCCGTCGGTGGATCACTCCCCGGATAACCTCTGGCTAACCCTTGTCGCTCCTTATGGGTGGAGAAACCTCGCCACAATACCTCGGACACGATTTGGGCACAAAAGACTACTAACTCACTTTACCCAAGTGAGTTTCGTCAAAAATCCCAGCCCAAACCGAGTTCTCTTTAAATAGAACTTGGGCTAAAAACCTCGCCACCAGTCGACTGCTCCAAAGGCAGTCGACTGGTGCCAGCCAAATTCGACCGTTGTACCCCAACGTTCGAATTTTAGCCAACTCACCAGCCACCTACCAGTCGACTACTCCCAGAGCAGTCGACTGGTCCCCAGCTGAATACCTTCCCGAGTACATTCACACAGCACTCGATCCTCACGACTTGACTGACTCCTCATCCGCATCCTCGACTATTGCCTTCGCGCCCTCTTCATCTTCGGCTCCCATCCCTCGGATGCACGCAAGCCTCCAACTTGCCTCCATGCCATCCTTCACGCATGCCTCGAAGTCCGCGCCCATCAGCTCATCGTCCCTGCTCACCAAGGTCCCTTGGATGCGCACGCAAGCCTCCAACTTGCCTTCATGCCATCCTTCACCGTACTGAGACCGTTCAGTCAAGTCCATATGTGTAACCTGTACAACCTGCACACTCAACATACACATATAAGAATACAAGGGAAAACCTAACTTAAACCCTTTGCCCAAACATCAAAACCTATGGTCACTCCGGACCATCTTAGGGCCGATTGCTCCAACAATCTCCCCGTTTTTGATGTTTGGCAATACGTTTAAGTTAGGGAAAGTAAAATAGTAGTCAATGGCAAAAATAATGCAAAACAATGCATATGCAATGCAACAATGGATCCTATCCCAAGGCATCCCACACCTAACCGTCCAAGTTAGGATTTTTTCACACCTAGCCCTCCAAGCTAGGATTTTCCACCACCTAACCCTCCAAGTTAGGAATTTCTACACCTAGCCCTCCAAGCTAGGAATTTTCACTACCTAACCCTCCAAGTTAGGATTTTCTACACCTAGCCCTCCAAGCTAGGAATTTCCACCACCTAACCCTCCAAGTTAGGAATTTCTACAAAATGGTCAAAAATGGGTTTTTTAAAGCTTCTACCAAGCTCCTCCTATATTAGACTTACAAAGGCTTTTTAAGAACCTCTCCCAGGTTCCCCTTACACCGAGAATGGAGCACCCATGCTCCCCCTCAATCTCAGCTCCCCCTAAACCTAGGGTTTCTAGCAAAGGTAAGTTTGGTTTCCCAACTTAAACCCAAACTTGGGAGAATGGAGCACCCATGCTCCCCCTCAATCTCAGCTCCCCCTAAACCTAGGGTTTCTAGCAAAGGTAAGTTTGGTTTCCCAACTTAAACCCAAACTTCTCCCCCTTTGCCAGACATCAAAAAGACCCCAATAATATCCCAATTATTGGTTCTTTAAATCCCTGATGGTCCTAAACACAGTGTACTAAACCCCCATACACTTGTTTCCTATCATTTGGACCCAAGTCAGCTGCTGGATACCCACACCAGCCCTGACCAGTCGATTGCCCCCAGGGCAGTCGACTGATACTCTGATTTATCAGTTTTCTGGCCGAATTTCAAAAACGCGCCAGAAATTCCACAATTCTCCAAAAATTCCCAAATTTTGTGGATAACTTTGTGGCACTCATACCTACTTGGGAAAAATACATCCAACCATGTATTTATCACCATTCCCAAGTTGGACACAAACCCCAAAAATTTCTATGAAAATTAAGGCAAACAAGGGCTAACCTCCCCCTTAACCTATGCCTTCTCCCAATTTTCATTTTTCAAAGTTAAGTTCTACCCAACTTAACACTATACACTCAAATTAAGTTCTACCCAACTTAACTTCACCAAGTTCCTTCCTTTGGACACCATTAAAGGCTTGCTCCCAAGCAACCTTACCCCTAGTGCCAAAAAGAACTTAACAAAACCCGGAAAACTCTTAAAGATTTGCAAGTACACTTGCTAGGATATACCCTATCCTAGAAACATATGATTTCATGAAAACCACAAATGTGCTTGACTTTTGGTACAACTCCTAATTTCCTCAAAAGATTTGCATTTTGTATCAATTTTGAACTCAATTCATGATTCCTTGAGTTTGCCAATGCTAATCAATTTGCACAAGGAATTGTCCTCAATACTCCCTTTTTCATATCCTTTCATTTATTAAGACCTCATCATTCAATATCATCCATTGAATCTTAAGCACTCATTAGTTCCCTTTGAATTCCATGATACCCATATGGTTTCATTTCATATAATCCACTAAAACATGAGTCAAACCTTAACTCAACCAGTATAATCAAGGATTTTAATTTAGACATCATATTCTATCATTCAATAGCCATTTTCTTATTTCAGCCTACATACCAGTCGACTGCCCCTGTGGCAGTCGACTCCCAAAACTCACAGAATGTTTCTGGGCTCTTACAAGTCGACTGCCCCTAGGGCAGTCGACTGATACCTGAATTTCAGGTTTTCCAGCCCAATTTCAGTAATTCCTAAATAATTCCATAAATCTCCAAAAATTATGAAATTTTGTGAGGAGATTTGTGGGGCCAACGTCTACTTGGAAAAAATACGTTTCCAAACAAATGTACTTCGGATCCCAAGATTAGCACGAAACTCAACTTATCCTAAAGTGTATCATTGACACTCATCCCGAAAGTCTCAAATGTGATTTCTCCTCAATGTATCTTCCAACGTGTGATCACAATTCATTTCTAGCACTGAATTGCATGGTGTTCACTCATTAAAACCTAATTTTCTCAGATGCTGAGAGTCTGGGCTAGGCTCGGCCCCGGGGATGGGTTGTGTAACTCGACGTTTTCTAAACAGGTAGGAAAACTTATGTATTTATTAAAAGAAATAAAGAAAAATTAACCAAAAATACATAATTAAATCATACCGGGGCGACATTGTGAAAGTAGGGTGATTGAGGGCAAGCGAAGAGCATTCGGGCACCTTAGAAGGAAGAGGAATGGAAGAGGAGTTCGTTTGGTGTGGCAAATGAGCATGGGGTGAAGGGCTTACATAAGGTTTCACGGGCGCCCGTGAGGGGTCTAGGGTGCCCGTGACCATTGAGGTGCCCGAGAGCTTCTCCGGCGTCTGAGTCAGTGTGGTCAGACCTTTTGGCAGGTTTGACTGCCTAGAAAAATGAGTAGGGCGCCCGTGAGGTCTCGGGCGCCCATGTTGACCAGGTTTGACCATTGACCAAGTTTGACCAATCAATAATTGAGTCAATCAAGTCCTAGATTATATTTAAGACTTACCTTGATGAGTTAATTTTGACACAAAAATGAAATTCTATTTTTGAAAGAGTGTTGAGTGAAGGAAAAAAATGTAGGGTTCATTTGAATTAATTTTGGAAAAAAATTTGAGTTAATTTTGGAAACTTGAGATAATTTTTTTTAAAAAAATTGAGTTAATTTTGAACAAAACATTAGATCTTAGACATCCCACCCAGTTCTACATGACAAAATAGGTTACCTTATCTGTTTTGTGAGATGTTTTATTTTTATCTTTGAATTAGTGTTAAATCTAAGATTTACTTAAAACTTGTGTTAGATTCAAATTTATCAAATAGTAAATTGAATTTGATTTTCGATCATCGGCTTCCAGGTCTTGGCGAGGCACAGAGGCCTTCTTTGGCCGAAACCTTATTGGAGCAACAACCCTTTCCTTGACAAAGCCTTTTATCGAAAGTTCATTTTCAAATTACTTCTTGAAAAATTTTGGTCTAACTAACTTAGGTCTTGGATCGGTAGCTTCGGCTAGTTTCACCAGACTAAACAGACCAAGTAGGGTACGCCTTACCTTACTTGGCCTTATTAGAAAGGCTTCCCTAACGTACTATCATCTCACCTCCACCTAATACTATGTTGTTCTAACGCTTCCAAGCTTTTCATTCAAGCGCTCTGCTCCGGCAAACTCCGATCTCGAGATTTCAGCGCCGACGACGACCCTCTTCTCTGAAGTACGATCCACACCGGGCGTCGGTAACGAAAAGTGTAATTCCTTTATTTACTGCAATATTCTTGTACCAAAATCTGTAAACCTTTGCGCGATTATAGAATTGCCCGCAGTAAACAGTCAAGGACCGTGGACCTTGGAGTAGGAGCCGACCGCGACTCCGAACCAAGTAAAAGACTTGTGTTCTTTGTGTGATTGTTTTGTTTTCCGCTACATTTACTCCTTCCCTAATCCGAAGAAAAAGTTTTAACGATATTTACCCCCTCTATCATTTCTCTCGATCCAACAAGTGGTATCAGAGCAGGGTAGCTCAAATTTGGTGCAACCACCAATTTGGGAGTTTTTCGGATTTTTACGAAGTTTTTAATTTCTTTTTCGATCGAATTTTTATCGTTAATCGAGGTTGGTGCAACACCACTCGATCGTTTCATTTTAACTATTTTATTCCCGCACTACTAATCTAAGACCAAGTCTTGGGATAGTTCTTTTGTTGTTATTATTTCAGAATTTCTAAATGACCATGCAAGAGGGTTTTAGTACAGGCAGACCACCACTCTTCAGTGGGGAGGACTTCTCCTACTGAAAGAGTCGAATGGAAGTCCACCTGAAAACTCAGGTGGACATGTGGATCATAATCCAATTTGGTTTGGAAATCCCGAAAAATGCTGAAGGAGTGGCACAACTTTACACAGAATGGGATGCCTTGCTGAAAAAGAAAATCGAGGCTGATGCTAAAGCAGCCCAGACACTCCAATGCGTTCTAACCAAAGAAGAGCTGAACCGGGTGGGACCATTCAACAGTGCAAAGGAACTCTGGGGTAAGTTGATAGAATTGCACGAAGGAACCTCCGACACCCGAATCAGCAAGAGGGACCTACTGCTAAACAAGTTATACACAAACAAAATGAACGACGGCGAGTCAGCAGCTCAGCTCCACGCCAGAATCCAGGAGTTGATGAACAGTCTACATACAATCGGTCACAAGGTAGAAAACCGTGACTTGATCAGGTATACCATAAACGCCTTCCCGAGAAATACTTTGTGGGCATCTATGGTAGATGCGTACAAAGTTTCAAGGGATCTTTCTAAAATCAAATTAGACGAATTATTTTCTAAACTTGAATTACATGAGCAAACTAACTGCACCTTAGCCGAGAAAGGCATTGCTTTTGTTGCAGGCAAAACAGGAAAGGTGGTCAAGAAGAAGCCTCAACCTGCACCCGAGTCTGATTCAGACTCAGACTCAGAAGACAGCGAAGGGGATCGACCCAAGCTTGTTCGGCTAGCCCGGGACTACTACAAGGAATTAAAGAATCAGACCAACAGAAGAAAAGCCAGTCGAAAGAAGGATGATCCAACCGAACCATCCAAGACCAAATCCAATGTAACATGCTTCGAATGCAACAAGAAGGGACACTTCAAATCGGAGTGCCCTAATCTGAAAGAAGCCAAGAAGACAAGAAGGAAGAAGGCCCTTCAAGCAACGTGGGATGAGTCTTCATCTGAAGAAGAAGAAGAGGCCCCACAATCAAACCCGCTCGCCCTGACTGCTTCGGAAGAAATCGACACCGGATCAGAATCGGAACTGGACAACGGAAAGCTCACCATTTCGGAAGACGACAAAATAACTGTATGTGGTTATTCAAAAGCTGAATTAGCAGAATTAATTGCTTACCTATCTAGTAATTTGGCAAAAACCAAAATTCGAGTTGAGTCTCTCCGACAAGAAGTAAAACTCCTGAAAGAGGGCGTTGACACTAGATCTTTGACTGAGAAGGTTCAAGAAGGAACCTCTACTCAAGTTGAAAAGCTTGAGAAAGAGAACTCTGTTGGATCGAGAGAAACGATAGAGGGGGGGGGGTAAATATCGTAAATCGTTCGGATTAGAGTTAGAGAAATTACGCAGCGGAAGAAATAAACACAAAATGCGAACACAAGATCTTTTACTTGGTTCGGAGTCGCGGTCGGCTCCTACTCCAAGGCCCACGGTCGTTGACCGTTTATTGCGGGCAATTCTATATGTGTGCAAAACAGTTTACAAACAGATATGATAATTGTAGTACAGTAAACAAAACAAACAGCTCTTCGATACCGACGTCCGATGTAGATTGTATTTTCGGAGCAGAGGGACGTCGTCGGCGCTTGTATCTCGAGTCGGGAGGTTTCCGGAGCAGAGCGCGGGAGTAGAAGAGCGTGAGTGCGTTGGAAGAATTGATTGTTGAGAAGCCTTGGCGTTGGGTGCTATTTATAGCACTTCGGGGCGCCCTGGACGTCGGGGGCGCCCCCCCACGTGTCAGCCGATCCGAGATATTCTCGGTCAGCCCTTATCCCTCTCGAATAGGGCTGAGGTTGACTCTGGGGGCGCCCGGGACGCTGGGGGCACCCTGGTTGACCCGATCTGCTGGTTTCTCGGCTGGATAAGTCCTATCCTCTTCGTTGGCTTGAGTGCGGGGCGCCCTGGGCACTGGGGGCTCTTGGGAGCACGGGGGCGCCCCGCCCAGTAAGCTCCCGAAGCACTTCTTTGCTTAACTTGTTTTGTACTGGCCTTGAGGCGCCCTGCTCAGCTACTTGCCTCTCTCCTTTGGGCATTCTGAGCTGCAGACACACGTTCCTTCGGTCCTGCATCCAGGGTTAGTCCAAAACAATATAATACAATAAGGTATTAGGTTTATACAGCCTTAGCTGTCTTGGTTCTGACTTTGGGTCTCCAAAATGGAGCCCTAGGTCGAACCGACACCTACTGTTCCCTCGATGGGGAACGCATCCTCACCTACTCCTCTCAGGAGAATTTACCTGATGCCAACCGACTCCTCCGATTGGACTTTTGCCTAGCGGTCCTTCGCCAGGTCTTGGATACCAAGCTGTCCTTCGCCCAGTGCCTAGCAGTCCTTTGCTAGGTCTTGGATACCAAGCTGTCCTTCGCCCGGTGCCTAGCAGTTCTTCGCTAGGTCTTTGGATCCTGGCAGTCCTTCGCCAGGTGCCTAGTAGTCCTTCGCTAGGTCTTCGGATCCTGGCAGTCCTTCGCCAGGTGCCTAGCAGTCCTTCGCTAGGTCTTCGTATCCTAGCAGCCCTTCGCCAGGTGCCCAGCTGTCCTTCGCCAGGACTTAGGGTTTCAGTGCCTAGCAATCCTTTGCTAGGTGCCTAGCATTCCCTTGCTAGGAATTCAATCTGCACACTCAAGCAGCATGTTAGATAACAAATAAGACTTAACTTTTGAACCCTTTGCCATTTATCAAAACACAGGTTCGACTTGGTTGCTTTCTGCACCAACAATCTCCCCTTTTTGATTTATGGCAACCCTGGTTCAAAAAGTTAAGTTAATCAGAACATATAAAATGAAATTTTGTTTCCTCCCCTGGAAGGAATCTCCCCCTAGATTTTTCAAAAGTTCGTGGGGTTTTGAAAATAAATTCTAAGTCTAAAGATGGATTTAATTTTACTTAGAACAATTTTCAACAGAAACTTTAAAGACATATTTTTCAAAATAATTTTGGTTGTGCACTTTAGAAAATTTATACTTATAGGATAATTTTGAAAACTTAAGTTAAATGCTTAGGAAAATTTTGAAAACTTAAGTTTAAATACTAAGAAGATTTTGAGAACTTAAGTTTTTGAAAACTTAAGTTTTAAGTACTTAAAAGATTTTTGAAAACTTAAGTTAAAAATATTTTAAAAAGCAGCTTAAGTTTAATTTAAAAACTTTGAATAAAAGCTTAGTACTTTTTGAAAATATATTAAGTACTTTTGAAAAACAGATAGATTAAGTACTTTTTGAATAAATGATAAGGTTTTGAATTTTTGAAATTTTTTTAAAGCCTTCTCTCCTTTCCTACCTCTCCCCCTTTGCCATATATCAAAAATAAAGAAATGTAGCAAAAAAGGTTGCATAATAGCAGAAAAAAATAAACTGCATAATTTACTGTACTGAACCAATACAGGATATGAACTAAACCAAATCAATTTCAATTTTCTCTTTTAGGGTCCTGTCTAAACCAATTAGCTACTTACTAACTGTTATAAACAGTAGTTTTCGCTAGGGTTAGTCAAGTTAAGTGTTCTGTTTAAGTTAGAGTTTCTAAACTTGATACTTTACTTGATTACTGTGTAAGTTGTATTTAGTGCCCCAATTACTGCAGATGCACTGATCTACATCTTGAATTAAGGCAAAGACCTAAGCATCTCATCCCATTCTAGGTTATCAATCAAGAGTACCCTAAGGTGCTTGTGAGATGCTGACTTCTAAATCTATAGGTGCATGCAGTTCTAGGGTTAGGGCCTAGGCTAAGTCCATTTGCGAAAAACCCTAGTTTTGAAGGGGGTAGTTTTACAATAAAACTAAGTTGAAAACTTTATTTATTTTTAAAAACTTTTCAAAACTAAGTAAAAGCTAATTTTGAAAGCAGTTAAAAACTACTTTAGAAACTGATTTTAAAATGAGTAAAGTAGTAAGAAAAACCAAAAGGTAGAGTAAGCCTATTCTACCAAGCATAATCCTAACTGCCTTCTTAGTGAGCTGAACTCAGACTCAGGTAGGGGTTTAGTGAATATGTCAGCTAAGTTAGATTTAGAGTCTACATGCTTAAGGACTATTTCACCTCTTGCTACATGGTCTCTTACAAAGTGGTGTTTCACTTCTATGTGTTTAGTTCTGGAATATTGGATTGGGTTCTTAGTTAGATTAATCGAGCTTATGTTGTCAATGAAAACCTGAGTTTGGGTATAGTTGAGCTGGAAGTCCTTAAGAGTGTGCATCATCCATAAAAGTTGTGCTACACACTCTCCTAAGGTAACATACTCAGCTTCAGTTGTGCATAGAGCTACACAGTGTTGTTTTCTGCTGCACCAACTTACTAGACTATTTCCTAACAGTTGGCAGCTTCCACTTGTGCTCTTTCTATCTAATTTACAACCAGCGTAGTCCGAATCCGAGTATCCTGACAAGTCGAAGGTTGAGGTCCTAGGATACCAAATCCCTACATTTAGGGTGCCCTTAACATATCTTAGTATTCATTTTAGGGCTGCTAAGTGCGTCTCCTTAGCACAGGTTTGGTATCTAGCACACATTCCTACAGCAAAAAGGATATCAGGTCTACTTGCTGTAAGGTATAGTAGACTTCCTATCATACTTCTATAGAGTTTAGGGTCTACTGGTTTACCATCAGGGTCACTATCTATTTTTACATTTGTGGCCATGGGGGTACTTATGCTTTTAGAGTTATCCATTTTAAATTTCTTTATTAACTCTTTAGCATATTTGGATTGATGGACATAGTTTCCATCCCTAGTTTGTTTGATTTGTAACCCTAGGAAAAAGTTGAGCTCACCAACTAGACTCATTTCAAACTCATTTTCCATTATTTTTACGAAATCTTTTAAAAAATTAGAGTTGGTGGAACCAAAGATTATGTCATCGACGTAGATTTGGGCAATAAAGATTTCTTTTCCTAAGGTTTTAATGAATAGGGCTGAGTCAATTTGTCCTTGTTTAAATTCTTTAGAAATTAAGTAAGTTGATAAGCGTTCATACCAGGCCCTAGGAGCTTGTTTTAGTCCATAAAGTGCTTTGGTAAGTTTGTAAACATGGTCAGGTCTTTCTAAGTCTTCAAAACCAAGGGGTTGTCCTACATAGACTTCTTCCTTAATGAATCCATTTAGAAAGGCTGATTTTACATCCATTTGGTATAGTTTGAATCCTTTATGGGATGCAAAGGCTAATAACATCCTAATGGACTCAAGTCTAGCTACTGGGGCATAGGTTTCGTCATAATCTAACCCTTCTACTTGACTGAATCCTTTCGCTACTAAGCGGGCTTTATTTCTGACTATTTCTCCTTGATCATTTAACTTATTCTAAAAACCCACTTAGTGTCAATGACGGATTTGCCCTCAGGTTTAGGTACTAATTCCCAGACTTGGTTTCTTTCGAATTGGACTAACTCTTCTTGCATAACTATGATCCAATCAGGATCAGGTAGGGCTTCCTCTATAGTCTTAGGTTTAATTTTTGAAATCATGGCTATTTGACTAAGGTTTCTATAGGAAGACCTAGTTCTGACTCCTAATATTGGATCACCCACAATTTGATCAGTTGGGTGACTAAATCTGGGTTTCTTGGTTTTTCTTGAACTTGGTTCAGCCTCAGGTCTGGCTGGTCGATTTGGTTCACTATTTGGTTCAATGTTTGGTTCAATATTTGGTTCAATTGACTCAGAAGTTGGTTCAATAGTTAGTTCATTCAATGGTTCAATTAAAGGTTCAACAGTTTGTTCATTATCTTCTTGATCAACATTTGATGAAGTTAGGTCTGGATTATCAAATGTTGAGTTGATTTCTTCATCAAATATTAGGTTTGTTGTTTCTTCAATTTTCTTAGTTTGTTTGTTGTAAACCCTATAGGCTCTACTTGAGGTTGAATATCCTAGGAAGATGCCTGGGGTTGACTTAGACTGGAATTTTCCTAGATAGTCTTTGGTGTTTAGAATATGGACTTTGCATCCAAAGACTCTTAGGTAGTGTAGATTTGGAAGTCTATGGTAGTATAATTCATAGGATGTTTTGTTGTGTCGCTTGTTAATCAGGACCCTATTTTGGATGTAGCAAGCCGTACTAATTGCTTCTGCCCAATATTGGTTAGCTAAATTGAATTCATTGAGCATAGCCCTAGCGGCTTCCTGTAGGGTTCTATTTCTCCTTTCGACTATGCCATTTTGCTGGGGGGTTCTAGGACACGAAAATTCATGTATATACCCATTTACCTTACAGAATTCCTCGAACCGTTGATTTTCAAATTCTCCCCCGTGGTCACTCCTAAGTCTTTTGATTTTAGTATCGTTTTGATTTTCAATTAACTTACAAAATTCATTAAATAGGTTTAGGGTTTCATCTTTGGTCTTTAGAAACCTAACCCAGGTAAACCTAGAGTAATCATCAACTATTACTAAGCAGTATCGGTTCCCACTTAGTGATTTGGCTCCATGTGAATCAAATAGGTCAAGGTGCAGGAGCTCAAGTGTGGTTTGAGTTAGATCAGATTGGATTAATTTATGATTAGACCTTGTTTGTTTGCCTTGATTACATGATTCACATATTAAGTTTTCATGATTTTTAATTTTGGGGATACCTTTAATTAAGCCAAGTTGGGTGATTTTTGAAATAATTCTCAGATTAGTGTGACCTAGTCTCCTATGCCAGAGGTTTGATTGTTCTAACTGAGTTAACATACATTTAGGTACTAGGGGTAGGTTTATAGTGTAAACATTATTTTTCCTAGTGCCCTTAAGCATGATTTCGAGTCTTGCAGGTTTCTAATCAGGCAGTTAGAATTGTTGAAGGTAACTACATAACCAGAATCACACAACTGACTTATGCTAAGCAAGTTAAAATTGAAATTTTCAACCAAAAGCTCTTTCTTAATGACAAAGTCAGATTTAAGTTCAATATTACCTGACCCAATTACCTTGAGTGTAGCATTGTTGCCAAATGCCACTGAGCCTAGGTTCTTGAACTTGAGTTTGGTGAATTTTAATTTATCTCCAGTCATGTGACTGGAGCAACTGCTATCCAACATCCATTGGTCCAAATCTTTATGTTCCTACACATAAAGTGTTTTGTTGATTTGGATCCAATTAGAATCAGGAATAGCCTAAATTGATTTTCACAGCCTAGTCTGTCTCACCCAAATCTAGGGTTATCAATCACGTTAGCCTTACAGGTTTTGTGAGACAGGTTTTGGTAAATAGAATTATTTTGAAAAAATTATGATTTATTTTGAAAAACTTAAATTAATTTTGAAAACAGTTGATTTTGAGTTTATTTTTTTAAAAAAAATGTTTGAATCTACAATTAACTGATGACTTGTGTTAGATTCGAATTTGACAAAGACTAATTTGAATTTGAATTATTGGCTTCCAGGTCTTGGCAAGGCACTAGGCCTTCTTTAGCCGTAGCCTTATTGGATCATCAACCCTTTCCTTGACAAAGCCTTTCAATGAAATTTCATTTTCAAAATTAGTCCTTGAAAAATTCTGGTCTAACTAGTTTGGGTCTTGGATCGATAGCTTCGGCTAGTTTCACCAGTCTAAAGAGACCAAGTAGAGTATACTTGACCTTATTAGAATTGGCTTCCCTAACGTACTATCATCTCACCGCCACCCAATACTATGTTGTTCAAATTTCAGTTAAGTTGGTTCAGTCCTTAAACTAACCATTCCTAAATCTAAACATGGTAAATTGCAGAAATTAAATAAACAAGCAATCAAGCAAATTGCAAACAAGAATTGAATTTTATCTAACAATAAATATTATTTTTAATTTGGCTCCCCCTGGACTAAAGCCACGATAATGGTTCGGCAAGATGTGAATCTTGTCCTTGGGGATCCAATACTGATTTGATCCTGTTTGTTTGTTCAGGTACAGTTTGGGTACCCATGCCTGAACTTTAGGTCTGGACTGGTTCAGTACAACATAGTAGGATCTTTGTCTAGATTTGGTTCTATAGCCTAGTCCGGATCGATTTAGAACTGACTTTTGTTTTCCAAGAATCATGTCAAGACCCTTGGAACCAGAGGTGAATCGTTCTAAAGCTGATCTAAGGTCCTTAACCTGAGTTTTCAGGGAGGAGTTCTCTTTCTCAAGTTTTTCAACTTGATTAGAGGTTCCTTCTTGAACCTTCTCGGTTAAAGATCTAGAGTCAGCTCCCTCTTTCAGGAGTTTTACTTCCTGTCGGAGGGATTCGACTCGGAGTTTAGCTTTTGCCAAATCTCGAGAAAGATAAGAAATTAACTCATTTAACTGACTTCTAGAAAAACCACTTACCTTGATTTCGCCGTCCTCTGAAAATGTCAGTTTGCCGTCGTCCTGTTCCGATTCTGACTCGTCTCGATTTCTTCTGAGGCGGTTAGCGCGAGCAGGTTCGACTGTGGGACCTCTTCTTCTTCTTCGAAGGAGGACTCGTCCCACGTTGCTTGGAGTGCCTTCTTCTTCCTCGTCTTCTTTGTTTCCTTCAGGTTGGGGCATTCGGTCTTGTAGTGGCCCTTCTTCTTGCACTCGTAACAGGTCACGTTGGGCTTGTTCTTTTCATTTGAGGGTTCAGCTGGTTCATCCTTTCTTCGGCTGGCTTTTCTTCTGTTGGTTTGGTTCTTTAATTCCTTGTAGTAGTCCCGGGCCAGTCGGACCAGCTTAGGTCGATCTCCTTTTTCGTCTTCTGAGTCTGAGTCTGAATCAGACTCGGGTGCAGGTTGAGGCTTCTTCTTGGTTGTCCTTCCAGTTTTACCTGCAACAAAGGCAATATCTTTCTCGGCCAGATTGCAGTTAGTCTGTTCATGTAATTCGAGTTCAGAAAATAGTTAGTCTAATTTAATTTTTGACAAGTCCCTTGAAACCTTGTATGCATCTACCATAGATGCCCACAAGGTGTTTCTCGGGAAAGCATTTAAAGCGTACCTTATTAGGTCACGGTTTTCTACCTTGTGACCGATGGTGTGTAGTCCGTTCATTAGTTCCTGAATTCGGGCGTTGAGTTGAGCTGCTATTTCGTTGTCGTTCATCTTGATCGTGTACAACTTGTTCAGAAGGAGATCTCTTTTGCTGATTCGAGTGTCTGAAGTTCCTTCGTGCAGCTCGATCAGTTTCCCCCACAGCTCCTTGGCACTGTTGAATGGACCCACCCGGTTCAGCTCCTCTTTTGTTAAGCCGTATTGCAGGGTCTGGGTCGCCTTTGCATCAGCCCAATCTTCCGTTTCAGAGCGGTGTCCCACTCTATGTAGGTTTGAGGTACTCCTTCAGCGTTCTTTGGAATCTCCAGTCCGGACTGGATGATTATCCACTTGTCCACCTGAGTTTTCAGGTAGACCTCCATTCTGCTCTTCTAGTAGGAGATGTCCTCCCCACTGAAGAGAGGTGGTCTTGCGGTACTGAAGCCTTCTTGCATGACCATTTTATCTGAAAAGTAAACTAAAGGAAAGAAAATATCCCAAGACTTGTTCTTGGATTAGTAGTGCGGGATAAAGAGAAATAATTATCGAGGGGTGTTGCACCAATCTCGATTAACGAGAAAACATCGAAAAAGTAAAAGAAAAGTAATTAAAGAAAAATCCGAAAAATTCTCAAGCTTGTGGTTGCACCAAATTTGAGCTTCCCCGCTCTGATACCACTTGTTGGATCGAGAGAAACGATAGAGGGGGGGTGAATATTGTAAATCGTTCGGATTAGAGTTAGAGAAATTACGTAGCGGAAGAAATAAACACAAAACGCGAACACAAGATCTTTTACTTGGTTCAGAGTCGCGGTCGGCTCCTACTCCAAGGCCCACGGTCGTTGACCGTTTACTGCGGGAAATTCTATATATGCGCAAAATAGTTTACAGACAGATATGATAATTGTAGTATAGTAAACAAAACAAACAGCTCTTCGTTACCGACGTCCGGTGTAGATTGTATTTTCGGAGTAGAGGGACGTCGTCGGCGCTTGTATCTCGAGTCGGGAGGTTTCCGGAGCAGAGCGCGGGAGTAGAAGAGCGTGAGTGCGTTGGAAGAATTGATTGTTGAGAAGCCTTGGCGTTGGGTGCTATTTATAGCACTTCGGGGTGCCCTGGACGTCGGGGGCGCCCCCCCACGTGTCAGCCGATCCGAGATTCTCTCGGTCAGCCCTTATCCCTCTCGAATAGGGCTGAGGTTGACTCTGGGGGCGCCCGGGATGCTGGGGGCGCCCTGGTTGACCCGATCTGCTGGTTTCTCGGCTGGATAAGTCTTATCCTCTTCGTTGGCTTGAGTACGGGGCGCCCTGGGCACTGGGGGCGCCCGGGAGCACGGGGGCGCCCCGCCCAGTAAGCTCCCGAAGCACTTCTTTGCTTAACTTGTTTTGTACTGGCCTTGGGGGCGCCCGGGACACTGGGGGCGCCCTGCTCAGCTACTTGCCTCTCTCCTTGGGCATTCTGAGCTGCAGACACACGTTCCTTCGGTCCTGCATCCAGGGTTAGTCCAAAACAATATAATACAATAAGGTATTAGGTTTATACAGCCTTAGCTGTCTTGGTTCTGACTTTGGGTCTCCAAAATGGAGTCCTAGGTTGAACCAACGCCTACTGTTCCCTCGACGGGGAACGCGTCCTCACCTACTCCTCTCAGGAGAATTTACCTGATGCCAACCGACTCCTCCGGTTGGACTTTTGCCTAGCGGTCCTTCGCCAGGTCTTGGATACCAAGTTGTCCTTGCCCGGTGCCTAGCAGTCCTTTGCTAGGTCTTGGATACCAAGCTGTCCTTCGCCTGGTGCCTAGCAGTCCTTCGCTAGGTCTTTGGATCCTGGCAGTCCTTCGCTAGGTGCCTAGCAGTCCTTCACTAGGTCTTCGGATCCTGGCAGTCCTTCGCCAGGTGCCTAGCAGTCCTTCGCTAGGTCTTCGTATCCTGCAGCCCTTCGCCAGGTGCCCAGCTGTCCTTCGCCAGGACTTAGGGTTTCAGTGCCTAGCAATCCTTTGCTAGGTGCCTAGCATTCCCTTGCTAGGACTTCAATCTGCACACTCAAGCACATGTTAGATAACAAATAAGACTTAACTTTTGAACCCTTTGCCATTTATCAAAACACAGGTTCGACTTGGGTGCTTTCTGCACCAA
>JAGFNQ010005109.1:359007-441519 GCA_024364735.1 Boesenbergia rotunda
CATGCAGTTCTAGGGTTAGGGCCTAGGCTAAGTCCATTTGCGAAAAAAGCCCTAGTTTTGAAGGGGGTAGTTTTACAATAAAACTAAGTTGAAAACTTTATTTATTTTTAAAAAAACTTTTCAAAACTAAGTAAAAGATGATTTTGAAAGCAGTTAAAAACTACTTTAGAAACTGATTTTAAAATGAGTAAAGCAGTAAGAAAAACCAAAGAGTAGAGTAAGCATATTCTGCCAAGCATAATCCTAACTGCCTTCTTAGTGAGATGTCAGCTAAGTTAGATTTAGAGTCTACATGCTTAAGGACTATTTCACCTCTTGCTACATGGTCTCTTACAAAGTGGTGTTTCACTTCTATGTGTTTAGTTCTGGAATGTTGGATTGGGTTCTTAGTTAGATTAATCGAGCTTATGTTGTCAATGAAAACCTGAGTTTGGGTATAGTTGAGCTGGAAGTCCTTAAGAGTGTGCATCATCCATAAAAGTTGTGCTACACACTCTCCTAAGGCAACATACTCAGCTTCAGTTGTGGATAGAGCTACACAGTGTTGTTTTCTGCTGCACCAACTTACTAGACTATTTCCTAACAGTTGGCAGCTTCCACTTGTGCTCTTTCTATCTAATTTACAACCAGCGTAGTCCGAATCCGAGTATCCTGACAAGTCGAAGGTTGAGGTCCTAGGATACCAAATCCCTACATTTAGGGTGCCCTTAACATATCTTAATATTCTTTTTAGGGCTGCTAAGTGCGTCTCCTTAGCACAGGTTTGGTATCTAGCACATATTCCTACAGCAAAAAGGATATCAGGTCTACTTGCTGTAAGGTATAGTAGACTTCCTATCATACTTCTATAGAGTTTAGGGTCTACTGGTTTACCATCAGGGTCACTATCTATTTTTATATTTGTGGCCATGGGGGTACTTATGCTTTTAGAGTTATCCATTTTAAATTTCTTTATTAACTCTTTAGCATATTTGGATTGATGGACATAGTTTCCATCCCTAGTTTGTTTGATTTGTAACCCTAGGAAAAAGTTTAGCTCGCCAACTAGACTCATTTCAAACTCATTTTTCATTATTTTTACGAATTCTTTTAAAAAATTAGAGTTGGTGGAACCAAAGATTATGTCATCGACGTAGATTTGAGCAATAAAGATTTCTTTTCCTAAGGTTTTAATGAATAGGGTTGAGTCAATTTATCCTTGTTTAAATTCTTTAGAAATTAAGTAAGTTGATAAGTGTTCATATCAGGCCCTATGAGCTTGTTTTAGTCCATAAAGTACTTTGGTAAGTTTGTAAACATGGTCAGGTCTTTCTAAGTCTTCAAAACCAGGGGGGTTGTCCTACATAGACTTCTTCCTTAATGAATCAATTTAGAAAGACTGATTTTATATCCATTTGGTATAGTTTGAATCCTTTATGGGATGCAAAGGCTAATAACATCCTAATGGACTCAAGTCTAGCTACTGGGGCATAGGTTTCGTCATAATCTAACCCTTCTACTTGACTGAATCCTTTCACTACTAAGTGGGCTTTATTTCTGACTATTTCTCCTTGATCATTTAACTTATTCCTAAAACCCACTTAGTGTCAATGACAGATTTGCCCTCAGGTTTAGGTACTAATTCCCAGACTTGGTTTCTTTCGAATTGGGCTAACTCTTCTTGCATAGCTATGATCCAATTAGGATCAGGTAGGGCTTCCTCTATAGTCTTAGGTTCAATTTTTGAAATCATGGCTATTTGACTAAGGTTTCTATAGGAAGACCTAGTTCTGACTCCTAATGTTGGATCACCCACAATTTGATCAGTTGGGTGACTAAGTCTGGGTTTCTTGGTTTTTCTTGAACTTGGTTCAGCCTCAGGTCCGGCTGGTCGATTTGGTTCACTATTTGGTTCAATGTTTGGTTCAATATTTGGTTCAATTGACTCAGAAGTTGGTTCAATAGTTAGTTCATTCAATGGTTCAATTAAAGGTTCAACAGTTTGTTCATTATCTTCTTGATCAGCATTTGATGAAGTTAGGTCTGGATTATCAAATGTTGAGTTGATTTCTTCATCAAATATTAAGTTTGTTGTTTCTTCAATTTTCTTAGTTTGTTTGTTGTAAACCCTATAGGCTCTACTTGAGGTTGAATATCCTAGAAGATGCCTGGGGTTGACTTAGACTGGAATTTTCCTAGATAGTCTTTGGTGTTTAGAATATGGACTTTGCATCCAAAGACTCTTAGGTAGTGTAGATTTGGAAGTCTATGGTAGTATAATTCATAGGGTGTTTTGTTGTGTCGCTTGTTAATCAGGACCCTATTTTGGATGTAGCAAGCCGTACTAACTGCTTCTGTCCAATATTGGTTAGCTAAATTGAATTCATTGAGCATAGCCCTAGCGGCTTCCTGTAGGGTTCTATTTCTCCTTTCGACTATGCCATTTTGCTGGGGGGTTCTAGGACACGAAAATTCATGTATGTACCCGTTTACCTTACAGAATTCCTCGAACCGTTGATTTTCAAATTCTCCCCCGTGGTCACTCCTAAGTCTTTTGATTTTAGTATCATTTTGATTTTCAATTAACTTACAGAATTCATTAAATAGGTTTAGGGTTTCATCTTTGGTCTTTAGAAACCTAACCCAGGTAAACCTAGAGTAATCATCAACTATTACTAAGCAGTATCGGTTCCCGCTTAGTGATTTGGCTCCATGTGAATCAAATAGGTCAAGGTGCAGGAGCTCAAGTGTGGTTTGAGTTAGATCAGATTGGATTAATTTATGATTAGACCATGTTTGTTTGCCTTGATTACATGATTCACATATTAAGTTTTCATGATTTTTAATTTTGGGGATACCTTTAATTAAGCCAAGTTGGGTGATTTTTGAAATAATTCTCAGATTAGTGTGACCTAGTCTCCTATGCCAGAGGTTTGATTGTTCTAACTGAGTTAACATACATTTAGGTACTAGGGGTAGGTTTATAGTGTAAACATTATTTTTCCTAGTGCCCTTAAGCATGATTTCCGAGTCTTGCAGGTTTCTAATCAGGCAGTTAGAATTGTTGAAGGTAACTACATAACCAGAATCACACAACTGACTTATGCTAAGCAAGTTAAAATTGAAATTTTCAACCAAAAGCACTTTCTTAATGACAAAGTCAGATTTAAGTTCAATATTACCTGACCCAATTACCTTGAGTGTAGCATTGTTGCCAAATGCCACTGAGCCTAGGTTCTTGAACTTGAGTTTGGTGAATTTCAATTTATCTCCAGTCATGTGTCTGGAGCAACCGCTATCCAACATCCATTGGTCCAAATCTTTATGTTCCTACACATAAAGAGTTTTGTTGATTTGGATCCAATTAGAATCAGGAATAGCCTAAATTGATTTTCACAGCCTAGTCTGTCTCACCCAAATCTAGGGTTATCAATCACGTTAGCCTTACAGGTTTTGTGAGACAGGTTTTGGTAAATAGAATTATTTTGAAAAAATTATGATTTATTTTGAAAAACTTAAATTAATTTTGAAAACAGTTGATTTTGAGTTTATTTAAAAAAATGTTTGAATCTACAATTAACTGATGACTTGTGTTAGATTCGAATTTGACAGAGACTAATTTGAATTTGAATTTCACAGATTGGCTTCCAGGTCTTGGCGAGGCACTAGGCCTTCTTTGGCCGTAGCCTTATTGGATCATCAACCCTTTCCTTGACAAAGCCTTTCAATGAAATTTCATTTTCAAAATTAGTCATTGAAAAATTCTGGTCTAACTAGTTTGGGTCTTGGATCGGTAGCTTCGGCTAGTTTCACCAGTCTAAAGAGACCAAGTAGAGAATACTTGACCTTATTAGAATTGGTTTCCCTAACGTACTATCATCTCACCGCCACCCAATATGTTGTTCAAATTTTAGTTAAATTGGTTCAGTCCTTAAACTAACCATTCCTAAGTCTAAGCATGGCAAATTGCAGAAATTAAATAAACAAGCAATCATACAAATTGCAAACAAGAATTGAATTTTATTTAATAATAAATATTATTTTTAATTTGGCTCCCCCTGGACTAAAGCCACGATAATGGTTCGGCAAGATGTGAATCTTGTCCTTGGGGATCCAATACTGATTTGATCCAGTTTGTTTGTTCAGGTACAGTTTGTGTACCCATGCCTGAACATTTTGGTCTGGACTGGTTCAGTACAGCATTGTAGGATCTTTGTCTAGATTTGGTTCTATAGCCTAGTCCGGATCGATTTAGAACCGACTTCTGTTTTCCAAGAATCATGTCAAGACCCTTGGAACCAGAGGTGAATCGTTCTAAAGCTGATCTAAGGTCCTTAACCTGAGTTTTCAGGGAGGAATTCTCTTTCTCAAGTTTTTCAACTTGATTAGAGGTTCCTTCTTGAACCTTCTCAGTTAAGGATCTAGAGTCAGCTCCCTCTTTTAGGAGTTTTACTTCCTGTTGGAGGGATTCGACTCGGAGTTTAGCTTTCGCCAAATCTCGAGAAAGATAAGAAATTAACTCATTTAACTGACTTCTAGAAAAACCACTTACCTTGATTTCGCCGTCCTCTGAAAATGTCAGTCTGTCGTTGTCCTGTTCTGATTCTGACTCGGTCTCGATTTCTTCTGAGGCGGTTAGCGCGAGCAGGTTCGACTGTGGGACCTCTTCTTCTTCTTCGGAGGAGGACTCGTCCCACGTTGCTTGATGTGCCTTCTTCTTCCTCGTCTTCTTTGTTTCCTTCAGGTTGGGGCATTCGGTCTTGTAGTAGCCCTTCTTCTTGCACTCATAACAGGTCACGTTGGGCGTGTTCTTTTCATTCGAGGGTTCAGCTGGTTCATCCTTTCTTCGGCTGGCTTTTCTTCTGTTGGTTTGGTTCTTCAATTCCTTGTAGTAGTTCCGGGCCAGTCGGACCAGCTTAGGTCGATCTCCTTCTTCGTCTTCTGAGTCTGAGTTTGAATCAGACTCGGGTGCAGGTTGAGGCTTCTTCTTGGTTGTCCTTCCAGTTTTACCTACAACAAAGGCAATATCTTTCTCGTCCAGATTACAGTTAGTCTGTTCATGTAATTCGAGTTCAGAAAACAGTTCATCTAATTTAATTTTTGACAAGTCCCTTGAAACCTTGTATGCATCTACCATAGATGCCCACAAGGTGTTTCTCGGGAAAGCATTTAAAGCGTAGCTTATTAGGTCACGATTTTCTACCTTGTGACCGATGGTGTGTAGTCTGTTCATTAGTTCCTGAATTCGGGCGTGAAGTTGAGCTGCTGTTTCGTTGTCGTTCATCTTGATCGTGTACAGCTTGTTCAGAAGGAGATCTCTTTTGCTGATTCGAGTGTCTGAAGTTCCTTCGTGCAGCTCGATCAGTTTCCCCCACAGCTCCTTGGCACTGTTGAATGGACCCACCCGGTTCAGCTCCTCTTTTGTTAAGCCGCATTGGAGGGTCTGGGTCGCCTTTGCATCAGCCTCAATCTTCCGTTTCAGAGCGGTGTCCCACTCTGTGTAGGTTTGAGGTACTCCTTCAGCGTTCTTTGGAATCTCCAGTCCGGACTGGATGATTATCCACATGTCCACCTGAGTTTTCAGGTGGACCTCCATTCTGCTCTTCCAGTAGGAGAAGTCCTCCCCACTGAAGAGAGGTGGTCTTGCGGTGCTGAAGCCTTCTTGCATGGCCATTTTATCTGAAAAGTAAACTAAAGGAAAGAAAATATCCCAAGACTTGGTCTTGGATTAGTAGTGCGGGATAAAGAGAAATAATTATCGAGGGGTGTTGCACCAACCTCGATTAACGAGAAAACTTCGAAAAAGTAAAACAAAAGTAATTAAAAAAATCTGAAAAATTCTCAAACTGGTGGTTGCACCAAATTTGAGCTTCCCCGCTCTGATACCACTTGTTGGATCGAGAGAAACGATAGAGGGGGGGTGAATATCGTAAATCGTTCGGATTAGAGTTAGAGAAATTACGCAGCGGAAGAATTAAACACAAAACGCGAACACAAGATCTTTTACTTGGTTCGGAGTCGCGGTCGGCTCCTACTCCAAGGCCCACGGTCGTTGACCGTTTACTGCGGGCAATTCTATATGTGCGCAAAACAGTTTACAGACAGATATGATAATTGTAGTACAGTAAACAAAACAAACAGCTCTTCGTTACCGACGTCCGGTGTAGATTGTATTTTCGGAGCAGAGGGACGTCGTCGGCGCTTGTATCTCGAGTCGGGAGGTTTCCGGAGCAGAGCGCGGGAGTAGAAGAGCGTGAGTGCGTTGGAAGAATTGATTGTTGAGAAGCCTTGGCGTTGGGTGCTATTTATAGCACTTCGGGGCGCCCTGGACGTCGGGGGCGCCCCCCCCCCCCACGTGTCAGCCGATCCGAGATTCTCTCGGTCAGCCCTTATCCCTCTCGAATAGGGCTGAGGTTGACTCTGGGGGCGCCCGGGACGCTGGGGGTGCCCTGGTTGACCCGATCTGCTGGTTTCTCGGCTGGATAAGTCTTATCCTCTTCGTTGGCTTGAGTGCGGGGCGCCCTGGGCACTGGGGGCGCCCGGGAGCACAGGGGCGCCCTGCCCAGTAAGCTACCGAAGCACTTCTTTGCTTAACTTGTTTTATACTGGCCTTGGGGGCGCCCGGGACACTAGGGGCGCCCTGCTCAGCTACTTGCCTCTCTCCTTTGGGCATTCTGAGCTGCAGACACACGTTCCTTCGGTCCTGCATCCAGGGTTAGTCCAAAACAATATAAAACAATAAGGTATTAGGTTTATACAGCCTTAGCTGTCTTGGTTCTGACTTTGGGTCTCCAAAATGGAGCCCTAGGTCGAACCGACGCCTACTATTCCCTCGACGGGGAACGCGTCCTCACCTACTCCTCTCAGGAGAATTTACCTGATGCCAACCGACTCCTCCGGTTGGACTTTTGCCTAGTGGTCCTTCGCCAGGTCTTGGATACCAAGCTGTCCTTCGCCCAGTGCCTAGCAGTCCTTTGCTAGGTCTTGGATATCAAGCTATCCTTCGCCCGGTGCCTAGCAGTCCTTCGCTAGGTCTTTGGATCCTGGCAGTCCTTCGCCAGGTGCCTAGCAGTCCTTCGCTAGGTCTTCGGATCCTGGCAGTCCTTCGCCAGGTGCCTAGCAGTCCTTCGCTAGGTCTTCGTATCCTGGCAGCCCTTCGCCAGGTGCCCAGCTTTCCTTCGCCAGGACTTAGGGTTTTAGTGCCTAGCAATCCTTTGCTAGGTGCCTAGCATTCCCTTGCTAGGACTTCAATCTGCACACTCAAGCAGCATGTTAGATAACAAATAAGACTTAACTTTTGAACCCTTTGCCATTTATCAAAACACAGGTTCAACTTGGGTGCTTTCTGCACCAACACCTTCTTTCTTCTTGCCTTCTTGGCTTCTTTTAGGTTAGGGCATTCCGATTTGAAATGTCACTTTTTGTTGCATTCGAAGCAAGTCACACTTGATTTGTTCTTAGTTAGTTCAGCTGGATCTTCCTTCTTTCGGCTGGCTTTTCTTCTGTTGGATTGATTCTTCAATTCCTTGTAGTAGTTTCGAGCAAGCCGGACCAGCTTGGGTCGATCTCCTTCGGTATCTTCTGAGTCTGAATCTGAATCAAACTCGGGCGCAGGTTGAGTCTTTTTCTTGGTTATCCTTCCAGTTTTACATGCAATAAAGGCAATGCCTTTCTCGGCCAGTGTGCAGTTAGTCTGCTCATGTAATTCAAGTTCGGAAAATAGTTCATCTAATTTAATTTTAGACAAATCCCTTGAAACTTTCTACGCATCTACCATAGATGCCCACAAGGTGTTTCTCGGGAAAGCGTTAAGGGTATACCTGATCAGGTCACGGTTTTATACCTGAAGGTTGTTCATCAGTTCCTGAATTCTGGCGTGAAGCTGGGCTGCTGTTTCACCATCGTTCATCTTGATTGTGTACAGCTTGTTTAGGAGAAGGTCCCTTTTGCTGATTCGGGTGTCGGAGGTTCCTTCGTGAAGCTCAATTAGCTTACCCCAGAGTTCCTTTGCACTGTTGAATGGTCCCACCCGGTTCAGTTCTTCTTTCATTAGGCAGCATTAGAGTGTTTGAGTTGCTTTAGCATCGGCCTCGATTTTTCTTTTTAGTGTTATATCCCATTCGGTGTATGATTGTGGCACTCCTTCAGCGTTTTTCAAAATTTCCAGTCCAGATTGGATTATTATCCACATGTCCACCTGAGTTATCAGGTGGACTTCCATCCGACTTTTCCAGTAGGAGAAATCTTCCCCACTGAAAAGTGGTGCTCTGGCTGTACTAAATCCTTCTTGCATAGCCATTTGATAATTACTGAAATAAAAGATAATGAATAAAATGTCCCAAGACTTGGTATTGGATTTGCAGTGCGGGAAGAACGAAGAAAAAAAAAATTTATCAAGTGGTGTTGCACCAACCTCGATTGACGATAAAAATTCGATAAAAAAATTAAGAATTTAAAAATCTGAAAAAAAAACTCTCAAATTGGTGGTTGCACCAAATTTGAGCTTCCCCGCTCTGATACCACTTGTTGGATCGAGAGAATACGATAGAGGGGGGGTGAATATCGTTAAACTGTTTCGGATAAAACTTTAAGAGAATATGCAGCGGAAATTAAGAACACACACAGGGAACACAAGCGTTTTTACTTGGTTCGGAGTCGCGGTCGACTCCTACTCCAAGGCCCACGGTCCTTGACCGTTTACTGCGGGCAATTCTATAATGTGCAAAGTCTTACAGAGAATTGTACAGTAGTATTACAGTAAAAAGACTAATTTAACTCTTCGTTACCGACGCTCGGTGTAGATTGTACTTCAGTGCGTAGGGTCGTCGTAGGCGCTAGAACCTCAAGATCAGAAGTTTCCGGAGCAGAGCGCTTGAGCGAAGAGTGTTGAGGCATTGGAAAAGTGTGTACTGAAGCCTTGGGGGTCGAACCCCTTTTATAGTGCACCTGGGGCGCCCTGGACGTTGGGGGCGCCCTCCACGTGTCTCCGCAAACCCCTATCCGAAACTCGGTCAGCCCTTATCCCTCCAGGATCGGGCTCGGAGTTTGACGGGGGCGCCCGGGACACAGGGGGCGCCCTGCTTGACTTGTTCAACAGGCTTCTCGGCTTGATCGTTTCGTTGGCTTGGACCCAGGGCACCCGAGGCATCTCGGGCGCCCGGGACCACCGGGGCGCCCGGGAGCTTGAGGGCGCCTGGCCCAGTGAGCTTCCGAAGCGTTTCTTGCTCAACTGTACATTTGGCTTTGACCTTGGGCGCCCGGGAGAACCTCAAGATCAGAAGTTTCTGAAGCAGAGCGCTTGAGCGAAGAGTGTTGAGGAATTGGAAAAGTGTGTACTGAAGCCTTGGGGGTCGAACCCCTTTTATAGTGCACCTGGGGCGCCCTGGACGTTGGGGGCGCCCTCCACGTGTCTCCGCAAACCCCTATCCGAAACTCGGTCAGCCCTTATCCCTCCAGGATCGGGCTCGGAGTTTGACGGGGGCGCCCGGGACACAGGGGGCGCCCTGCTTGACTTGTTCAACAGGCTTCTCGGCTTGATCGCTTCGTTGGCTTGGACCCAGGGCACCCGAGGCATCCCGGGTGCCCGGGACCACCGGGGCGCCCGGGAGCTTGAGGGCGCCTAGCCCAGTGAGCTTCCGAAGCGTTTCTTGCTCAACTGTACGTTTGGCTTTGACCTTGGGCGCTCGGGACCTCCCGGGCGCCTAACCCAGCTGCTGCCCCTCTCCTTTGGGGCGTTCTGAGCTGCAGAAACTCGTTCCTTCGGTCCCTGTATCCAAGGTTTGTGTCAAACATAATAAAGCAAGAATATTAGGTTTATACAACCTTAGCTGTCTTGGTTCTGACTTTGGGTCTCCAAAATGGAACCCTAGGTCGAACCGACGCCTACTGTTCCCTCGACGGGGAACGCGTCCTCACCTACTCCTCTCAGGAGAGTTTACCTTTTGCCAACCGGCTCCTTCGATTGGATTTTTGCCCGATGCACCTGACCAAGTCTTCGTTCCCACCTTCCGAGCAGGTCTTCGGTGCCCAGCTCCTTGCCAGAGCTTCATGCCCAGTCCTTGACCAGGACTTCGTGCCCACCTTCTGAGCAGGTCTTCGATGCCCAGCTCCTTACCGGGGCTTCGTGCCCAGTCCTTGACCAGGACTTCGTGCCAAGTGTACCTAGGGCTTCTTTTCCTGTACACTTAGTGAACATGTTAGACTAACATAACATCTTAACTTTTGAACCCTTTGCCATTATCAAAACCCAAGTTCAACTTAGGTGCTGCCTGCACCAACAATCTCCCCCTTTTTGATTTATGGCAACCCGGTTCAAAAAGTTAAGTTTTATAAAAAGCAGGTAAAATGCCACCTTAGTTTCCTCCCCTTGGAAGGAATCTCCCCCTAGATTTTTCAACAGTTCGCGGGAGTTGAAAAAGTTTCTAAGTCTAAAAGAGAATTTTATTTTTCAACACTTAGAATCTTTTTAAAAAAAAATGTAAGTTAGAAAACATTTTTCCAAAAACAATTTTTGAGTTGGGCACTTGGAAAATTTGTACTTAGAGAATTTCTACTTAGAAAGTTTACCAGACAATACTTTGTTTTCGCTCTTTAGAAAATTTTCTAGCCTTCTTCTGAAGTTTTTAATACTTAGAAGCACTTTTAAAAAGCAGCTTAAGTCAAGTACTTAGAAGCGATTTTAAAAAGCAGCTTAAGTCAAGAACTTAGAAGCGGTTTTAAAAAGCAACTTTTTGAAATAAGGTTTTGAATTTTGAAAAACAATTTTAAACCTTCTCTCCTTTCCAATCTCTCCCCCTTTGCCATATATCAAAAACAATATAGTAAAACAATATAGCAAAAAATAATATGTTGTACTGAACCAATTCAAGGTATAAACTGGACCAAATTAATAATCTCTTTCGGGTCCTGTTTAACCCAATTAGCTACTTACTAACTGTTATAAATAGTAGGTTTCGCTAGGGTTAGTCAAGTTAAGTATTCTGTTCAAGTTAGATTTTCTAAGCTTGACACTTAACCTTATTACTATTTAATTTGTATTTAGTGCCCCAATTACTGCAGATGCACTGACTTAAAGCATCTTGAATTATGGCAAAGACCTAAGCATCTCAACCCATTCTAGGTTATCAATCAAAAGTACCCTAAGGTGCTTGTGAGATGCTGGCTTCTAGATCTATAGGTGCATGCAGTTCTAGGGTTAGGGTCTAGGCTAAGTCCATTTTCGAAGTTTTGAAGGGGGTAGTTTTTATAAAAAAAAACTAAGTCAAAAAAATTGATTAAAAAAACCAAAATGATTTTTCAAACTAAATAAAAACCGATTTTAAAATCAAGTAAAGCAGTTAAAAGAAAACACAAAAAGTAGAGTAAACCTATTCTACCAAGCATAACCACTGATAAAGATCAGTTAATCAAGAAACGCAAATAGTCAACCAGATAAGTCAACTGGTCAAAGCGATGACCAGCATAGTCACACAATAGTCAAATACAAGTCAACCCTACTGAGTAGGGGCAGTCAAACAGTCAATAGTACAATGCCAATCTAAACTAGGAGGAGGGACCGAGATGATCAGATGAGCTGGGCTGCCAGGATCGAAATAATGTCATCATCTCATCGTACCGTGCGTTGCTCGTCTCTCGATCGGCTCTGCGGGCATCCATATACTCCGCGTGATTAGCTTCTACTTCCTCCCTCAGACTGTGTATCTCGGTCTGAAGTAGAGCTAGCGTCTTGGCAGTCGTCGGAGGTGGGGGCTCGCCCATCTGTTATCGAATCTCGGCCGCCAGATCTCCGACATCGACCTCAACCTCCTCATCAGAGTCGATCTAGGGTTTGGCTCGCTGACGTCTCCACGATAAAACCCCGGTGCCCGAAACCTCTATGCCCGCTAGGGATAAGTTCCTAAAACCTATCTCATCGAATTCAGTCATCGCGGTCATCTCTCCATCGGTGATGTTACGACCGTGATGATGAAGAATGGAGGTGATGATGTGGCAGTAAGGGGTGCGTACCCGCCCCTGAGTGGTAACACTGGACGCATATAGAATCGTGTGGAACATGTGGAGTCCAATGTCGATATCAAAATGATGGATCAATGCGTATAGTAGGAAGGTGTGAAACGGTCGCATGGTCGCTACGTCCCTAGTGGACAAAGGAAGAATGTAGCGGACTAGAACTCTATAGAGAGCGTAGTCCTGAACCTGAAGGTCTACAGACTGAAACTGCCTAGCCAAGGGGTTTCTAGCATCCCTATAAAAGTAGGAGTATAGAGTGTCTAGGTCAATGTGAGAGTAGGGAGCATCAAAAGGAGGATCTCTGGGAGGATAACAGCAAAAGGTGGACTGAGAGAGTCACAATCCAAGAAATTGTTTGAGCAACGAAGGTGTAATTGTCAAGGGCATCCCATGAACTGTGGTAACAATCATAAGATCATTCTGTCTAACTATGTTATTGTAGAATTCTGCACATAGGGTTGTGTTAATGGGATGAGTGCAGAATACAAGGTTGTCTAGTTGATAAAAGTTAATAACATTCATGGCCAATGGACAAGATTGAGTGAAAAAATATCTATTTAGGTAACTAGTTTTGATGGGTTTATATATTGTCCTGGCAAACTTATTGCAAAGTTCTAAGGTTGGGAACCTAGGGTCGGGGCTAGGTTCGGACCCGGGTTTGATTGATTTGCTCGACGTTTTCTAAAATAATAATAAACATGTGTTTAAGAGAAAGGAATTAAAGAAATTTTAAATGCGTAAGAAAAATTATACCGAGTAGCCGTTCGGGGAGGCATGGTTGAGTTGGAGTGGTCGAGGGCACGAGAGGGGTGTTCGGTCGCCTTGGAAGGAGAAGAGTTAGAGAGGAGAAAAGTTTTGGGTGTGGCAAATGAATGGAATTCGGGTGGCTTATATAGAGGTTTTATCTCGGGCGCCCGGGAGCTCCCGGGCGCCCGGGTCAGAGGGTCACTGCTTTAGGCAGTGACCTGCTACTGGATGGGGGCGCCCGTGATGGCCCGAGCGCCCTGGTCAGGAAGAGATGGCAGCTTTCCTGCCTTTGACTGGTCCTGGGGGCGCCCGTAAGGGTCTGGGCGCCCTGGTTAGGGAGACATGGCAGCTTTTCTGCCTTGAACGAAGTGAAAGAGGTGGGGGCGCCCGAGGAGTCATGGGCGCCCAGACTATGTAGGATTTGACAATTTTGATGTATTGTTTGATTAGTTTGACCATTTTGACCATGGATTGACTATTTTGATCATGGTTTGACTACTTTGACCATGGTTTGACTATTTTGACCATGGTTTGACTACTTTGACCATGGTTTGACTATTTTGACCATGGTTTGACTAGTATTAACTGGAATAATTAGGTCAACTCTATTCTAAACTACATGATTTAATGTTTGTACTAAACAACAATACAGGGATCAAATTCTAGTTAAGTTAAATCTAACCATCTCACCCGTTCTAGAGTTGTTAATCACGTTTGCCTAATGGGTTTTCGTGAGACAGGTTTTAGTAGACAGAATTATTTTGAAAAATCATAATTAATTTTGAAAAAGTTAAATTAATTTTTAAAAACACTTGGTTATGAATTTATTTAAAAAAATGTTTGAATCTACAATTAACTGAAAATTTGTGTTAGATTCGAATTTGACAAAGAATAATTTGAATTTGAATTTCAAAAATTGGCTTCCAGGTCTTGGTGAGGCACTAGGCCTTCTTTGGCCGTAGCCTTATTGGATCATCAACCCATTCCTTGACAAAGCCTTTTAATGAAATTTCATTTTCAAAATTTTTTTTAAAAAAATTCTGGTTTAACTAGTTTGGGTCTTGGATCGGTAGCTTCGACTAGTTTCACCAGTCTAAAGAGACCAAGTAGTGCATACTTGACCTTATTAGAAGAGGCTTCCCTAACGTACTATCATCTCACCGCCACCCAATACTATGTCATTCAAATTTCGGTTAATTGGTTCAGTCCTTAATCTAACAAGTCCTAGGTCTAAGCATGGTAAATTACAGAAATTAAATAAACAAGCAATCATACAATGTAAAACAAGAAAGGAAATTCATTTAACTATAAAAATTATTTTTAAATTGGCTCCCCCTGGATTAAAGCCACGATAATGGTTCGGCAAGATGTGAATCTTGTCCTTGGGAATCCAATATTGATTTGACCCAGTTTGGTTGTTCAGGCATAGTTTGGGTACCCATGCCTGAATTTTAGGTCTAGAACGATTCAGTACAGCATAATATGATCTTTGTCTAGACTTGGTTCGATAGCCTAACCCGGATCGATTTAGAACCAGACTTCTGTTTTCCAAGGATCATGTCAAGACCCTTGGAACCAGAAGTGAATCGTTCTAAGGCTGCTCTAAGGTCCTTGACTTGAGTTTTCAAGGAGGAGTTCTCTTTCTCAAGTTTTTCAACTTGAGTAGAGGTTCCTTCTTGAACCTTCTCAGTTAAGGATCTAGAGTCAGCTCCCTCTTTCAGGAGTTTTACTTCCTGTCGGAGGGACTTGACTCGGAGTTTGGCTTTCGCCAAGTCTCGAGAAAGATAGGCAATTAATTCAGACAATTGATTTCTAGAAAACCCACTTACAGTAATTTCGCGATCCTCTGAAAACATGAGCTTTCCGTCGTCCGGCTCCGATTCTGACTCGGTCTCGATTTCGTCTGAGGCAGTCAGGGCAAGCAAGTTCGACTGTGAGGCCTCTTCTTCTTCTTCTGAGGAAGACTCGTCCCACGTTGCTTGAAGAGCCTTCTTTCTTCTTGATTTCTTGGCTTCTTTTAGGTTAGGGCATTCCGATTTGAAATGTCCCTTTTTGTTGCATTCGAAGCAAGTCACACTTGATTTGTTCTTAGTTGGTTTAGCTGGATCTTCCTTCTTTCGGCTGACTTTTTTTCTGTTGGATTGATTCTTCAATTCCTTGTAGTAGTTTCAGGCAAGCCGGACCAGCTTGGGTCGATCTCCTTCGCTATCTTCTGAGTCTGAATCTGAATCAGACTCGGGCGCAGGTTGAGGCTTTTTTCTTGGTTATCTTTCCAGTTTTACCTGCAATAAAGGCGATGCCTTTCTTGGCTAGTGTGCAGTTAGTCTGCTCATGTAATTCAAGTTTGGAAAATAGTTCATCTAATTTAATTTTAGACAAATCCCTTGAAACTTTATACACATCTACCATAGATGCCCACAAGGTGTTTCTCGGGAAAGCGTTAAGGGTATACCTGATCAGGTCACGGTTTTCTACCTTGTGACCGATTGTGTGAAGGTCGTTCATCAGTTCCTGAATTATGGCGTGAAGCTGGGCTGTTGTTTCACCATCGTTCATCTTGATTGTGTACAGCTTGTTTAGGAGAAGGTCCCTTTTGCTGATTCGGGTGTCGGAGGTTCCTTCGTGCAGCTCAATTAGCTTACCCCAGAGTTCCTTTGCACTGTTGAATGGTCCCACCCGGTTCAGTTCTTCTTTCATTAGGCTGCATTAGAGTGTTTGAGTTGCTTTAGCATCAGCCTCGATTTTTCTTTTTAGTGCTATATCCCATTCGGTGTATGATTGTGGCACTCCTTCAGCGTTCTCCGGAATTTCCAGTCCGGATTGGATTATTTTCCACATGTTCACCTGAGTTTTCAGGTGGACTTCCATCCGACTTTTCCAATAGGAGAAATCCTCCCCATTGAAAAGTGGTGGTCTGGCTGTACTAAATCCTTCTTGCATGGCTATTTGATAATTACTGAAATAAAAGATAACGAACAAAATGTCCCAAGACTTAGTCTTGGATTAGCAGTGCGGGAAGAAGGAAGAAAAAAAATTTTATCGAGTGGTGTTGCACCAACCTCGATTGACGATAAAAATTCGATAAAAAAATTAAGAATTTAAAAATCTGAAAAAAAAACTCTCAAATTGGTGGTTACACCAAATTTGAGCTTCCCCGCTCTGATACCACTTGTTGGATCGAGAGAATACGATAGAGGGGGGGTGAATATCGTAAAACTATTTCGGATAAAACTTTAAGAGAATACGCAACGGAAATTAAGAACACACACAAGGAACACAAGCGTTTTTACTTGGTTCGGAGTCGCGGTCAGCTCCTACTCCAAGGCCCACGGTCCTTGACCGTTTACAGCGGGCAATTCTATAATGCGCAAAGTTTTACAGAGAATTGTACAGTAGTATTGCAGTAAAAAGACTAATTTAACTCATCGTTACCGACGCCCGGTGTAGATTGTACTTCAGTGCGTAGGTCGTCGTAGGCGCTAGAACCTCGAGATCAGAAGTTTCCGGAGCAGAGCGCTTGAGCGAAGAGTGTTGAGGCGTTGGAAAAGTGTGTACTGAAGCCTTGGGGGTCGAACCCCTTTTGTAGTGCACCTGGGGCGCCCTGGACGTTGGGGGCGCCCTCCACGTGTCTCCGCAAACCCCTATCCGGAACTCGGTCAGCCCTTATCCCTCCAGGATTGGGCTCAGAGTTTAACGGGGGCACCCGGGACACAGGGGGCGCCCTGCTTGACTTGTACAACAGGCTTCTCGGCTTGATCGCTTCGTTGGCTTGGACCCAGGGCACCCGAGGCATCCCGGGCGCCCGGGACCACCGGGGCGCCCGGGAGCTTGAGGGCGCCTGGCCCAGTGAGCTTCCGAAGCGTTTCTTGCTCAACTGTACGTTTGGCTTTGACCTTGGGCGCCCGGGACCTCCCGGGCGCCTAACCCAGCGGCTGCCCCTCTCCTTTGTGGCGTTCTGAGCTGCAGAAACTCATTCCTTCGGTCCCTGTATCCAAGGTTAGTGCCAAACATAATAAAGCAAGAATATTAGGTTTATACAACCTTAGCTGTCTTGGTTCTGACTTTGGGTCTCCAGAATGGAACCCTAGGTCGAACCGACGTCTACTGTTCCCTCGATAGGGAACGCGTCCTCACCTACTCCTCTCAAGAGAGTTTACCTTTTGCCAACCAGCTCCTCCGGTTGGACTTTTGCCTAATGCACCTGACCAGGTCTTCGTGCCCACCTTCCGAGCAGGTCTTCGGTGCCCAGCTCCTTGCTAGGGCTTCGTGCCTAGTCCTTGACCAGGACTTCGTGCCCACCTTCTGAGCAGGTCTTCGGTGCCCAGCTCCTTGCCAGGGCTTCGTGCCCAGTCCTTGACCAGGACTTCGTGCCTAGTGTACCTAGGGCTTCTTTTCCTGTACACTTAGTGAACATGTTAGACCAACATAACATCTTAACTTTTGAACCCTTTGTCATTATCAAAACCTAGGTTCGACTTGCGTGCTGCCTGCACCAACAGAAAATAATTGTGATAAATTCATTGAAGTACCAAAAATTGATTTTATAGGATGTGACGCATATCTTGATTCATTCTATGTAGAGATTGTTCATATTTCATTCTTTCTTACCCTGCATACGTGCGGGAGGTATTTTCTTTATATGGTTTTGCAGGATCCCGTAGGCTTCTAGAATGGGTACTGAAACTTAATAACCTACAGCCTCCTGGAAAACTTCTAAAGAGCATGCAGTGGGAGGGGTCGAATTTGCCTTGACTTTTAATTATCTACCCCAAGAATGGATTCTGAACCTTAATCGTCTCTGTCCACCGGAAGATGCTTGTGCAAAATTAATAAGGGAGAAAGCACACTATAAGGTTGATCACATGAGGATAGTTCTCCCAAGATGGATGCTACGTGCTCTCTACCCTACTTGAATGGGAGTTATTTTCTTCTTACCCTCCTATTTCATTGTAAATATCACTTTCATGTTTTCAAGTAGTAATTTTTCTTTTCAAATGAGTTCTTGCTGATAAATGCTAGAATAGAGTAGAATGCATAAAAGTCATTGTAGATACCATGTTAGTTCTTTTGGAATTTTATTTCTTGCATGACTAAGAATAAATGTATTCATCTAGATTTTCTTATATCATTTTAGAGTCCTTTGAAAGCAAATTAAATTTGGTTGTCAAAACTTAGGATTTATGTCATTGGATGAAAATTCTTGGATGCTTGAGTACTTCTTAGTTATGGACTCTAGATTGATGAATTGAGATGAATTCTTTTTATCTAGTGAGGACTTAGTCTTATTTTTGAGATACACACATGTGATTGCACTCTAGAACTTGCTTAGGTTCTTTTTAAACCATATTTCTATGATTGGACCACATTTATAGAGGTGAATCACTTTATTTCCTTCTCATATCATTGTTGCAATATTTCTTGTTTATCTGCTTTGTGTTTCATTTTCCTTCCGTAAACTTCATGTTCATCATAATCTTTTCCATGGATTTGGATACCTTTATGTTTCTTGATGTTACTTTGCCCGAGACGGACAAAAGTTTAAGTGTGGGGGAGGATGCAAGCATTCTGTCAATTTTGAGGACAATTGAAGGATGAGTTACAAGCATACCCGTCAGCTCGGTTGCAAGAAAAAGGAAATTTTATGTGATTCGAAAAGTGAAGCAAAGAAAAAAAAAACGAAGTTAGAGAGCAAAGACACATCTTGAAGTTCAAATGATGGATAGGAAACAAGCTCCATTGGTCCAAGTATCGAGTAGTAACAAAAGGATGATTTCATTCCATATTATCAAGTTGAAAAGTTTTGAAAGACTACAACATCTCAGATTTCGCAAGTTGGAGCTATACATATCAGAAACAAAAAAAAAAAAGAACTCAGCTACACAGAAAAATCAGAAAAAAAAGGAAGAGAAAAGAAAAGAAGAATATGAAGTGGAAATCAAGGTTAGATGTTGAATTTGAAGTTGTGAATGAGGATCTAATTGAATGCAAAAGTGAGTTATTGATTGGAAGTTTGAAATCCTCAGTAGAATCAGATCAGACAGCTCAGTTTTGGCTACTGATCAGTCCCTGATCGGTCTCCAAACCGATCAGGAGCTATCCAGACCACCCTTAGTCCGATCAGAGGCACTACAGTAAGATCAGAAGGAGTCCAGTCCGATCCCCAGACCGATCAGACAATGTCTGATCGGTCCAGTGACCGATCTATGGAGGCTGGCACACAACAAAACCTGGGTATACTTCATTTCAGCATTGTTTCCACCCAAACCAGAGGCACTATACAATTCCTACTCCACCACAACTCGGATACATGCAAGATAACTCAAAAAGAGAGGGCAAAGTACATTTAAATACATTTTTGGGTGTCCAAGTCTTCTACTTTCTCTACTTTTCCATATTTTCTTACTTTTTAATAATTCCTCATCATGCCATAGTATTTTCCATATTTTTTTCATCATGACATATTTCTTTTCCATATCTTTCTTTATCATATCATAGTTCTCTATTTCCTTTATTACGATTCTTTAGTATCAAAATTTCATTGAACTTTTACATCATTTCTATCCTTTCACATTTCCTAACTTGTTCAAATAAGCTTTTGTAGATGTGGATCCAAATTAAGAATAATGGTGGAGAGTAGTTAATAAGCAAGCCTATGGTAGTGCAAGAATCATGTTGTGTTAGAGTGAGCTCCATTTTCATTTAAATGTAGAACTTAGGAAGAGAGCCACTTTAGAACTTCCCTTGCAAGGTTTTTGTGAAATTCATCTCAATGAGTCATGAAGGATGAAGTTGCTAAGTTGTTGATTTAAGGACAAGTTCTAGTCCATTGAGTTTAGATTATTGAGAATTGACAACCCTAGGTAATTTCCTTTCAATTGTTTCTAACTATGATTAAGAATAATCTAGGGGGATACATCACTAGCCCACTAGTAACTTGTGCGAGACGCCCAAGAGTAAGTGTGGGGGAGTTGATAACTATCATTTTGTTGATTATTTTAGGCTTTTAAATCCATGTTTGATCCACATTTTACATGCTTAAGTTTGCATTTATATTAGGTTTCATGTATTATCTCTATTTTGGCTTTTAATTCAAATCTTTGTATATTTGAGATATTTTGGCACTAAAATTTGAATATCATTTTTGTAGGTTTCAATTGATCATGGACCTAGATCAGAGTGGGTCAAACTTGAGTCAGAATTGGATCCGGATCAAAGGGATCAAGCATCGGGTTAATATGAGCCGTCCATTCAAGAGAACGACTAGATCTGAGCCATTGGTCAACTTCTGATCAATCCGAGTTCAAGATAGAGTCAATCATGACCACAGATTATGATCTGGAAATTTCATCTAAATCAGAAGCAATCTGACCGTTGGATCAAGCTCAAGAGAATCTAAACCATCCAAGCAAGAGAAGGTAAGATCTGAGCCATCCGCCACTGATCTGGTTGATCCAAGCTAAGGGCAAGTAGATCAGGACCATTGATCAGGATCTGTGGAGTTTGGTTCAGATCTGAAGAGATCCGACCGTTGGATGAAGCCAAATCGATCTCAGCCGTCCATTCCTGATTATATAAGCAATTAATTCTCCCAGGTTTTGCGTCGTCGCGTCACCAAGCTTCATCGTAGTTTTGTTCTTCCGTTTTCTTCTTCATTTTTCAATCAATCTTCTTGCAGTTTTCTTTGTTAGATCGCGCGCGGCCCATCGATTCGTTTATTCTCAAGATCTCAAATCATCGAGGTGAGATTTTCCAGTTCGGTTTTGCTAATCGATTGCGTTTTGGAAGCTTAGGTGAGGGTCTCGCCAACCCCACTATTTCCATTGATCAATCCTCGCTGGCTGCTGGTATTCGTCGTCCAGAGTTGTCGAAGCATCATAGAGGGGTCCTCGAAGGTGCTCTGATAGTTTGGGAGCTCGAACGTCAGCCAGCCAATTGAGGAGGAAGTGATTGGGAGCAGATTCCAGCCACTGACCGATCGAGTTGATCGGACAGAGACCACTCTGATCGGTCCCGTGACCGATCATAGGAAGGCCTGATCGGTCGGGTCGACCGATCAGGAGAAGAGCAGAGCAGCAGAACAGCACGGCTGAGCAGGGTAGTCTTCCTTTGGTTGATTTATGAGCTAGGGGGTTCATAGCTCATCCTTTGTGTGACAGCAAAGGGAAGTCTTGTGATGAACTGATTCGATGTTTTAATTAGGTTTATTTTGGCTTTAAACATGCATTTCTTTAAGTTGTTCTAATTGTTCCATTACATTTCAAGTCATGTGCTTAAGCCAAGATTTGTTCTAGTTTCTTTTAATCTGCAATTTCTTTCATGCAATTAGTTTTCTGCAATTTATTTCCTGCAATTAGCCCTTTAAGTTCAATTCTACCGTTTGAATTTACTTGTTTAATTGTTAACTAGGTTTAGTTTAGTTCTTGCACTTCCTTAGTTCTTGCACTTCCTTAGTTCATTGCCTTGCTTAGTTAAGCCTATTTCTTTACAAGTGTTATTTCATCTTGTCATTTCATTTTCTCTTATTGCCAAAACCCCCCCATTTTATTAGAAAACCTAAATATCAAACGACGAATAAACCTGCAAGCTCGAGTTAAATATTCATTCAACTAGTCCTTAGAAAAATACAACCTGAGGCCCCTCTACTACATTTTATCTTTGTTAGCCAAAGGGTTTTCAACATTTATAAGTTTCTAAATTTGAGTGCTCATCGTGACACATTTCTTTAGGGCATAGTATTGGGCACTATCATCCATCCCACTCTGTGTAGCCTTGCACCTCACTTTGTGCGTTCTTGGGTATCTCCAGTCCAGATTGAATGATAATCCACATGTCCACCTGAGTTTTCAGTGGACCTCCATCCTACTCTTCCAATAGAAGAAGTCTTCTCCTGAGAAGAGTGGTGGTCTGGCGGTGCTATAACCTTCTTGCATGGCCATTGAAATTTATCTGAAAAAAAATACAAAAAGAAACTCTATCCCAAGACTAAGTCTTGGCTTAGTAGTGCGGTAGCAAAGAAAAAATAATAAAGAAATTGAGTGGTGTTGCACCAAGCTCAATAAACGAGAAAATTACGAATGAAAAAATATTTTAAAATAGAAAAATCTGAAAAATCGCTCAATCGGTGGTTGCACCAGATTTGAGCCACCCGCTCTGATACCACTTATGGGATCATTTAGAATCGATAGAGGGGGTGAATATCGATAAAATCTTTTCAGATTAAAAATAAGAGCAATTACGCAGCGAAAAATTCACAACAATGCTAATACGGTTTTCTTTTACTTGGTTCGGAGTCTAGATCAGCTCCTACTCCAAGGCCCACGGTCCTTAACCATTTACGTTGGGCAATTCTATATTTCGCAAAACAGTTACAAGTTTGAAGTTAGAATACAGAATTTAAGTACAGCAATTAATTAAAAAATATACCGACGACCGGAGAAGATTCAAAGATCGGAGCCACGGGTCGTCGTTGGCGCTTGAGACTTGAGCATGGAGCGTTTGGAGCAGAGCGCTTGAACTTTTTCGTTGGAAGCAATTGTATTTAGAAGCAAGGGGTGAACCCCTTTATATAGGGTCTTCTTGGGTGCCTGTGTTGAAGGGGGCGCCTGACACGTGGCCCTTTTTGCGCGAATCCTCATTCGCAGACTTGACCAGTGCTTATCCCTTCAACTGGGACGCCTGAGTCTACTAGGGGGCCTGTATCAACACAGGCGCCTCCTTTGCTGATGTGGAGGCTTTGCTTCGAGACTGCTGGAAAACTCTCATCTGGGGTGCCTGTATCAACACAGGCGTCTGTATCATCTGGCGCTTGACTCCATTCAAGCGCCTGGGAAGCAAAATACTTCAACCTTTGTTCCTGCAACCAAGGTTAGTTCCAAAACACAAATAATATATAAATTAAGTCTAGAAAACAGCCAGAGCTATCTTGGTTCTAACTTTGGGCTTCCAAAATAGAACCCTAGGTCGAACTGATGCCTAATGTTCCCTCCTACGGGGAACGCGTTCTCGCCTACTCATCTTAGGAGAATTTATCTTTTTGCCAACCGACTTCTCCAGTTGGACTTTTGCCCAATTTTTCGGATCAGGTCTTCGTGCCCAGTACGCGACCGGGACTTATTGCTCAACCGTCGGTCAGGTCTTCGGTTCCCATCCCTCGGCCAGGACTTATTGCCCAATTCCTCGAATCAGGACTTCGTGCCTAGTCCGCGACCAGGACTTATTGCTTAATTCCTCGAATCAGGACTTCATGCCCAGTCCACGACCAGGACTTATTGTCCAACCCTATGTCAGGACTTAGGTGCCCGACCCTCGGTCAGGACTTATTGCCCAATTCCTTGAATCAAGACTTCATACCTAGTTTACCTAGGACATTTCCTGCACACTCAAATAAGCTTCATTAGATCACGAGGTAACCTTAACTTCTGAACCCTTTACCATTATCAAAACTTAGGTTTGATCTTGGTGCTTCCGGCACTAACAATAACTCTGAGGATAATGATGATACTTTAATTAATAATTTTACTCATAATTCTAATAACTTTGAGGATAATGATGATACTTTAATTAATAATTTTTCTGATAATTCCAATAACTCTGAGGATAATGATGAAATTTAGATAATGTTGATAATTCTCCTGATAATACTCAACCCTTAACTAATAATTCTACTTATTTTGAAGATAATGATACAATCTTAATTAGTAATCTTGAAAATTATTCTACCTATTTTGAAGATAATGATATAACTTTTATTAATTCTGAATATAACTCTGAAGATGGAAACGAATATGATTCTGAAGATGAATTTAATAAAATTGAAGATATAATTACAAAGGCTTACAAGAATTCAAATAAAACAGAAATATTAAATAAATTTGAAAACATAAAAACAAAAGAAATAATAGATAAATCAGAATTTTTTGAATTAATAGAAATGATACAATTAGACCTAAAATTATTATTCAAATCTTTAAAAATTCAATCATAATTAAATCTTAAATTTTAATTAATTCTTAACAACTTAAATTTTAATTAACTCTTAACAACTTAATTCTTAATTTAACTCTTAATTCTTAAGAACATAATTCTTAATTAACTCTTAACAACTTAATTCTTAGTTTTCTTAATTAATTCTTAACAACTTAATTCTTAATTAATTCTTAACAACATAATTCTTAATTTACTCTTAACAACTTAATTCTTAATTAACTCTTAACAACTTAAATCTTAATTAACTCTTAACAACTCAAATCATAATTAATAATTCAAATCTTAAATCCTAATTTAATTCTTAAAAATTAAATCTTAATTAATCACAATTCTTAAAAACTTCATCTTAATTCAAATCTTAAATCCTAATTTAATTCTTAAAAACCTAAATCTTAATTAATAATTCAAAGCTTAGATCCTAACTTAATTCTTAAAAACTTAAATCTTAGTTAATAATTTAAATCTTAAATTCTAATAATTCTTAAAATTGAATAAATCTTAAATTTTAGTTAACAATTCAACTTTAATTAGAAACTCAATCCTTAATTCAAAATTCAAAATTTATACAAAATACATGAACTAAAATTCAAATTAATTACCTTAAATTATGAAACTAAGTAAAATCCTACCCAACTGGAACAATGAACTTAATAATGATAAATATGTCTAAGTGGGTGGACATATTCGCGGGTTCACACATTCTGTATCAAATCGAGAATTTGATACTTTATTAAAATCTAATTAAAACGATTTGACTTAATTGATACATACATAACTGTGATGCTCATGCATCTGTTTATTTTCTTTATATATATATATATATATATATATATGTCATGTCATTCATGCTAGTTTATTTTTTTTGCTTAACTTAGAATGGCTAGATAGAAAAAAGATTGGTTGATTCTTACCTAACATAGTACCAGGGTGGGACAAGATGATAGTACGTTAAGGAAGCTTGGTATAGGAAGTCGGGAAGGGTAAGGAGTATCCGACCTAGTCGACCTAGCTAAGTGGAAGTAGTCGAAGCTACCTCGTCACATCCTAGACTAGTTAAACTAAAGTTTTCCAAAGAGTAAATTGAAAGTGTTATTTCTTTAAAAGGTTTTGTCTAAGGAACAGGTTGTTGATCCAATAAGGCTTAGGCCAAAGAAGACCCTTGTGTCTCGCCAAGACCTAGAAGTCAATTATTGAAATTTACTTTTAAGTTACTAATTGTTAAACTTGAATCTAACTCAAGGTCAAGCAATCTATAAAATTGAGAAAAATTATTTAAGTATCTCACAACACCCATAAGGCAACCATGCTTGTTTGTACTGCGACACTTAGAATGAGTGATATGATAAGGACTAATCAATAGATAAATATTTTCAAAAATCTTTAGAATATTTTCTTGAAAACCTATTTTCAAAATAATGATTAAACATAATAATGTTTTAATGAATTTCATGCTTGATTCTGTGTACCTATAAATACATTTCAAAAATTATATCTTTTCGAAAGTTGTTTGACCTACACTTAGACACAAACCTTATAGGTCAATAGTAAAGTCCCTTAAGACACTTAGGTAGAGTTTCTTGTAGTTAACAAGGGTAGCCAGAAGGTGTCAGGTTCAGGGGGAGTCTATTTTTTTTAAATTCTTTTGAAATTATTTTTTTATTATTCTATTCGAAAATTTATCACTTTTAAAATGGTTTTTGCTTAAAAAATTTATTATATCTTTCAAAATACTTTTCGAAAAATGGCTTTCAAAAAGTTATTATGCCTTTCAAAATATTTTTCAAAAAATACTTGTTTAAAAATTAATTTTTGAAATGTCTTTCAAAAATTTATTATGTCTTTCAAAATACTTTTTGAACAATGTCTTTCAAAAAGTTATTATGCCTTTCAAAATATTCTTCAAAAATATTTTTTAAATATGTGTTAATTGCTCTTATAATTTGGATAAACTCTAAAGACACATTGGAAATTTTCCTTATGATCTACAAGGATTCCTAAGATTGTGTCAGACTTAGGGGGAGTCCTAATCAAAAGAACAATTCAAACTTTAATTTCTGATTACTTTAAAATCATTCTTAAATTTTTTGTTGTAATTCTTTTCATTTAAATCAAACCCTAAGACTCAGAGGAAGACCAACTTATAGTCAATAAGCTTCCTAGGACTGTGTCAGACTTAGGGGGAGCTCAAATTAAAAGAACCATTAGAAGTTTCAAAAATACTATATTTTCAAAAACTTCAAAATACTTCTTAATTCTTTTTGTAATTCTTTTCATTTAAATCAAATCCTAAACTTAGAGGAAGATCAACTTGTGATCAACAAGCTTCCTAGGACTGTGTCAGGTTTAGGGGGTCCAAATTATAAAAAAAAACATTAGAAGTTTCAAAAATATTAAATTTTCAACAAATACTATCTTTTCAAAAACACTTTACTTTTGAAAATACGATATTCTCATTTTCTAAAACATATCTTGAAAATCTTGTCTTTTGAATATTTTTGAACATCTTTGAAAAATTACTTGAGATTGGAAAAATCTCCAAGACACATAGGAAAGTTTTTTGTAGTTAACAAGGTTTCCTAGAACTATGTCAGATTGGGGAGGAATCCAAATTAAGAAATTATCAAAATACATTGAAAATACTTTGTCTTGATTGAAAATCTCTAAGACACATAGAAAATTTTCTTATAGTCAACAAGATTCCTAGGGCTGTGTCAGATTTAGAGAAGTTTAAATCAATAAAATATTTATCTTTTCAATATTTCACTCAAGTACCTAGAGTTTCTTAAAATATTTTCTAATAAAGCTACTTGGTTCTGTTAATAAAAAAGAGGATTTTTGAAAATTATATTTTCTTTAAGAGACTTCAATATTTTCAAAAAATCATATTGTTGGTGCAAATTTTTCTTTGTCATTATCCTTTATTTCTTTCTGATGTGTGCCAAAGGGGGAGAGATTACCTTAAGTTAGATTTTTATTGATTTCTTCCAAGTATTGACCTAAAACCCTTAGACCAAAACCTAACATAAGAGTATTGTCAAACATCAAAAAGTGAGAGATTTTTGGTGCAAAGAGCATCAGTCATGAATAGTCAACCTCTAGTATTTTGATATTTGACAATATACCATGGTCTAGTCAAAGTGATCAAGGGTTAAGACAAATAGGACCTGATATTTGGTAGGGTAAACCCAGGTTTGATCAGTTTGACAAAGGGTTAGCCAAACAAGACCTGATGTTTGGCAAAGACAATATACTAAGGTCTGGTTAAAGTGATCATGGGTTAAGCCAAACAGGACCTGATGTTTGGTATGGTAAACCCAGGTTTGATCAGTTTGACAAAAGGATTAGCCAAACATGACTTGATGTTTGGCAGATACAATATACTAAGGACTAGTGAAAGTGATCAAGGGTTAAGACAAACAGGACCTGATGTTTGGTAGGGTAAACCCAGGATTGATCAGTTTGATAAAGGGTTAGCCAAACATGACATGATGTTTGGCAATGACAATATACTAAGGTCTAGTCAAAGTGATCAAGGGTTAAGCCAAACAGGACCCCTTAAACCAAAACCTAACATAAGATTATTGTCAAACATCAAAAAGTGAGAGATTTTTGGTGCAAAGAGCATCAGTCATGAACAGTCAATCTCTAGTATTTCGATGTTTGACAATATACCATGGTCTAGTCAAAGTGATCAAGGGTTAAGACAAATAGGACCTGATGTTTGGTAGGGTAAACCCAGGTTTGATCAGTTTGACAAAGGATTAGCCAAACAGGACCTGATGTTTGGTAAAGACAATATACTAAGGTCTGGTCAAAGTGATCAAAGGTTAAGTCAAACAGGACCTGATGTTTGGTAGGGCAAACCCAAGTTTGATCAGTTTGATAAAAGGGTTAGCCAAACAGGACTTGATGTTTGGTAGATGCAATATACTAAGGGCTAGTCAAAGTGTTCAAGGGTTAAGCCAAACAAGACCTGATATTTGATAGGGTAAACCCAGGTTTGATCAGTTTGACAAAGGGTTATCCAAACAGGATCTGATGTTTGGCAGAATAAATAGAACCCAGGGTTGGTCTGTTTGACTAAGGGATAAACCAAACTGGACTTGAGGTTTGGTAGAGAGAGAGTATACTTACCTAAAGGGTGGAAGAAAGAAGTCTAGTCAGGATTAAGATGACTAGCAAGGAAATCCTGGTGAGTGAAGCTGGGTTCTAGTGAGTGATGCTAGGTGAAAGAAATCTTGGTGAGTGAAGCTAGGTCCTAGTGAGTGAAGCTAGGCGAACAAAATCCTAGTGAGTGAAGTTGGGTCATAGTGAGTGAAGCTAGGTGGATGAAATCCTGGTGAGTGAAGGTAGGTCCTAGTGAGTGAAGCTAGGTGAACGAAATCCTAGTGAGTGAAGCTGGGTCCTAGTGAGTGAAGCTAGGTGGGCGAAATCCTGGTGAGTGAAGTTAGGTCCTAGTGAGTGAAGCTAGGTGGACGAAGTCCTAGTGAGTGAAGCTGGGCACGAAGTCCTGCCCGAGGGTTGGGCACCGAAGAACTGATCGAGGGTTGGGCACAAAGTCCTGGTTTGAGAAATTGAGCAAGAAGTCCTGGTCAAGGATCGGGCAAAAGACTTAGCCGAGCGAGGACTACCGATAGTAGTAGGGACGGGTCAAGGATCGGACGTCTTGAGATCCAGGAGTCTTGGAGACTGAGCAAAAGTCCAACCGGAGGTCCCGATTGCAAAGGGTAATTTTTCCAGGGTGGATTAGGTGAGGACGTGTTCCCCGAGAAAGGGAACAGTAGGTGTCGATTTTGTTGATGCAGTCTGGCCCTGATTGTTGTTTTGGTGTTGACAACGATTTTAGTTTAGGTTGATGATTATGATTAAGTCCTGATCGAGGATCAGACATGGTATGGAAAATCCTAGCTTGGAGGGCTAGGTATTGGGAAATCCTAACCTGGAGGGTTAGGTATTGAAAATCCTAGCTTGGAGGGCTAGGTGTGTGAAAAGTCCTAATTCGGAAGAGGTAGGTGAAAAGTCCTAGCTTGGAGGGCTAGGTGAAAAGTCCTAACTTGGAGGGTTAGGTGCAAATTTCCATCTTGGAGAATTAGGTGAAAAAGTCCTGGCTTAGAGGGTCAGGTCCTAGCTTGGAGGGCTAGGTGTGGAAAGTCCTAATCCGGAAGAGTTGGGTGAAAAGTCCTAGCTTGGAGGGCTAGGTGAAAAGTCCTAGCTTGGAGGGCTAGGTGAAAAGTCCTAACTTGGAGGGTTAGGTGCAAATTCCCAACTTGGAGGGTTAGGTGAAAAATCCTTGGCTTGGAGGGCTAAGGTGGAAGAGAACTTAGCTTGGAGGGCTAAGTTTAAGTCCCTGGATCGGTCTGGTGATCGATCAGGGAATCTGGCACGCTGCTCCATCGTGGATCGGGCAGGTGATCGATCCAGCAATGACTGATCGGTCTGGTGACCGATCAGGGAGCACACAGTGAGGTTAGGAACCTACTGTACTGCTCCTGATCGATCCAGTGACCGATCAGGGAGTGCGTGTTTCACCCACTCCTTGGCTCCTGATCGGTCGGGTGACCGATCAGGGAGCAAACAGTGAGATTGAGTTCCCCTGCTGATCTGCACCTGATCGATCTGGTGACCGATCAGGATCACTGTGCAGATCGTTCCGGAGAACGATCAAGCGTCGCAGGTTCCTCTCTATGATCGATCAGGACGGAGACTGATCGGTCTGGTCATGTTCTGATCGGTTTGGTGACCGATCAGGAGGCTGCCTGATCGGTCTGGTGACCAATCAGGAGGTCTGGACTGCGAAGCTCAGAAATCGCCCAAGAAAGGGGTGGATCGGTCGGGTGAACGATCCACAACCTGGGATCGGTCTGGTGATCGATCCAGGAGAAGTCACAAAGAAATTGCGATTTCTGATTGAGCGTTGGGGATCGATCAGGACGGAGCCTGATCGGTCTGGACCCAGCCTGATCGGTCTGGTTTCCGATCAGGAGTCACTCTGATCGGTCGAGTGACCGATCACTTTAATTCAAATTGCACTGTCAGACGCTCTGATCGCATCTGACCATATCCGATTCGTTGCTGTTTGCCTCTGATATTTGATTTACTGTGTGATATACTTCTCTAACAGTCTGATTAAGCTGCAGGTGACAGGGGAGGATTCAAACACTCAAGCAGAAGTCAATGGAGGCTTTCCTTGGAGCAGGTTTGTCCATTTCTCATCTCATGTTGCAACGGCTGGAGCTGCAGGGCTGAAGCCGCTGACTGAAGCTTGGCTGAGAGAGCTCAGGAAGTTCAGTAAGGGTTCAGTGGTATCTGGCGTTGGCAATGAGGCAGCTGGAGGCTGCTAGAGATGAGGTCACTTGATGCTTAGTGGAGAAACAAAAGGGACGGAAGATAGCTTCAGTGAAGAAGAGTTCTACAGCTTGTGATTTGAGTTCTTGCCGCACTTGTGTTCTCCAAATCAAGCTTGCACGTTCTGAAGTTTCATCCTCTTGAGCAAGCTGCTGAAAACTTGAAGCAACCTTCCCTTACTTGAGCGCTTGAAGGAGAGAACAAGGAGCTGGGAGTCCGACAGCGGGAAGACACGAGGAAGGGTTTCTTGCGTGAGATCGCCGCTGGGTGGAGCTCAGGAAATCTTGCTGTGTTCTTGTCCTTGCTAAGTGTTTGAGTAAGATCTTTCTTGTTGTTTCTTTGTGCTTAAACTTAAATCCGTGATTGAAACGCTGTGGAGAGGTTTCTCCATCAAGAAGGAGGTTGCTTCTTATCCGGTGATAACTGGGGCTTGATCTGCCGACGATCAAGGGATCGCCCACCTTAAGGGCACGCCAAGAAGTAGGAGCAAGTTATCCCCGAACCTTATAAATTCTCCTTGTTAGCGATCTTGCTAATCTTGCTAGTTAGTTTTCTATTTTAGTTTCTGCACATTCTGTTTTTCATACTTTCGCTGTGCTACTAACAACTCCAAGTGCAGAAATTCGCTAAGTTCTTGAAGTGAAAGTGATTGGATATATTCACCCCCCCTCTCTAGCCATCCGTTTCCAACAAATGGTATCAAAGCTTGGGGCTCTGTTTACGACTTAACATCCAAGAGTTATCAACAAGATGGCATTGAGAGAAGACTTCTCCACCACCCGACCTCCATTCTTTGATGGCGCTGACTTTCAATACTGGAGATCAAAGATGGAATACTATTTGAAGATGGACATCCATACTTGGTTCGCGGTGAAGGAGGGATTCACCCCTTCTAAGGATGATGAAGGCAAAGAACTCGAATCGTGGAGGTGGACTGCTGAACAAACTCGGAAGAGTGAAGTCGACGTGAAGGCGGTTGTCACTCTACAATGTGGCATGAACAAAGATCAACTCATCAAAGTTGGTCCTTTCACAAGTTCGAAGGACTTGTGGAACAAACTCATTGAGCTTCATGAGGGCACCCGGGATTCAAGAATTGCTAAGAGGGATTTGTTCCTCAATCAACTCCAAAATCTCTCCATGAAGGAGAATGAGTCGGTAAGTGAGCTTCATAGCCGGTTCAAGGAAGTCCTCAATGGGCTTCATTCAATTGATGAAAAGGTCGAGAATCGCAACCTTGTGAGGTATGTCTTGAAATCATTTCCAAGGAATGCTTTGTGGTCATCCATGGTGGATGCCTACAAAGTATCCAAGGATTTATCTATTGTAAAGTTAGATGATTTGTTTTGTGAGATGGAATTGCATGAAATGGCTAACAAAGGCCCCAAGGAGAAGGGGATTGCCTTAGTTGCAGGTGACCGGTCAAACAAGAAGAAGAAGGAGAAGGAAGTCTCTTCATCTTCATCCTCTTCTGAATCCGAGTCCTATTCCGAAGAAGATGGCAGTGGCTCCTCTTCATCCGAAATGGCGAACTTCGTGCGAAGGATGATGAGGAGGGATCGACGCTTCAAGAGTAGAGGTAACTCTAGTGAATCCAAACTTGATAAGACTAATGCCTCTTGCTTTGAGTGTGGTAGGAAAGGGCATTTCAAGAATGAATGTCCAAAGCTCAAGAAGAAGGAGGAAAAATCCAAAAAGAAAGAAGAAAAACCCAAGAAGAAGAAGAAGGCATTGAAGGCCACTTGGGATGAGTCATTCTCAAGCTCATCCAATGAAGAGAAGGAGGAGAAGAGCACAAGGCATGTGGCACTCATGGCTCTTGGAGAGGAGAGCAGTGATGAATATTCAAGCTCCTCAAACGCGGCTTCATCATCTTCAGATGATGAAGAGGTAACTTCTCCCGAGCTTGAAAAGTGTTATAGAGCAATTGCATATTTAACTAGTATGCTTAAGAAATCAAAGAATAAGGTTAAAGCATTGCAATTAGAAATTGATCAATTGAAGGCATCTAGAGATGATAACATTGATGATTTGCATGTTGAATTGCTAGAAGATGAAATTAAATCTTTGAAACATGAGATTGTAAATTTGAAATCCTCTAAGGTTGAGGAAGTAAATGTTTTGCATGATAACTTGTTAGTAGAAGAGAACAAATCATTGAAGAGTGAAGTTGAGAAGCTCAAGAGTATTCTTGGGAAGTTCTCAACTAGCTCTAAGACCCTAAATATGATCCTAAATGCCCAAAGGGCAGTTTACAATAGGGTCGGTATTGGTTACCGTCCTAAGAAACCGTCATTTCTGTCTCTCATGTCTAGGACTGACATGAGACAATCTAGAACACCCAAGACTCAAAAGAAAGTTCTCAAGGCATGGGTGCCTAAGTCATGTTTAGTTGATGCTTTAGGTCCCAAGGTTTGGGTACCTAAAACTTCTATTTTTCGAATTGTGTAGGTTATGATTGAGGGGGAGCATCTATCAACTTGGTTCGTTGATAGTGGATGCTCCAAACACATGACCGGGGATAGATCATTGTTTACCACACTTCACAAGAAAAGTAGAGGTCTATGTTGAACAACCACCGGGCTTTGAGAGTACCGAATTTCCAAACCACGTGTTCAAGCTCAAAAAGGCACTTTATGGCCTTAAACAAGCACCCCAAGCTTGGTATGAGCGGTTGTCGACATTCTTGATTGAGAAAGGTTTTGTTAGAGGCCAAATAAACCCTACACTATTTCTGCGAAAAGATGGTGACAATATATTTGTAGCCCAAGTATATGTCGATGACATAATTTGTGGCTCAAACAATAAGGGCTATTTAAATGAGTTCATTGGACACATGGAAAGTGAGTTTGAAATGAGTCTAGTGGGAGAGTTAACTTTCTTCCTTGGACTTGAAATCAAGCAAACTCGCGATGGTATCCATGTGCACCAATCAAAGTATACACAAGAAATGCTTCGAAAATTCAATATGAGTGATTCAAAAGAGGTAACCACTCTCATGGCCACAAACACAAGATTAGACAATGATGAGAGTGGTAAACTCGTTGATCTAACTCAATATCGAAGCATGATTGGTAGTTTGCTATACCTCACAACTAGTCGACCTGATATACAATTTGCTATGGGTATGTGCGCTAGGTATCAAGTGTGTGCCAAGGAATCTCACTTAATCGCTGTTAAGCGAATCATGAGATATCTCAAAGGCACGATTGGAGTCGGTCTATGGTACCCCCGTACCGAATCATTTGATTTAATTGGCTATACGGATTCCGACTACGCTGGATGTAAGTTGGACCGGAAAAGCACAAGTGGGGGTTGCCAATTCTTAGGGTCATCTTTAGTTAGTTGGTCAAGTCGGAAGCAACATTGTGTTGCTCTCTCCACGACCGAGGCAGAATATATCGCCATAGGAGAGAGTGTATCACAATTGTTGTGGATGATTCACACTCTAGAGGACTATGGATTGAGTTACAAGGGTGTGCAAGTGTTATGTGATAACATTAGCACAATTAACTTAACCAAGAATCCAGTCCATCATTCTAGGACCAAACATATTGAGGTGCGTCACCACTTCATTAGGGATCATGTAGCTAGGGGAGATATTGTACTCTCTCATGTAGAGTCCAAATCAAACCTAACTGACATTTTCACTAAACCACTTCCCGAAAATGAATTTAATTTCCTAAGACGGGAGTTGGGAATGTGTCGTGCTTTATGAATTTCAAATTGCATTCAAACCCTTCATGATTATTTCGAAATTGTTGGGAAACAATTTGGGTAACTTTGCGAACATCTAACACAAACTATAAGGTTTACCAAAACGTTTTTGTTTGCTAGATATAGGGTGAGATGTTAGGATCAACTAAGTTTCTCAAAATGTCAATGCATCCCTTGAGAGATTAAGTTGACGAGATAATAATCACTGTGGTGACCAAGTATGGGGAAAACCATTGCATAACATATGTGTATATGGCTCCATTATCATACTTGGACATTCCAATCAAGGAAACTTGATTGGAACATTGGATTTGATACAAACTTAGTTGAAATTGCTTGAATGATTGTTGATTGAGTTTGACTCCATTTGGATAGATCAAAGTGATTGTTGAACCTATAAGGACTTTTGATTCTTGTTCAGGGATCAATTCTAGTCATGAGATCATGACCAAGTTCGATAAACTTCACCAGATCTCGTTGGAAAGTTTCAGAAATTCTGAAACTGAACATTTCAGTTCGTATCAGGGAGTATCAGGAACCCTGATCGGTCACTGGACCGATCAGGCATAGGGCTGATCGGTCCCCGGACCGATCTGGCTCCTTCCTGTGGTGATCGGTCCACAGACCGATCAGCGAGGCAAGCCGTGACCTTCCGAAATTTTGACCAAGTGTTCTGAGCCAGCCTGGATCGGTCCCCGGACCGATCTGGCATCCTATGGTGATCGGTCCACAGACCGATCAGGGAGCTCAGAGGTTTCTCTCCGAGCCTACTGTTCGTGTCCTGATCGAACAGCCGACCGATCAGGAGCTCTCCTGATCGGTCACCCGACCGATCAGGCCCTGGTCAGTCCGATCAGGCTATAACCTGATCGGTCTGGGCGCGATCAGATCGAACGGTGATCCGTTCAGACGCATTAAATTCTAGTTGGTGGACCGATCCACCAACCAAATAACTTCGCGAAACACTTCCATCTCCCGAACCCTAGCGTCGAAAATCCTTCTTGCGCGACCCTGTGTGAGCGAGAGTGTTCCGGCGTCTCCCTCATTCTTGTGCGTGTGAGCTCTTGCGAAGGTCTCTACGAGCATCTCTCTGTTCCCTACAAGTTCCCTACCTGCCTCGAATTCTCTGCGTACGAGGGCTTCTCTTGCGCAGACACCTTCCTCTCAACCTGCAGAAACTAGCTTCTTCCTCTCTTGCACAAGCTCCTCTAATGGCACTAAAGTAAGTTCTTGCCTTGGTTTCTTCCTTCAAATCAGTCTATAGTGTTTGTTTGTGAAGCTAACCATGTTTTGGTTCTTGCTGTTGTACCGTGACCCTATTGCACTAGCCGTGAACCTTCTTTCCATACTTCATCATATGGACAAATCTATCGTTCATCTCATTTTCTAACTCTTGATTGGGTGTCATCTTATATGATCAATTCTTGACTTGGTGTGATTCAATATATGTTCATCTTGCTCAAATTGATTAAATCATGTGTATGACCAATTCAACCCTTTAGAAAGTCTTCCAAGGGCAAGGAAACTGCTGAGGGCAGTTCGAGGGGGAAAACCCCTTCGTCATCTGCCCCTTCCAGAAGGGCATAGCCTTCTTCTAGCTCCCGGTTCCCAAATGCGGCCTGTGAACAGGCCTTTCAAGCAAGGACCTTCAAACTATTACCCTGTCGATCCATTGATGTTACTTTCCTGACTGAGTACTGCCCCTCTGTCATGGAGATTGTCACTTACTACAATCTGGGTTTTCTTCTTTCCTTGTAACCATAAATTACGACCTAGTCTCTGAATTCTACAACAACCTACAACAAGGTCCTCAAGGGGGTTTCGAGTTCACTACTCGAGTCGGGAAAATGAACCTTGATTTTTCGTATGAGATTTTAGCCGAATACTTAGGTGGTCGATGATCATCTAACCTCTATTCGATTTATCCCGAGCTCCCTGATCCTCTGCTGGCCCCGTTCGCAGATGTTACCCCCGACTCTATCTATCAGTACTTCTTTGGTCATCCTCGCCCTGCCGGGCTTGATGAGTTGGGTCCAGTTTTTCCTACTTTTGCAGCCCTTCGACTTGCTCCAGCTGACTACGTCCTTTTCAAAATCATCACAAATTGCATCTTACCCATTACTTCAAAGCCTTTGGTCGAGATCCGACCTTACCACTGCCTTATGCTCTACGGCATGCATCGCCGGATGGACTTTGATATCATGGAGAGCATTTTTCAGTCTATCCTATCCTACCGTGAGCCTAGCCGTCGCATGGTTTATATGCCTTTTGGTCATATCATCACTGATTGGCTCATGTCAGTTGGTGTTGATGTCACCAAAGGCAGGATCATGCCCATGGTTAAGCAAGATTGTCGTTTGGGTCGGCGGGCTTTTGCAAAGTCTGGTATTATCATTTATGAGCGCGATGGGGTCTTGGTGTGGAAGAATGGACGCGGACTTGGTGATCTTCCTGGGGGAGCACTGCATTTTCAGGCACCACACGAGGCTCCTCCTGCTGACGTCGAGTATGACGACGAGCCGGAGCCTGATCTGCGCTGGCAGATCTCAGAGCTGGATCAGACGCTACAGGAGGTTATTCAGTTGGGGGCGACAGATCGCGAGGAGTTTCGGTCGGGCTTTCGCTCCCTCGATTGCCGACTGACCAGGATCAAGACCGAGGTCTCAGGGACCCATACACTCCAGCAGACATGGTATGATGAGTGGCGCAGCCACACATTTCCAGGAGGTGCACCTTCTTCAAGTACTGCACCAGGGTCCTTTGCTCCTACTAATACCACGATGGATGCTCTCGTGGATGATGACGACCCTCCCGCTGATGTTTGAGCTTGGATGTCTTTTACCTTTCTCTGTGGTCTGTATGGATGATTTGTGTGACTATTGGGTTGTATGCCCTGCGACTTGACTATTGTGGCCTTGTGCCACACGTATCTTGCCCTTAATGCATGTGTCTTGCATCTTGCTACTTTTCTGGATGTTTATGCTTTGACGTGTCTAACTTTGCCTCACATGCTTATCTAATCTTAGTATGTCTATTGTTGATGCCATGTTGTTTATATGAGTTTTATCTGCATGTTTGCTACATTGTCATGTTCATGCTTATAATGCCATGTTTAGTTGATACATATGACTGTCATGACATACTTTGCGAGTTGTTACTTCATGTTCGTATGATGCATGTGATTGCTATATCTTGCTCTATCTCTTTCACATGTGTTCATATGGTTATTCAACAACCTATCACATCTTTGTTGATTTGGGATACCCCTAGGGTTGAGGGGGAGTTTGTTTTAATCTTACCAGCCCCTCTAGCCCCTTTTCGGTGTTCGCCAAAGGGGGAGAGTGTGGATTGGTTAAGTTTAGAATGATCATGTTGTAGGGGGAGGATCTGGATTCCTCTATGATTCTAAATTTGGAAAACTTGATTAAGAATCCCTAAACTTAAAATCGGGTTATCAAACAACAAAAAGGGGGAGATTGTTGATGCAGTCTGGCCCTGAATGTTGTTTTGGTGTTGACAATGATTTTAGTTTAGGTTGATGATTATGATGATTATGATTAAGTCCTGATCGAGGATCAGGCATGGTATGGAAAATCCTAGCTTGGAGGGCTAGGTATTGGGAAATCCTAACCTGGAGGGTTAGGTGTTGAAAATCCTAGCTTGGAGGGCTAGGTGTGTGAAAAGACCTAATTCGGAAGAGATGGGTGAAAAGTCCTAGCTTGGAGGGCTAGGTGAAAAGTCCTAACTTGGAGGGTTAGGTACAAATTCCCATCTTGGAGAATTAGGTGAAAAAGTCCTGGCTTTGAGGGTCAGGTCCTAGCTTGGAGGGCTAGGTGTGGAAAGTCCTAATCCGGAAGAGTTGGGTGAAAAGTCCTAGCTTGGAGGGCTAGGTGAAAAGTCCTAGCTTGGAGGGCTAGGTGAAAAGTCCTAACTTGGAGGGTTAGGTGCAAATTCCTAACTTAGAGGGTTAGGTGAAAAATCCTTGGCTTGGAGGGCTAAGGTGGAAGAGAACTTAGCTTGGAGGGCTAAGTTTAAGTCCCTGGATCGGTCTGGTGATCGATCAGGGAATCTGGCACGCTACTCCATCGTGGATCGATCAGGTGACCGATCCAGCAATGACTGATCGGTCTGGTGACCGATCAGGGAGCACACAGTGAGGTTGGGAACCTACTGTACTGCTCCTGATCGATCCGGTGACCGATCAGGGAGTGCGTGTTTCACCCACTCCTTGGCTCCTGATCGGTCGGGTGACCGATCAGGGAGCAAACAGTGAGGTTGAGTTCCCCTGCTGATCTACACCTGATCGGTCTGGTGACCGATCAGGATCACTGTGCAGATTGTTCCGGAGAACGATCAAGCGTCGCAGGTTCCTCTCTATGATCGATCAGGACGGAGTCTGATCGGTCTGGTCATGTTCTGATCGGTCTGGTGACCGATCAGGAGGCTGCCTGATCGGTCCGGTGACCGATCAGGAGGTCTGGACTGTGAAGCTCAGAAATCGCCCAAGAAAGGGGTGGATCGGTCGGGTGAACGATCCACAACCTGGGATCGGTCTGGTGATCGATCCAGGAGAAGTCACAAAGAAATCGCGATTTCTGATTGAGCGTTGGGGATCGATCAGGACGGAGCCTAATCGGTCTGGACCCAGCCTGATCGGTCTGGTGACCGATCACTTTAATTCAAATTGCACTGTCACACGCTCTGATCGCATCTGACCATATCCGATTCGCTGCTGTTTGCCTCTGATATTTGATTTACTATGTGATATACTGCTCTAACAGTCTGATTAAGCTGCAGGTGACAGGGGAGGATTCAAACACTCAAGGAGAAGTCAATGGAGGCTTTCCTTGGAGCAGGTTTGTCCATTTCTCATCTCAGGTTGCAACGGCTGGAGCTGCAGGACTGAAGCCGCTGACTGAAGCTTGGCTGAGAGAGCTTAGGAAGTTCAGTAAGGGTTCAGTGGTAGCTGGCGTTGGCAGTGAGGCAGCTGGAGGCTGCTGGAGATGAGGTCACTTGATGCTTAGTGGAGAAACAAAAGGGACGAAAGATAGCTTCAGTGAAGAAGAGTTCTACAGCTTGTGATTTGAGTTCTTGCCGCACTTGTGTTCTCCAAATCAAGCTTGCACGTTCTGAAGTTTCATCCTCTTGAGCAAGCTACTGAAAACTTGAAGCAACCTTCCCTTACTTGAGCGCTTGAAGGAGAGAACAAGGAGCTGGGAGTCCGATAGCGGGAAGACACGAGGAAGGGTTTCTTGCGTGAGATCGCCGCTGGGTGGAGCTCAGGAAAGCTTGCTGTGTTCTTGTCCTTGCTAAGTGTTTGAGTAAGATCTTTCTTGTTGTTTCTTTGTGCTTAAACTTAAATCCGTGATTGAAACGCTGTGGAGAGGTTTCTCCATCGAGAAGGAAGTTGCTTCTTATCCGGTGATAATCGGGGCTTGATCTGCCGACGATCAAGGAATCGCCCACCTTAAGGGCACGCCAAGGAGTAGAGGCAAGTTATCCCCGAACCTTGTAAATTCTCCTTGTTAGCGATCTTGCTAATCTTGCTAGTTAGTTTTCTGTTTTAGTTTCTGCACATTCTATTTTTCATACTTCCGCTGTGCTACTAACAACTCCAAGTGCAGAAATTCGCTAAGTTCTTGAAGTGAAAGTGATTGGCTATATTCACCCCCCCCCCCCTCTTTAGCCATCCGTTTCCAACAGATTTGACCTAGGATTTCGTTTGAAATCCAAAGTCAGAACCAAATAGCTCTGGTTGTCATTAAAGCTCAAGATTATTTATTTTGTCTTGTGTTTGTTTGTCTTGCAGGAACCTGGAGACAGGGAGCAATCGCAAGAAGATAGGGTGTTGGGAGAGCTTCTTGGGTGCCTGAATGGTATCAGGCGCCCTATATAGGTTAGGCGCCCAACATCCCAAACACCTGGGATATAGGATTTTATCCCTGCGCCGAGTTTGCTAGATTGTATCAACATTTGAACACTTGTGAGACGCCCCATACCTTATCAGGCGCCCAAGAAGCTGTTATAAAAGGGGCTTCGACCCCTCACTTTAGAACATCAAATTTTCCATCTGCTTAATCATTCTGTGAGAAGCAAAAGCGCTAAGTCAAAGCATTGTGACCAAGGAGGCTCCAGGAGGAAGTGCGCTGCAATTCGGATTTTCGGATTGGCCGAATCTTCATTTCTGTTGGTTTGCTTTTAGTTTATAAAGTTGTATTTATTTGATTATCATTTCTTTGATTGTACTTAAACTGTAAGACGAGTTTCTCCATCTCTAGAAATTCTGGAAAGGAGACCATTAGTGGACTCACGCTGGGTACTTAGGCCTTGGATGTACTGACCCTGTGGGGTTGGGAACCAAGTAAATCCCGTGAGTTATTCTTGTTGTGTTTGTGTTTATTTTATATTCCTCTGCGTACTAACACTGTGATAGTAAGAATGAACGACAAAGATTTGCGAAAAGAAGCGAGTCGATATTCACTCCCCCCCCCCTATCGACGCCACCGATCCCATAAGTTAGATTTTGAATCTATGTGTGTAAGTATGATTTCACCCCTGGCTACATGATCCCTAACAAAGTGATGTTTAACTTCAATATGTTTAGTTTTGGAATGGTGAATTGGATTTTTTGTTAAATTAATTGAGCTAATATTATCAAGTAGACTTTAGTGTTAGTGTAGGTCAATTGGAAGTCCTTAAGGGTATGCATCATCCACAATAATTGAGCTACACATTCTTCCAGGGCTATATACTCAACTTTAGTTGTGGATAATGCAACATAGTGTTGCTTTCTACTACACCAACTAACTACGTTGTGACCTAATATCTGGCAATTTCCACTAGTACTTTTTCTATCTAGTTTGCACCAACTAACTAAGTTGTGACCTTGGCAACTAAGTTGTGACCTAACATCTGGCATAATCCAAGTCAGAGTAGCCTAGTAGGTCAAAATTAGAAGTCCTAGGATATCAAATTCACACATTTAGGGTGCTTTTAATGTACCTAAAGATTCTCTTGACAGTACTTAGGTGAGATTTCTTACCACAGGTTTGGTACCTAGCACAAATACCTACTGCAAATAAAATGTTAGGTCTACTAGTAGTTAGGTAAAGTAGGCTATCTATAGCACTTCTAAAGTGCTTTAAGTCCACTGATTTTTCTTCTGGGTCACTATCTATTTTGATACTTGTTGTCATTAGGGTATTTATGACATTAGAGTTCTCCATTCTGAATTTTTTAATTAATTCTTTTGCATATTTAAATTGATGAACATAATTTCCATCTCTAGTTTGTTTAATTTGAAGTCCTAAGAAAAAGGTTAGTTCACCTACAAAGCTCATTTCAAATTAGCTTTCCATTACATTTATCAATTCTTTTAAGAAATTTGTATTGGTTGAGTCAAAAATTATATCATCTACATATATTTGGGCAATAAAAATGTTATTTTCTAAGGATTTAACAAACAGTGTTGGATCAATTTGGCCTTGGTTAAACCCCTTAGAAACTAAGTAATTGGATAGTCTTTTATACCATACTCTAGGTGCTTGTTTAAATCCATATAGGGTCTTTTAAAGTCTAAAAACATAATTAGGATGCTCTAAGTTTTCAAAACCTGGAGGTTGACTCACACAGACTTCCTCCTTTATAAATCCGTTTAGAAAGGCAGACTTGACATTCATTTGATACAATTTGAATCCCTTATGGGCTACATAAGCTAAGAGCATCCTAATTGATTCTAGTCTAACTACAGGTGCATAGGTTTCATCAAAGTTCAATCCTTCAATTTGACTAAATCCTTTAGCCACTAAGCGGGCTTTATTTCTTACTATTTCTCCTTTGTCATCCAGCTTATTTCTAAAAACCCACTTAGTATCTATCACAATCTTACCTTTTGGTTTTTGTACTAAGTCCCAGACTTGGTTTCTCTCAAATTCAGGTAACTCTTCCTGCATGGTTATAATCCAGTCTGGGTCAGGCAATGCTTCTTCTATTGTTTTGGGTTCAATCTTAGAAATTAGGGCAACCTAGCTTAGGTTCCTATAGGATGACCTTGTTCTAACACCTAAGGTTAGGTCACCTAAGATTTGGTTAGTTGGATGATTTGTCCTAGTCCTAGAAGATGGTTCAGGTTGTTCAAGTTCAGGTTCAATTGTTTGAGTTGGCTCAATTACTAGTTCAATTATTTGAGTTGGTTCAATTACTGGTTCAATTATTTAAGTTGGTTCAATTACTAGTTCACTTTTTTCTAGGTCTTGATCTGAATTATTTAGGCTTGGTTGAATGTTTAGTGAGTTGGTTAAGTTGATTGGGTTAGGAAAATTAGTTGGTGTTGTTACCATTTCTTCATCAAATATTACATTTATAGTTTCTTCAATTTTAAGGGTATGTTTATTATAAACCCTATATGTCTTACTTATGGTTGAGTATCCTACAAAAATCTCTAGGGTTGATTTTGATTAAAATTTTCCTAAGTAATCATTAGTATTTAGAATATGTACCTTACACCCAAAAATATTTAGATAATATAAATTAGGTAGTTTGTGGTAATAAATTTCATAAGGAGTTTTATTGTGTCTTTTATTTATTAGGACCCTATTTTGGATGTAACAGACTGTGTTTATTGCTTCTACCCAAAACTGATTAGATAGATTATATTTGTTAAGCATAGTCTAGCAACTTCTTGAAGGGTCCTATTCTTTCTTTCAACTATCCCATTTTGTTGGGGTTCTAGGGCAAAAAAATCATGGGCATATCCATTAATTTTACAGAATTCATTAAATTTGAGATTTTCAAATTACCCCCATGGTCACTTCTAATTCTTTTGATTTTTATATCTTTTTGATTTTCAAGTATTTTGCATAAAGTGTTGAATACTTCAAAAGTTTCATCTTTGGTTTTCAAAAACTTAACCCAGATAAATCTAGAATAATCATCAATAATTACTAAGAAGTATTGATTTCTACTAAGTGATTTGACTCCATGAGAATCAAATAGGTCTAAGTGTAGGAGCTCAAGTGTAGCTTGGATTATGTCTGATTGGACAAGTTTGTAGGTTGACTTTGTTTGTTTACCTTGTTGACATGGGTTACAAATTGAATTTTTCAAAGATTATAAGTTTAGGGACACCCTTAACTAGTCCATTTTGGCTTAGTTTTGAGATTAACTTTGTGTTGGTGTGATATAGTCTTCTATGCCATAAGTTAGTTTCTTCTCATTGGGATTCCATGAGAATCAAATAGGTCTAAGTGTAGGAGCTCAAGTGTAGCTTGGATTATGTCTGATTGGACAAGTTTGTAGGTTGACTTTGTTTGTTTACCTTGTTGACATGGGTTACAAATTGAATTTTTCAAAGATTCTAAGTTTAGGGACACCCTTAACTAGTCCATTTTGGCTTAGTTTTGAGATTAATTTTGTGTTGGTGTGTTATAGTCTTCTATGCCGTAAGTTAGTTTCTTCTTATTGGGATAGAAAACATTTGGGTGTGGATGGTAGGTTAATAATATAATTATTATTTTTCCTAATTCTCTTAAGGGTTATTTCTGGGTCTTGTAAGTTCCTAATAAGGCAGTCTGAATTAGTAAAATTAATTACATATCTAGTATCACATAGTTGACTAATGCTGAGTAAGTTAAATTTAAATTTATCAACCAATAGTACCTTTTTAATAATGAAACCAGAGTTCAGTTCAATATTACCTGAACCAATTACCTTAAATGTGACATTGTTGCCAAATATCACTGACCCTAGATTCTTGTATTTGATTTTTGTGAACCTCAATTTGTCTCCAGTCATATGTTTGGAGTATCCACTATCCAACATCCACTGGTCCAAATATTTATGTTCCTACACATAAAGTATCATGATTTGGATCCATTTATGTAGAAGTATAAGGATGGATGAATTGAGTTTTACTGTCTAGTTTGTCTCACCCAGTCTAAGTTATTAGTCATGTTACTCCTATGGTATTTTTGTGAGACATGTTTTAATGTTAAGTTAAGTTTAATTTTGGAAGATGTTAAGTTGAATTTTATTTTGAAAACTGTTAAGTTGAATTTTGAAAAATGTTAAATTAAAATTGTGAAGTTAAATTTGAAGTTAAATTAGAAAAATTGTGAAGTTGAATTTAATTTGAAGATTATTAAGTTGAATTTAATTTAAAAATAATTAAGTTGAATTTGAAAATGATTAAGTTGAATTAATGTGAAATTAATTGAGTTTGTAAGGTTAGTTGAGTTAAACTAAACTTTTGGGTCCTAAGCCTCTCTCACAATTCTAAATAACAAACAAGGTATCTTTATCTGTTTTGTGATATGCATTAATGTTATCTTTGAATTTAAGTTAAAAATAATGATTTGATTGAACCTTGAGTTAGATTCAAGTTTAATAATTAGCAAATTGAAAATAGATTTCAATAATCGACTTCCAAGTCTTGACGAGACACAGTGACCTTCTTGATTATCGATTAATGACCCTTTCCTAGACAAAGCCTTTTAAAGAAATTTTATTTTCAAATTACTCTTTGAGAAACCCTAATCTAACTAGTCGAGGAAGCTTCAGCTAGTTCCACCGAACTAAAATGACCAAATAGGGTATGTCTTACCCTACTGACTCCTTAGACAGACTTCCCTAACATACTATCATTTCGCCCTACCCTAATACTAGATTATGCAAGTTTTAATCAAGTTAGGTCCTTATCTAACCATTTCTAATCCTAAGCATGTCATTTTTGCAGAAAATAAATAAATAAGCATCCAGCAATTAAAAAAAATACAAGAAAATTATCTAATTATGAAAATTATTTTTCTATTGGCTCCCCTTGGACTGAAGCCTCGATATGGATTATCCAGATGTGAATCTTATCCTTGGGGATCCATTATTGTTAAATCCAGTAAGTCAAAAACCGATAGAATAATTTTTCTGAAAATTGATATGAAAATTAGGGTTTATCGAACTAGGAAAACATTTAAGGTGAATTCTTAAACTACGAAGGGTTAAATTGCTTGATATTTAATCCTAAAGGTCTAAACTAAAAATATATCTTAAAATTTGAAGACTAGTTTGAGTTTTGGCTAAAGCTTAGGGGTTAAGAGGATAAAATATCTAATCCTAGAGATTTGAGGTGTCTTATACAAATTTAGAGGGTTTAAACTGTTAAAAACTCTATCCTAATGGCATGATTTGCATTTCATGGGTTTGAGGAACCTTTATGCAAAAACACCCTCCTTTATTATCCTCTCCTCCTCTTCATTTGCCCGCATCCATGCCCGAACCGTCCTCTTCTCCCATTCCGCGATGCCCTAGCCCACAGCCGAACGCTCCGATTCCTCTCCACTCCCTCACTTCTTCGCTCGTAGCCAAGAGGAAGCCTCGACCCTTCCTACTCCGCGTTGCCCTAGCCGTCGCCATCGCTCCTATATGACGCCACCCGCCGTCCAACTCTGTCCTCCTTCTTCACGCGCGGATGCCAAGCTTCGGTCCGAGATCCACTAGACGCTAAGTACGATTCGGGTTAGCAAAGAAGGTGCGATTTCACTTCAACCACAATCAGATCAGGATTTGGATATTTGAGGAGTTGTATTGTGTATAGATCTTGATGGATCCATAGTTTTGAGTTGGATCTTGCTTCTGTTTTAAATCTTGAATACACTGTTCGGAGAACTTGTTTTGGGCTTTCGGTTTGGGTTCTCTATTTGTGCTGTGAGTGTAGCTCCTGGAATAAGATTTGTAGACTTGGTTTTTGATTGGGTTGGCCTTGTTTTCCCTTTCTCTATCGTGAGTTACAAATTTTAGGTCTTCCTTTGTGTCTTGTTTGGATCTCTAGTCTACTGCCAAGAATTCCAATTCTAGGTTTTTGATCGGAATTGTGGAGATTTTTCTTTGATCTAGCCGTGAGATTTGTGTTCTTGATGTGTTCATTTTCCTGCTCCATATTGTGGTTGGCCGAATTCCCACAGTTTGGTGGCAAAAACCTGAGCAGAAACTTGTTGCGGCCTGTTGGCGATTTAGCAAGGTATGGTTTGGATTCTCCAATAATAGTTGAGGATGACGCTACTAGTTAGATCCATGGATTTTTGTTTAGTCTTTTTAGTTTCAATACTACTGTTCAAATTGCCGGAATCGTATTACAGGTTATGAGTCCATGTGTTGTTCTATTTGGGATTTTGGTCTCAGCTATGGAGTTTCATTTCTGTTCAGATTTGTTCTCCTATGCTTTGTATTAGTATTCTTCGTTGATAATAGGATGTCTGGCAAGATCAGTGTTGTGGTTGAGATTGGGTTGATGATTTTGTGGAATGGAGCATTAGGGATAACTCTATTTGAATCAATGTGAAGATGCCACAAGTTAATGATGAATGTTCTTGGTTTGACAATTTCTGCCATGGACTCTCGAGCCACAGATGGGGGTTGCAGCTTGTGTTATTTTGATTGGACAATGCATGTAGTCGTGGGAGGAATTGGAGATTGGTTTGCTTTGGTTTTGCTCTTTGGATTGGATTATAGGTTTTAGTTCTCCTTCTTGTGATCACTGTCATGAGCTTTTGGGTGGCATGTGTTTCATGGAAGCCCTTGTTGGATGGAATTAGAGGTTGGGTGAGCTATTGGTTGAACTACGGATTATGTCTAATTTGAGATTAAACCTAATAACCTAAACTTGATAATTCGGGTTCCAAAACCTAACTGGAATCTAATCTGGGTAATTTGGGATAATTAAGGGTTAATCATTCAATTATGGTTAATTAAATGAAATAGGATAATTAGGACGATTCTAATTAATTAAAATAGTCTGTTTAGCTATGTATGACTTGTTATTAAAGCTAAATGTTATACTTTGATATAGGGCATTGATTGGGTTATCATTGCTGATTATCGAACGAGAGGTTCTTTTCTGATACGGGCATCTCTCTTTTGAGGCGGGTATCTCTGACTTATCTCTTTAGATATTGTCATATTACTGAGCATGGTTTGTTATAGATAGCAGTAGGTTTATACGTTATATCTGCTTAGTATATCTTTACTTGACATCTGTTGCTTATTCTTGAGATGATCTCCTTTTAGTTCCATACAGTCTCGATAGTTGTAATGTGTGTATACATGCATAGATGTAGTGATATTTCCCCTCGCATTTGACATTGATGGATCACTAGTTTACTTTGCTAGTATACCTAGTAGGTTATTTGTATATCATGATATACCTAGTATACCTAATATTCTTAAAATTGTGTCATTGGACATTTTATGTTTACTGAAAATTTACTTTAAAATTTATTAAAGTAACTATTCATGTAAATAGGAATTAAGTCAATCCGTTGGGCAATTTCAACCTTTTAATGATTATAGATAAAATAATTAAGGTTGTATAACTCTTTAAAGTTTGTAATATATTACTTTTGATTAGTAGCAAAAGTTATCTAAGTGGTATATATGGTTTGTATTGCAAATTTTGCTAACATTAATTCATTAGTATTCTATCAATATTCAATAGTTAAAATCCTTTTTTTTATAGTGTCGTTTTAGTTGCATGTAGACCATTAGTTTTAAATAAGTCAATTTTAATTTTTTACAACAATTTAGACTTAATTTGAGTATTTAAGAACGAGATAATTAAATAAAAGAATATAAATTTCACTTTTTAATTTTATATTTCAAATAAAAAATTTAAAACGGATTTATATATCAAGAATTATATAAAAAAGAATCAAGTTTATAAAACATTTTTTATATTTTCCATAAATAAAAATATTTATGATTAAATAAAAATATTAAAATTAAATATAATTATGTTTTTTTATAAAAATATTATTACATGGTTTCACTCTTCCATTTTGTCGCAGATTTCGTACACCGCCGGAGGTTCGATTTGGTTGAGAATGTTTGCGCCGCTTCGGTTCAGATTTCCGCCGGTGAAGGTTTTGGTTTCATTCTGATTTAGGTGTTAAGGTTTCATCCGGAGTATTCTCAACGTAACTCTAATTTCATCCCTCCCAGTCCGACCTACATTATGCTACCTGACGTCAACATCATCCGCCGTCGGAACCGCCTCATTCGCCGTTCCTTCTACCGCGCCCTCTCATGTATCCTCTCATGTATCTTCATTCCCATTGCCTTCTTACGCCGTGTCATCATCAAAGGCAATCTTGTTACCAGGATAATTTCTATTATATTTGCATTCTTCTTACGCTTCGTCTGCCTACGCCCTTCCGGCCTTCCCCTTATGCCTTCGCCTCCCGACCCTGTTCCGCCAGTCGTTTATATTGAACCATCGACTTCCCTTACTGATTCCACCCGTGTCGGTCGCGCTCTGTCACGACTCCTTTGTAAAATGTCATCTCTCCCCACAAGCTCCAACAAGTACGATTTGATAGTCTCACTCATAGATCAAATCATCAACAATAACATTAGTCATGGCGCACACAGACTCAAGGAACTCAACTGCATCTGCCTGACCGAAGCATTCAAGAGGACGATCGCCTCCCTCGAGGTCATCCTCAAAGCAGTCAAAGCAGCTAAAGAGACATCCAGGAGAACCAGAATTAAACAACTCAGCACGCCTATGGCGAAGCTAGCTGTGGAAGCAATATGGCATGCTCAGAAGATGGAGAAGAATGAGTCTGCCTCTACTGGAGTGGCAATATGGGGGTCAGCATCAGGTCTCTCTGATCTTGCAATGTCAATGGACTCATGGTTTCAGCTCCCATTTTGTTGTATTTGCGGTAATAAAGATATATCAATAAATTATTACCGCAAATATAACAAAATAGGAGCTGAAACCATGAGTCCATTGACATTGCAAGATCAGAGAGACCTGATGCTGACCCCCATATTGCCACTCCAGTAGAGGCAGACTCATTCTTCTCCATCTTCTGAGCATGCCATATTGCTTCCACAGCTAGCTTCGCCATAGGCGTGCTGAGTTGTTTAATTCTGGTTCTCCTGGATGTCTCTTTAGCTGCTTTGACTGCTTTGAGGATGACCTCGAGGGAGGCGATCGTCCTCTTGAATGCTTCGGTCAGGCAGATGCAGTTGAGTTCCTTGAGTCTGTGTGCGCCATGACTAATGTTATTGTTGATGATTTGATCTATGAGTGAGACTATCAAATCGTACTTGTTGGAGCTTGTGGGGAGAGATGACATTTTACAAAGGAGTCGTGACAGAGCGCGATCGACACGGGTGGAATCAGTAAGGGAAGTCGATGGTTCAATATAAACGACTGGCGGAATGCTGCATGAGCTGGTACCTCGACTGTCAAAGGGAGTTTGATAATGAAGCCGCCAGATAAGATAGTATTTAATTTCAAATTTAGTTTTACAATGTAGCCACTAAGGTTTTGAAATGAGTTTGTATAACTCTTTAAACTTTGCAATATTCTGCTTTTGCTTAGTGGCAAAACATTATCAAGTAGTATGGTTTGCTATGCTCAGTTAAGTAAACACTTTTATCTTTGCCTTCCCTGATTTACTTGCAGTTAATTGATCAGTTAAGTAAACACCTTTTATCTTAACCTTCTGATGTGAAAAACTGGATGAGGGAACTTGCCATGCAATGTGTTCCTTGCACCATCAATAGGTGAATCTCCACAAGTCACATAACCACTGCTACAAGAATTATACATGATAAATGATGACTTAGTAACATTCAACATGGACTTGGAATCATGAAAATTTGATAAGCTAAGCTAAGGTTAGTATGTGTACAAGAATCGTGAAATAGAGGAACTCTCATAGTGGATCCTCTATCATCATTTCTCTCAGAATCAGTTAAACCTGACAAAACAATCGTCATAGTTCATGAATCTGCAAAATATTCAAGAGAACTAGTGAAGCTGTTTCTAAAGTTAGAACTACTGTCAGTGAAGCGTTTTCTAGTGTGAGCAAAGTTACAGTCAGAATGCCACTTAACCTTGCATGATGAATGGCAACATATCGTTTGCACAAGGTTCACAAAGATGACTTCTATTCTGCTCAAAGGCCTTTTGGTCACCGTCCAAGTACAAATCATGCCTGAATTCTGCATAATGTGGCATGATCTGGTTTGTTTCAACAACATTATCAGACTTATAACCTGGCATTGTAGCTGCTGTTGTGGAGATCTCTGACTATCAAACTATTGTGGGAGCTACCAACTAAATTCTTCCTTGTACCAAGATCATATTCTTGGTTTGAAGGTGACTTGAAGTGCAATCAAGTGTGTGCTTAGACTCAGCATGCTCTGAGGCATGTCTTACACCATTACTTGTAGGAAAATCGTAGTTATAACTTTCTTTTGATCCCCAGGAAAATCTTACATCAATTTCTTTCTGGCGGTTTAAAACACCGATTCTATCTGATGTACTCCATTATGGAGTGACAGTACTACTGCATTCCTTTTGATTCTGTTAAACCTATTCACAATGACACAAGATTAGGAAGAAAGAAAAAATGTAAGATAATACTGATGCATTGAACATATTGTATACCTAAACAGGTACAGTTATGTAAACTTCCAGATTGTACCAATATATACTAAGAAGTGAAACCAGTAGAAGTTCTAGCAATAATGTCAGCATCTAATGGATATTCATCTAATTTGGCTTGGTATAAGCCTTCATATGTAACCTGCATAAAACATCTCCAGCAAATTAGCATCCATCAATATTAGAAAGAATCATAATCATCACATAGGATAGAATCAAGAAATAAAGTTTTCAAATATTATAAACTTGAAAAGAAACTCAATAGTAATCAGATCATGTGACACTAACTAGGTGTAATTTTGTATAAGTGCCTACACCTATTGGTAAGTATAACTGATTTCTTGAGACGGATGTAGAATTCTACACTTATTGCAGTTAGGTTCAGTTGATCTTGGGTCAATCCAAGTTTAATTTGCTCCATCTAGTTCGAATCTAGCATCAACATAAAAGAAGAATAACCAGGATCACCATCTGTTTGCTTCAGCACATTCTTTCAACAAAATAAACCTTTGAGATTTTCAGAATATTTATCCAATATTCAACCAATCATGGTGAGTGATGATCATTTATTAAAAAAAGCTATCAAATTTAAGCATGCCATTTTCCTTCCTTGCATGTCAAATTTCAATCTTAAAGAAGTTACTGTGTCATGAGTAGTGAATTATCATATGATAAGGACATCAGGTGAAATACAATGAATCAGCAACTTAGGATTGACACTGTCACCATCAACCAGTCCTAGCCAAAGCCCCAGACTGGAAGGAAAAATGGAGGGGGCTGTACAGTAAAATTTTGTAAACACCTCAGCGAACGTTGACCTTGTATGTTAGATATTGCTTGTAAGGCTAGGCCATCCAATGGCAAGATTTGGCGGAATAACATCAGTTAGAACATTTGTTGTTAAAAAACACAATGCAAGTTGGACAATATGTTATATTTATAGTTCAATTAGGTGTTACTTATCAAACTGATCCTTGTCAAAACTTTTGATGCTGTCTCCATAAATTTCATGTTCATGCTTTCGATTTACTTTGGCTGTCAGCACAGGTGATTTAATTGTTGGTTTCAGACTGCATTGTGCATTTAGTTTGTTCTGCGACCACAGCAGTCTGCTTCATTTCTCTTATTATCTTCCGTTGTTAATATATTTATATGTTTTCACTTTTTTTTTTTGTGTGTTCTCATTTATTTTAATGGTTCCAGCCCTCTTCTGCTTAGGTTCTTGGTTTTCAGCACATAACTAAAGTTGGTTTAGAGTTTAGACATTGCCTTTATTTAGCATTCAGTTGTCTTAGCCACAGTCGCTGATAATTCCTGTTGTGTCTAAACGATATACATGTCAGTTGCTTAATGCATTGGGCTCAGCAATTTAGTAAAAAAAAAACTTTTTGGTGGCTTGTTGCTTAGACAATTTATTTTTAGATTGTTATGACTGAGAATTTTGATCTATTTCGTGTTTGTGCTTCCTATTTTTCCAATAGTAGTATGATCAAAGTTGCATTATTGTGTTACCCTTGCCTTGTTTACCTTGATTGTCAGCACATTGATCAATTTCAGTTCATTTGTCTTCTGGGAATATTTTAGGATCTAATTGCTATGGTTTGGTCTATCTATTCTTGGTAACTAATCTCAAACAATGAAATTCTTCTTGCTAACAGAGTTATCATTCACTCTTTAATTTACCGCATACTTGTTATTGTATCAACCACTCAGGTCTTGTTTAAAAAATCATTATCACTATATCTTGTAATTACTTAACTTCTAATTTTTATGTATTTATATCTATGATAAGGATTTTTAGAATTGTGATAATCACTTGTGCTGTGCTGCACTTATAACCAGGCGGGGGTGTTTAATGTTAATTCACATGTAGTAGTTTTAAAAACATTTTTAATTAAGCATTAACCTTGATATTTTATTGTCTGCATTTTGACATGCTCAAGAGCAGTGTTACTTGAATATTGGTATACTGGTGAATATTTCTTGTTATGTGGTTTACTACTTTTATATAGAGGTTAAGCATACAACTCATTGATTGCTTCTTGCGTTGAACCAGCTCACAAGCTTTTTGATCCTGCTAAAAAATTTGATTCAGATTTGAAATTATCAAATTTGAGCAAGCTCAAACAATATTATGGGTTCGAGTCAAATTCGAACTCATAATATTTTGTTTGATTGTCTATGAGCCGTTAGTGTGTATAGACACACACACACACACACACTCTTAAATTAAGGTTTGAATAACATGAGCAAAACTCGAATTTGAGTCATTTTGAGCTATAATTTGATTTTGGTCGAATTAAGGTTCGACCAACTCGGAACTCGAGCTCGAATTTCAATTCAAACCAAAATAATTTGTATTTTCAAATTTAGAATATAACACATTTTTCGAGCTCAAACTATTCAACTCAATTCGGTTAGTTTGCACCCTTCCCTAAAACTATTGATAACTATAACTGATGACTTGAGAAGTATATAGAATTTCACAGTTAATGCAGTTTGGTTTAATTGATCTTGGGTCAACTAGTTCTGTCAGGTTGAATCTAGCATTAACATAACAGAACTTCAGATGATATGAAATTTTCTTGGTACATCCTTTCAGCTATTAAAGTTTCAGATCTTTCAGAATATTTAGCCAATAATCACAGTAACTATTGATCATTGTCCAAAAGGACATCAAATTTTAATTGGCTAATGTATGGTAGGGTATAAAAAAACGTTATATAAGATTTATTAGCCAAATGAATCCTACTTATAATAGGACTCTTTGATCAAATGTGGGTGAAAGGCAGACAACATAAAACATGTAGATTGCATGGTAACATTACCAATCAGTCTACCAATAGATTTATAGCTATGGGTATAAAAAAAGAATATGTTGTATGCTTCATCGTAGTTATGCGGATCAATTTTTCCAACCGTTGTACACTATTGGACCAACATGCTTCTCCTCTAATGATCGGTGTTTTTTTGTAGATTTATTCAGTTTCTCTTATAAACAGCAATGGAAGGTGTTTTCTCCTCATTGGTAGTCTTTATTTATTTCTCCTCTATGTTTATTTGCTACCGTGCCAAATTAAAGATTTTGCATATACTGTCCTTTTTCAAGCTACCCACCAGAATCCCATCTCCCATCCCCTCTTTTTCTCCTTTTCCAGTCATCAAAACAGTGTCTCTTTTCTTTGGATATCAAGGTTGAATATAACAAGGAGCTATGATTCTGAAACTAAGATCAAAGTCTAATAAGCATCATAAGAGTTAATTGAAATTGTTATTTGTTATTTAAAATTCTGGTTTTAATTCATTTGTCAACTGAGTATTATTGGATCATTGGAATTTGTTGTAGCCATCACGTTTCATTTCTAAATATGTTGATTTGGCATTTTTATTATGTGATCTTGATATTTCAGTGATAATGTATGTCTTTGATTTGTAAAGCTTGTTTAATTTGACTTTTTTGAATTTGCCATTTCTTGTGGGTTTGGTTTGTGAATAAGATGTAATTATCTCAAACATAATATTTTTGTAGTTATTTATTGGCATTGATATTTGTATTCTTGATTATAGTTGCAACAGAATTAAGGAGAAAACACTAGCATTTAATTTTACATATAAAGGTGTTGCATGGAGCAAGGGCAACAAATACTGGTGATACATTAAATTAGTTACAAATGGTTATATAGTCTTTAAAAGTGAAGGATCTTACAATCAGATAGTACAAATCCTAGTCAATGGAGCTTGAATTTAGGTAGGAAATCCTTCAATCATGCATTAAAGGCAAGGCATCATGCAACTACGATGCAAGACAATTTTATTAAATTATAGCTAGCGATGAACAAATCAAGCTCTTGTTTTAGTAGACAAAATTACAAAGATACGTACAGTTTAAACACAAAACATCTTATTTCCTAAGCATTAAACACTATTTTGCAGTTCATGACGAAGTTATTGTGCCAAACTCACGATGTTAGCAGTCAATTTTTGTTTAAAGAAAAAAAAACTAGCAATTTCAGTATAGTTTTTCCCAAAAACAATCTTAATAATTTTCCTAGATGAAAAAACGTGACATCACTGGTTATTAGTAGCAAGTAGGTACGATATTCTTGCATTCGTTCCTGATCAAACCGTTTAATTTTACAAAACTAACATAAGGCTTGAGATTCCAAAACGCACCCTCTCCGTAAAGACTAACACATTAACATCCCAAGGGAGGAGGGAGGCCGCGCTGGCTTCCCTTTGAGGGCCGTCTCAACTCCTCGATGTCGAAGGAGAGATTTTCGTCGAACGGGGGTTGTTTTCCTCTCAAAAGAACTCTCACGAATTGCTCTGTGGCTCCTCCATCGGAAGGAAGAAGTCCAAACCCTAACTACCCCCGATGCGACCGAGCTCATAGTTTTTGCTGCCCGATTCAAGAACCCCGCCACGAGACGATTGAAGGACGAAGACAGGATGAATCGTCGATGGCAGTAGAGCGACGAGGACGATGAGGCGGTGACGGGCAGGGAGAGGAACCGAGGGTGATTTTTGACTGGCTCGAAGTTTAACCCTCCTGTTGGAGCAGGTGAGTGAAGGGAGAGGTAAACAAGAAGGAAAAGAAGGGAGGGAGGCAGTGATCGTGAAGAAATATTATTCTATTTTATCTCCTTCTCCTCTAATTTAAAAACGTGAGGAGAATTTTAAGATTTTATATAATTAAGTTTTATTATCATCTCTTTTTCTCTCACACAAAATAACACATAAGCCTTTCTTTCCTCCCAGATAAGGAAAATGTAAATATTTTATTTCCCTTCCTTTCTCTTTCTTCTTTTTCCGTTAAAGAACTATCCCTCACTTGATCCAAATAAATAAAAAATGATGAACTAGACAACAGACAAATTGAACCTGGATGACTGGTCCGATCCCACGGAAGTTTTCCACCGGTCATCAGGGTAAATCGGGAAGTGCTCGCGGTGGCCAATCTAGACGCCCAGCATCCTAGGGTTCGCGCCCCATTTGAAGGAAAAATTTCTACAAAATGCGCCGTAGCTGAGGATCGAACCGTAAATGTCTGGGTTAACGACTAGTGATCATACTGCTGTACCATAGCCCGGGGCCACTCGATCCAAATAGAAGCTTAGGAAAGAAAACAATAAAAACAATTAAGTTTCATTCTAACTAATTAATGATTTTTTTATTTTATTCTAAGAAATTAATGAAAATATATTTAATATTATTTTTAATCACGGTCTCTAATAGAGTTGTCAGATAGGCTAATCCACTATGAAACAGGTTGCCCCTTACTCGGCTAGCCATTTGACGGTGTAGAACAGGATGAACCGACTTGTCATTTTGACAGGTTGAAAAATCTTCAACCCAATCTAATCTAAGACGGATTACAGGTGAGGCGGCTAACCCACGAGTTTATCAAATTTTTTTTTTAAAAAATTAAAAAAATTATATCTTCAATGTTTTACATCGGAAAGATTTTATCAATTGTATCTAAAAATATATATTTTAAATATAAATAGACGCAAAAGAATACCATGAAAAACTTGAGCTTATATATGTTTTTTAACCTGCGGACCCATTGTGGATAGATCCGGGCAGGTCACGAGCCTAGGTGAATGTTGCAGATAGACTTAGGTCGATAAAATTTTAATCCAAGTCATTTAAATTATTTAGTCAAACGGATTAATTTAACCGATCCAATTAACAGATCCAATTGAAATGGATGGCTCAAACCTCTAGTTACTGATGGTTATTTATTATTTTTAAAATTTCTTAATTTTTGTTTAAAATAACTTGTTGAGGAATGAAAGCTACGGAAAATTCCATTTTTTATTCATTCTAAAAACAATTTATTTTGTCCAACTATGATATTACGATTTTTTTTATGGCGGGCCACGCACCAGTGTATTTTTCTTTGAACATTTGTTTATTTTTTAATTGTTTTTTGAAAAATAAAATTAATTGGACTCCACTAGTTTTATATTTTTCCTAAATACCTTTTAAATTTTGTAAACAAGCATTTATTATCTATAATTTAAATTTGTAGCTAGAATACCACCCACCCTCCACCCCCTTAAATCATAATAATTCCATTGCCAATCGTAATATCTTAAATTTATAAGGTGAAACTTGATAAATAAATTGATTAACTAAAACAATAAGGGAAAAATAAATTGGCATTTCTTATTTTCTTTGCTTTAAAAGGTTATTTTATATTAACAAATTATTAAAAATATCTAATTTAAAATTTTGTATAAATTATCCGTCATTTTTTTTCTTTTGTAAAACTGATTAGTTTTGAACAGAATTATTAGAATATAAAAAATAATTTTGATAAAAACAATTTTAACTACTTATTTTTCAAATAATTTTGAATACATTTGATATATATGATTTCGTTAGAATATATTTGACTAATTTTGAACAACTTTAATAAATTACAGTCATTAATTAATAATAATTTCAACTACTTTTAAATTAATTTTAATTAAAACTACTATAATAATATTAAATCAATCTGATAAAAAATATATTAAGAATGAAAAATCTTTTAATAATTTTCCCCTCAAAAGTAGCATTGCCACAGTAAAAAAATGGAAAAGAACTTTATGAATTTTTATCCAAAAAAAGATAATAAAAATATGAATGATTAAAAAGTGTCTCAATTTAAATGGTGATTTACCTCCCCATCCCTAATGCATAGGTTTATATTTTTTCTGATGATTAGTACTGAATGTTATCAATATGAGGTATAAGTATTAAAATTTAATAAAGTTAGTGTGTTCATCCTTCCCACGCACTAGTCACAACATTCGGGCTAGTAACCCCCATGATTTACCTCTTTCGTGTTGGCCCTGGGACGGATTGGCGGGGGCGCTGGGGCGAGCGAATCGCCTACCCACATATTTTTTCGGTATTTTAAAAATATCCAAATCATGTATGATTTTTATTTTCTGTCCTTACTGTCTGATCCAAAAGTTAATAGGGAAAATGACGACTATCGATGATACGACGGGTGCATCAAGTGAAGAAGACGATATGACAAAACAACTCCGAAGAACGTTAGGAGGGCGTCGAAAAATATTTCGACGATTCCACTCCGACGCATAAGTTAGTCTAGGATCAAAAAAAAAAAAGAAGGAAAATAGTATATTGTAAGAGTGAGAGAGTCCAGACCTTATCCTATATCCTTCGTTTCCTTTTTTATCCTGTGTTTTTCTCTTCCTGATGTCATTCTAGCATTCAATTTGATCGTTATTTTTGTATCTCTCTAATTACGCAATAAATGATACCATTAAAGTACCTGACCGTTTCTCATCTCTTATTTAATACACAGCCAGTAATATTAAAAGTATTAATTGCGATCTTAATGACTGGCCGCCACCTAATATCTCGATTGGCAAGGAATATATTCCCCCCATGGAGTGTCTGCCTCGTCCCGGATTGGGAGAATTCAACCTCCCTCTCAGTCCAACCAACTCACCTAGAGCCTGTCCATCTTCTTGATCGGGAAAGAATCTTGGTCGGGAGCAGCATATCCTCAAAGACAGGCTAAACATACTTGATTGGGAGAACATCCCGGTCAAGAAATGATTATCGATTGGAAAAGATGTCTTGTTTTAACAATGCTCTTCTAATCAATATGGCGACACATGGTTGACCACCCTATCATGAGACCCCTCTCTAGTTCAATTGAAAGAAGTTATCTGACTGATTAGACCCAAATTATGCCGCTCAAAAACAAGACACATTAAAGAATGGAAAGAGCATTAAATGCTTTTTGCCACCAAATCACACCTAAGATAAGGGATGATTATCCTTTTAAATAAGGCCATTCTCGAAAAGGCACTCTCAACTGTCAGAAAGTAGTTGTCAGTCAACCAATAATGAAACATGCCCCGCCTTGGCGTCTCTTAATAATGAGTATCCAGCTAATAATAGCGCAGGAGAGAGAGGAATACTTGGAGGTAAACGAGCAACCACCACGTTTCATGGATTATTGCCCAAGTGTCCCATCACCTCAACCGTCTCCCGTTTTGAACCCATTCCTCGAGAGAGCAACGAATGTTTGGTGGCGTAGGCTACTTTTGGTCTCTGATGCCCCACTAAAATCCACGAGAAAACCAAACATTCAATCTCGGGCCTCCAAGTGTCACTCATCCATCAACCCAACTTAGGGCGACCCTTATAAATAGTTAGAGTAAGAGGAACTCGTCGCATTTTTACTTCTCAAATTTCTCTACTCTTGCTCGTCCATCCTTTTTCCTCGCTTTGATATTCCAATCCCTATAAATCCTCCTATACTCTTATGGCTCCTGAACCTGTTCTTTTCTCTCAATGGTACAAGACTTTAGAATCTAAGGTATAGAGGAAGGAGAGACCCGGGTTTAGGTTTGAATACAGGATAGTAAAGGATTATAAGATTAAGGAACCCCAAGGAAACCAAGACCCTTGCACTCCACCTTCTGGCTTTTACACTTTTTTCTAGATCAAGTAGAGTACGAACTTAAGTTTCCGATTCCCTCTTTCTTCCAGGAGGTCTCTAGTATTTTCGCATCCCATTGCATCAAATGTCGCCTTATGTCTTCACCCAAATGAATAACGTCTATGTTATTTTCAAACTGTATGATATCCCTTTAACTCCTCTCTTTTTCCACTATTTTTTTCATCCCAAACAAGTTAGTTTAGGATCTTTTCATTTCATGGCCCGATTAAACTTAAAGTGTCTCAGCCGACTGCCCTCCTCCCACAAAGGGTGGAAGGATATGTTCATCTATATTAGTATCCCCGAACAGCTCAACTACCCGACCGAATGAATAGTTGAAATGCCAAGTCCCCCGTACCTCGAAGTATCAGAAGAGCTCAGGTTTCTTCGAGCCCAATCTATCCTAGCTAGTATAGACTTTGATGCTCCTAGGATAATTCAAACGGAGAGACTGCTCTATTGAGCAGGACTCAGCCCCAATACTGCCTAGCTGGATCAAAATTTAGGTAAGAATTTTCTTTTTTAACACGTATCAATACTAACTAATGACTTATATGTTTTTTTTGCAGAAGAGACAATGCTAAACCTCTCCATGACCAAGCTTATGAAGTGGGACAAGGCAAACCTCGCTGCCTTGTTAATGCCTGAGGTTCCTGAACAGCCCAATGGGGATGAAGGAGAAGCTGACCGAGCGATGAGTCCAACCGAGCAATGAAAGGCAACCATGGCTACTAGATATACCGAAGCTAGTTCAGAAGAGTCCAACCGAGCGATGAAAGGCAAAGAGCCTGATCAGCCAACTGAACGAGAACCCCCCGAAGACATGCCGGGTGGTGAGTCAAGCTCAGCAAAAGCTGGCAAAGCACTTCAACCAATCCTTTAAAAGAGGCTGAAATTGTCCACCACTAAGAAGGGCGTGAAGAGGATAAAGATTCAAGAGCCCTTGATACCCAAAGATCTAAAGCCGAGCGGGAGCACTTTCCAAGCTCCCTCCTCCCAAGAACCCGGACCTAGCGGGAGCGCATCCCAAGGTACTACCTCCCGAGAGCAACACCTGAGCAGGAGCACCTCTAGAGGTCGGGGGCGGATAGACCAAGCGTAACACCAAAGCCCCCTTCCCCTCATCCTATCACAATGTCTGCCATAGAAGGTCCTCAGTCTCCCAGCTCCTAGCCTTCAATAGGGGGTACGAGAGCTTCTCACCCGGGAAGTCTCTTAGACAGAATCTGCACGGAGGAGTATGCCAATAAGCTAAAGGAGGAAACCAGTTTAAAGGTCAATGCCAAATTGAATGCTTCCATGTTAAAGGTAAATTCAAATCTCTCCCTTGTTTATCCAGTACTTTATAACTATTTTATTCTGACAGGTTTGGACCGAACATGTGGAAATGACCTCCCAAATTCCCGAGTTGGTATGCTGGATTGCTGTGCTAGAGGGACAAATAAAAACCCAAACTTCAATTCAAGTTAAAGGTGAGATCGCCCGAGCTCGGGAGGAAGGTCAAATGCAAGCTGAGCTAGCCAAGCTGCAAGATAAATTTGAGTACTTCCTAGACACCATACAAGCATTGTAGCACAACCTGAAGAAGATGAAGAAAAGAGAAGACAACCTCTACGCCGAGCAGGTTGTCCCCTACTAAAAGAGAACGAGCGTTTGACCCTTAAGCTCAAGGAGCTGAAAAAATTGAAGGCTGATCAGGAGGGTATACTTCAAGCAGCTGCCGACCAATTATCAGAGGAAATGACCGAGCGAGCAAAGAAGGAAAAGGCCATAACAACCATCCAGGAGCAACTCACTAAAGTTGTACAAGCCCGAGATGCTACAATCTCTAGCCTGGACTAGGTAAAGACCGACTGGGAGAAGGCAATAAATGAACTCGAAGCCCACCAAGCCAACGAGGATGCTCGGCGCCAAGCATTTAAAGAGGAGTTCCTTCACTCACCTAATACCATGATTTGCTAGGCTCCCAGGTGATCAAACGGATGACTCAGGGGATCAAAGGAGCACTCAAGCAGATCATCAAAGCAAAGGTTTTGAAGCCTGTCACTGATTTAAGCTTCCTTGACCTAAGCAAAGTATGGGACGAGCTTCCCGAGACAGAGAAAGAATAATTGGGCTATCTTGTAATCTACAATCATGTATTCCTTTATATTAATGAACAAGTCTTTTTCATATTAACGAGCAAGACTTCTATCCGAGTATAAGTACTTTTCCTAAACCTTCTGTCTGAACCCTCAGACTTAACCGAGGAGAGACATACAAACCAAAATCACACTTAGGCCCTAACCTTGCAAAAGCACCTTTGACTGTAAGGTCCGAATGAGAAGGTTAAGCATCATAAACATCTTAAGATTTCCAATTAATCTAACACAAGCTCCCGAACAAGAGCATGTGATAAGATAAATGCTGCGTAAGAGCACCTCCATCCTTGAGCTCCTAAGCGAGAGGTTGAGCCTCGTAAGGGCTAACGCTATGTAAGAGCGCCTTCATCCTTGAGCTCCCGAGTGGGAGGCTGAGCCTCGTAAGGGATAACGCAACATAAGAGTGCTTTCATCCTTGAGCTGCCGAGTGGAAGGTTGGGCCTCGTATGGGCTAACGCTACGTAAGAGCGCCTTCATCCTTGAACTCCCGAGCGGGAGGTTAGGCCTCGTAAGGGCTAACGTTGTGTAAGAGCACCTTCATCCTTGAACTCCCGAGCGGCAGGAGGTTGGGCCTCATAAGGGCTAACGATGCGTAAGAGCACCTTCATTTTTGAGCTCTCGAGCAGGAGGTTGAGCCTCGTAAGGGCTAATGCTGCGTAAGAGCGTGTTCTTTGTTGAGCTCTCGAGTGGGAGTTAATGTTTGTATTTTATTTTATTAGCACTATCAAAAAGTACATAAGCTAGCATACAAGAACAAAATAATGATAGACATAGCCATACTCGTTGTGCCCGATAGGGTTGCAAGTGATTAGTGCTCCAAGGCCGCTCTAGCTTGTTCCCATCCAGCTCTTGTAAGTAGTAACTCCCACCAGTAAGCTTGACAATCACTTTGTAGAGTCCTCCCCACTATGAATCCAGCTTAGTAACATCTCCGACAGGCTTTATCCGTCTCCAAATAAGATCACAGACTTGGAGGCCCTTGGAATTACCCTCTTGTTATATGTTTGTTTCATCTATTGATGATACGTTACAAGTCGAGCGGCTGCTCGATCTCTAACCTTAGTAACCAAATCCAAGTCTAACAGTTGTTCTTGGTTATTATTATCTTGTTCATATAACTGTCTTCTCATTGATTCATCTCAGTCCTCAACCGGGATAACAATTATTTTCCTGTACATCAAGTGAAATGGTGTTTGACATGTTCCTTCCTTCCAGGTTGTTCGGTATGCCTAGAGAATACTAGGTAACTCCTTTAACCAACATCCACCAACATGGTCAAGTTTAATTTTAATCCCTCGGATGATTTCCCAATTGACCACCTCTACCTATTGATTGCCCAGAGGATAGACAACCGATGTAAATGTCTATCTAATTTCGAGTCCTTCACACCATTTCCTTAGCTTTAGACCTTGGAATTGTTTTCCATTGTCGGATATCAACTTGTAAGAAATCTCATATCTGCAGACGATATCCCTCCGCAGGATCTTCATGAGAACTTCCTCTGTTATCTGAGCTAAGAGCTCAGCTTCCACCTATTTAGAGAAGTAGTCAACGATAACCAGCAAAAATTTCTTTTTTTGAAGTCCGGTCGGGAAAGGACTCACGATATCTGTTCCCCATTGATCAAACGGGCATGATGTTGTAGAAATCTAAAGGTGCTCCATCTGCTGATGAGTAATGTGCTGATGCTTCTGACAAGATTCACAACCCGCCACAAATTTATTAGCATTCTCTTGCAAAGTGACCTTCCTTCGATATGGCAATCACATATACCTTCATGCACCTCTCTCAGTATATACACCCTATCCTCTGGACCAATGCATTTCAAAAGTGACCAAGCAAATACTCTTTTATATAAATATCCCCCACCAGGGTGAACCTAGCCGCCCAACCCTTGAATAAACGCATATGACCAAGATCTCCATAAAGTTCCCCTGTTTGCAAGTAGTTTATAAAAGGAACTTGCAAATCAGACTGCCCGACATGAACATTCTCTCTATCAATTTGAGCAACCAATATTTCATGACTTATAGAGTCTTTCAATGTCCACTAGGCTAAGGAACTAGCCAATTTAACTAGCTCATCGACACTAGCATTGTCCGCCCTTGGGATTTTTTGTAAGACGACCTCTACAAAATTTGACTTTAATTGTTTGAAAGCTTTCACATATCTTTTCATTCACTCATTGCGCACTTCAAAATCCACCTCAATTTGTTGAACTACGAGCTGAGAATCTGAACGAATAATTACTCGATAAGCCCCGACCTGCTTTGCTCCTTGTAGGCCGGCTAGCAAGGCTTCATATTCAACTTCATTATTAGTTACTCCGAAGTTCAGACGAACGACTATATGCAAAACATCCTCTTTTAGAGTGACCAATAGAATCCCTACTCCATTGCTTTTCTACGTAGAAGATCCGTCCACATATATCCTCCAAATCTCTTGCTTATCGGTGCAATCAGTGACTTCGCCATGAAATCCGCTAAGGCTTGAGCTTTAATGGTCGTTTGGGGCTGATATTGAACATCATACTTACTCAGCTTTGTTGTCACTTAGTCAATCTACCCAAAGCCTCCGAATTTGTCAAAACCCGCCCAAGTGGGCTATTAGTCAAGATGATGATAGGATAAGCTAAGAAATATGATGTCAATCGACGTGCGATCAAGACCAATCCATAATCCAAATTCTCAAGAGTAGTGTATCTAGTCTCTGCATCCTTTAGAACATGACCAAAGAAATATATGGGATATTGAGCTACACGTTCTTCCCGAATCAATGTTGAGCCCAATGCCCCATCAGTTGCCGAGAGATATACATACAATGATTCCCCTATCATCGGCTTGTGTAAAATAGGAAGCCCAACCACATATTCCCTTTAGCTCCTCAAATGCTTGATTACATCTTTCATCCCACTCAAACTTAGTCACCTTTCTTAACACTTTGAAGAAGGGAAGGGTATGATTAGCCGTCCTGGCAATAAACCTTGACAGTGCAGTTATCCGACCAATCAACTTTTGTACATCTTTTAGGTTGGTCAGCGGAGACATGTCTAAAATGACTTTCACCTTTTTTTTGAATTAGCCTCAATCCCCCACTTGGTGACCATGTAGCCCAAGAAGCATCCACCTTTAAACCCAAATAGGTACTTAGCTGGATTGAGCTTGATTTGATTGTGACTTAATGTGCCAAATATTTCCTCTAGGTCAGCTATCAGATCACTCCTGCGCTCCGTCTTTAAAAGAATGTTATCTATATATACTTCAATGTTTCTAGCGATCTGGTATCGAAGGACCTTGTCCATTATCCTTTGGTAGGTAGCTCCAACGTTCTTTAACCCGAACGACATAATGTTATAACAATAAGTACCATTAAAGGTTATAAAACTAACCTTTTCTTGATCTTCTTGAGATAGAGGAACTTGATGATACCCCTGATAAACATCCAACATACATATATACTCATAACCTGATGTAGAATTGACCATTTGATCTATCCGAGGCAAGGGATAACAATCTTTAGGGCAAGCTTCATTCAAATCACGGAAATCAATACACACCCATCATTTGTTGGTGCAAACAACATCATTCATGAACAGTCAACCTCAAGTGTTTCGATGTTTGACAATATACTATGGTCTGGTCAAAGTGATCAAGAGTTAAGCCAAACAAGACCTGATGTTTGGTAGGGTAAACCCAGGTTTAATCAGTTTGACAAAGGGTTAGCCAAACAAGACATGATGTTAGACAGAGACAATATATCATGGTCTGGTCAAAGTGATCAAGGGTTAAGCCAAACAGGACATGATGTTTGGTAGGGTTAACCTAGTTTTGATTAGTTTGACAAAGAGTTAGCCAAATAGGACTTAATGTTTGATAGAGAGAATATACCAAGGTCTGGTCCATGTGATTAAGGGTTAAGCCAAACATGACTTGATGTTTGGTAGGGTAAACCTAGGATTGATCAGTTTGACAAAGGGTTAGCCAAACATGACCTAATGTTTGGCAGAGTGAATAGAAGCCAGGGTTGGCCAGTTTGACCAAGGGATTAAACCAAACTGGACTTGAGGTTTGGTAGAGAGAGAGAGTATATTTACCTAAAGGGTGGAAGAAAGAAGTCTAGTCAGGATTAAACTTCTCGGATGTGTACAGCCTGTAGTAGTCTGTCAACTTGTTCCCAAATAATCCTATCTTGTTCAGGTGTGACGTGTCATCTCTTTTGCTTGACAGGGCGACTTTCGAGAAGAGTATTTAGGCGATGTATCATCAAAGTTGGATGCACTCCTTTAATTTCTTTAACCGACCAAACGAACACATCATAATGATGGGTAAGGCAGTCTTTAAGCTTTCACTTCAGGTTGAAATGTAGGTCATCCGCAATCGTTGTTGTCCCATCCGTTCGATGCGGATGAATTTGCTCTTCTTATTTCTCTAACCGTCTATCATTTGCCCCCTCGACAGTTTTGGGATTAGCCAGTTCAATTTGAAGTGTCTGATGTTGCCTAGCATTCTTATGACCATTAGTTCTGACTTCATCAACATAACACCATCGAGAAGTCAATTGGCTCCTTTGACCTCCCTAACTTGATCACCCACGAGTAACTTAATTTTCTAATAATAAACTGATACCACAGTCTGAAAAAGACTTAACGTCGGTCGACCCAGAATTGCATTATAAGATGACGTTGTATCCACCACAAGGAATGGGGTTCTCTTCATCTTTGAAATACTCTCGTACCCCAGAGACAACGAGAGATACATTTGACCAAGCGACAACACTCGGTGTCTCATAAAATTGAATAACGGTGTGGCTATTTGTTGAAGCTCATCTTCCTCAATCTGCATCTGATCAAGGGCCACCTTGAATATGATATTAACCGAGCTTCCTGTGTCAATAAATATCCGTTTAACAACATAATTAGCTATCATTACTTTGATTACCAGGGCATCTTCATGTGGGGCTTCTACTCCCTTTAGGTCGCCTAGGCCCGAAGCCCGAAGGATATAATAGGGTTGATCAACCCTGCTCAGTTGGTACCTACCAAGTAGTTCTCCAATTGGTGAGCATGAGACTTCTGAGCTTGATTGGAATCTCCATCAGTTGGCCCTCTTGAAGTCATGCCAACCGTTCCTCTGGGTGTTCCCCGAATGGGAGCTTTCCCTTTTGCCGGGTCCCGCACGGATGATTGCGACTTCTTTGGGGAAGACTTCCTCTGCTCAGGTGATCTCCTCTTGGAGTGAGACCTTGTTCTCTACCGAAGATTTCATTCTTCTGTTCGCCCATTCGAGTGGAATTCTGATGAGCATTGGGAGAGAACCCTCCTTCACACTTCCCACCAACTCCATTTTTATCTCACCGGAGAACATAATACTCCTCTGTGGAGTGGGAGTAAGAATGGTGATATGAATAGAACTTCTTGCCTGCCTGCACTTCTCGCTCGGGAGGGAACTCTATGTCAACTGTTTGGACCATTTTCTCTCTGCAATCCCAATTATGATCCTTTCTCGGGCGTCCATCCGTTGCCCAAGCGGGAGGTGGAGGAGCTTCCTTTTCCGGAATAACGACGTTATGAATTTGAGTCCTAGATTCTTTCCTTTGAGCATACTGGACCTCTTCCACATTTACATGCTTGACCGAGTGGCTAAGCAGATCGTCGAAACTGGTCAGTGGTTTCTTTACCAACGACTGGAAGAATTCCTCTTCTAATAGGTCCTGCGTAAAGGCGCTTACAAGATATCTAAGGTGGTCATGGGCACATCTTGAGCCATCCAGTTGAAACGCTAAATATAATCTTTCAACGTTTCCTTACTCTTTTTTTTCAACGCAAATAAATTGAGGGATGTCTTGTGGTATCTCCTACTGCTTGAAAAGTGATATAAAAATACCGTTCGAAACTCTCCAAAGGAATTCACAGAGGCATTCGGCAACCTTTTAAACCAGCGTTGCACTGCTCTCAAGAGTGTATTGAGAAATACTTGATACTTGACTCCGTCCGTATACTGATGAAGGAGAGCAGCATTTGTAAATTTGCACAAGTGACCCTCAGGATATGAAGTGTCATTGTACTTGCCAATTGATGAAGGACGAAAATAACGGGGCATAGGATTCTTAACAATCACCTGAATGAATGATGTAGACCCATAGTTAAAGGGAGTCGGAGCATAAATATTCCCTACCCTTCCAGCGGCCGAAGGTGGTGAGCTCGAGTCAAATGATCATGCTCTCTGGGATGCATCCCCCTCGGACTCGATGCTCCTGGCTTGCCTCCTGGAGCACCTTTGGCGGAGAAGGTGAGACGCGATTCTTCGCCACTGACAAAGAGGTGACCTGCTGGGCTTGGTGCTACTCCAAAGCCCCATGCACAGCCGATGCTATCAGTTGATTCAACTCCTCATGTGTAAGAACCATGGTCATCGGGTTGTCGGTGTTTGCCATCCGATTAATAGCTTCGGGTTAAGAAATAGTGGTTCCTACATACGGTGCCAAAATGATCCAAAAGCTCATAGGGAAGATGGCGACTACCGATGATGCGATAAGTGCACCGAGCGTGGAAGACGACCTGAGAAAACAACTCCGAAGAATGTTAGGAAGGTGTCGAAAAGTGTTCCGGTGATCCCACTCCGACGCTTAAGTCAGTCTAGGATCAGAAAAGGGGGAAAAGTAGTATATTGTGAGAGTGAGAGAGTTCAGACCTTTTCCTATGTCCTTCATTCCCTTTTTTATCCTATGTTCTCCTCTTCCTGAGGTCGTTCTAGCATTCAATTCAACTGTTATCTTTGTATCCCTCTAATTACACAATAAATGATACTATTAAAGCACCGGGACATTTTCCATATGTTATTTAATACACAACTGACACTATTAAAAGTATTAATTATGGTCTTAATGACTGGCGGCCACCTAATATCTTGGTTGGCAAGGGATATACTCCCCCCATGGAGTGTTCGCCTAGTCCTGGATCGGGAGAACTCAACCTCCCCCTCAGTTTAACCAACTTACCTGGAGCCTATCCAGCTTCCTGACCAAGAAAGAATTGTGGTCGAGAGTAGCATATACTTAAAGGCAGGCTAAATATACCTGATTGGGAGAACATCTTGATTGGAAAATGATTTCTAACCGAAAAATATACCTTGTTTTAACAATGCCCTTCTAATCAATGTGGCGACACGTGGCTAACCACCCTATCATTTTCTATTTTTTTTTCTAAGAAAATATGATTTTTCAGAAAATGTGTTGGGTTTACATTTTTTATGTCTATTTTTTAGAAAAAATATATTATTTTCTAGAAAACTAAAGAAAAAAATAAAATCATTTTCTAAGAAATGAAAAAAATATTGTCTTATAGAAAATGAAACAAACCAAATACTTATGTAGTTTTTCTCATTTCCTTTTCATAATATCTCTCTTCCTTTTATTTTATTTTTTTTAAAAAAATTAATTTCTCAACCCTCCTCTTTCATCTCTGTTTCCTTCACCATTGGAGCACTGGCGACGGTTGTTCTTCGTCATCCGTTCTCTTCCGTCCAACAACACAAAGAGACATGACAAAGTGAAGACAGCTTGAGAACAAAGCTGAGCTTTGTACCTTCACCACTTCTTTCCTCCAGCCATTTAAGAAGGACGATGACATCGCAGTCCTCGCTGATCGCTTCGCCCTCTAGTGTGGCAGTGTCGCTCAACTTAGTCTAGTGGATCGTAGTGGGAGGCCAGTTCACGTATGTCGCCATGTAGAACTGCCCCAGTGCATGGAACAACTTCAACTAGGCAGCGTTCACCGAATTAGGCTTCTTCACGTGGCTCTCCATTAGGTCCGCCGTAATACTCTGGTAATTAACATATATAATGAAAGATGAATCAATCGATTCAAAATTACAACTCATCATAAGCAAATTCTTTGCTCCATATCCCTCAAATGCCTTGCTAGTTCTTTCCATTTGCAGCCTCAAGTTATGGTATTACATGGTATTAATCGTCTTGGTTGGCCATTTGAAGGATACTCAAATTGTAGTTGTTACTATATCATGATCCTCATGCCATTGAGTTGCATTATTTTATTTTTATTTTTCAACATTTGGTCTCTTTTTAAAGTTTTTTTATTGTCAGAGGTATGCCTGACTAGTTGGAGAAGTCGATCACAAGAGAAAAATGAGTGCTTTCGGAGGATGAGACTAACTTCATCGATTCTTTGTCGGAGGCCGACTCTGGTCGAAGGATTGTGTTGGTGCAGAATCACCTAAGTCAAACCTGTGTTTTGATAATGGCAAAGGATTCAGAAGTTAAGGTGTCATTGTGATCTAACAAGCTTACTAAGTGTGCAGGAAAAGTCCTAGGTACACTAGGCAAAAAGTCCTGGCAAAGGGCTGGGCAAGTAGTCCTGGTCAAGGACTAGGCAAGAAGACCTGACCGGAAGTTGGGCAAAGATGTAACGACCCGAAAAATTCTCTTAATATTTATTTAAAATATTGAGCATGTCTAGATAATTTTCCGAGGAACCTAGGAATATTAATGCGAACTTTGGTCTAGAAAAATCCATGTTTTCTCATTTAAATTGAGAAAATTAAGTACTAATGGGCCTTATGTGGACTTTTTAGTACCATGATTATAGGTGGATTTTAGGAAATAATTAGTGTAAATATAAATAGGATTTAATTAGGCATATTAACATGATTATGGGTAAGTCTTGGCCTAATTTTTCATATTTTAATGGAGAAATTAGAGAAATTAGGTACTAATGAGCTTTAAAGGGGCTCCAAAAATGGGTATTAATTAGGTAAAATTAATATAAATATAAAAGAATTTTATTTAGGAATAATAGCATAATTATGGGGGATTTTAGGGGATTTTCGGAATTTAGGAAAATAAAAAAATAATAAGATAAATAAAATAAAAATAAAGGTGCATGAGCCAAGGATTGAACCTTGGACCTCTTATACAACCATGTATGCACTAACCAACTCACCTAGCAAGGTATTGTTAGGAGGGAATAAAGTGGATATTACTTAAGGCATAGAAGAAGATGAAGAGTCATGGAGAGACTCTTCATTTGCCTCCTTAATGGGCTATAAAAGGGGGGTTTTGGGAGTTACCTCTTCTTCCCATTACTTGCATTTTCGAAAACTCTTCCTCCCCTCATCCTAGCCGAACACCCAAGGAAGGGTTCTCCCTTGGAAAAGCTCCACAAGAGGTCTTATCTCCAAAATCCAAGAGTTTTCCAAGGATACAAGGACAAGGAGGCAAGGATCCAAAGATTTTGCAATCTTCTTCTTCTTCCAAGGTTCGAAAAATCAAGAAACTCAAGGTAAGACTCCCTCACCTGTGGTATAATAGTTCCTTATGATTTCCATGATTTTTAGCATGATATATTGGTTGGTTTTAGATTTAATGTTGAAAGGAAAGAAAATCAGGAATCCTAGGTTTATGGGTTTCGGCCACAAGGATTTTAAGGTCTATAATCAAGCCAAAAATCTGTGTAATGTTATTTAATGTTCCCTTATGATGTTTAGAGGTTAAGTATAATTTTTGGGAATTTTTGAAGTACCCTAGGACACCCTAGGGCTTCGGCCAACATGGAAGAAGCAAAGCAAGCACCCTAGGATACCCTAGGGTTTCGGCCACAATGTTTAAGGGTCCATGATGTTGCTAAAAATCTGTATAATGTTATTTATTGTTCCCTTATGATGTTTAGAGGTTAAGTATAATTTTTGGAAATTTTTGGAGTACCCTAGGATACCCTAGGGTTTCGGCCAACATGGAAGAAGCAAAGCAAGCACCCTAGGATACCCTAGGGTTTCGGCCACCATGTTTAAGGGTCCATGAGGATGCTAAAAATCTGTATAATGTTATTTATTGTTCCCTTATGATGTTTAGAGGTTAAGTATAATTTTTGGGAATTTTTAGAGTACCCTAGGATACCCTAGGGTTTCGGCCAACATGGAAGAAGCAAAGCAAGCACCCTAGGATACCCTAGGGTTTCGGCCACAATGTTTAAGGGTCCATGAGGATCCTAAAAATCTGTATAATATTATTTAAGGTTCCCTTATGATGTTTAGAGATTAAATATAATTTTGAGGAATTTTTGGGGTACCCTAGGGTCCCCTAGGGTTTCGGCCCACCCATGAACTCACGGGTAGAGTTAAATCCAAACCCCCAATGTATGGATGTTCCCTTACCTTGTGCCATCTTATATGTTTATGGGAATGATGGAAACCTTCTATGTAGGTTTCGGCCAAGGCTAGGTAATTAGGGTTTGATGGAGTTAAGATTTGAAGAATGATGGTTTATAGTTCATTATGAAGAATACCTATGGGTTCAAGCATGTGGTAGGAATTTAAGTTACCTATAACCCTAACCTTAAGTACCATGTTTATGTATGTATGCTTATGATTTGGACGCCAGGTCTAATAGGGTTATCTATGAATGTCTTATGTTCCATGTCATGCACTTGGATAGTAGGAATCATGTTTATGGAAGTCCTACCTATGAATACTTATGTTATGTTACGAACCATGTGATGTTATATGTTCATGCTATGTTAAGAACCATGCTAGGTTATATGTTCATGTTATGTTAAGAACCATGTTCTGTTACGTATGATAAGAATGATGCATGCCACGTTGTTATGAATAAGGATGCATGCCATGTTGTTATGAATAAGGATGCATGCCATGTTATGAATAATGATGCAAGCCATGTTAATGAATAAGGATGCATGCCATGTTATGAATAATGATGCAAGCCATGTTAATGTATAAGGATGCATGCCATGTTATGAATAATGATGCAAGCCATGTTAATGAATAAGGATGCATGCCATGTTATGAATGATGATGCATGTCATGTTATGAATAATGATGCATGCCATGTTATGAATAAAGATGCATGCCATGTTTATGAAGAAAGTGTTAGTGATATGAAAGAAGTGTCCTAAGGCAATCGCCTTATGATGTAAACATTTATATTAATAAATGATAATTCACTATTTGAGTATACATGTTTTGTGTATTTGATTGGGATCTTAAACTCATCTACTGAATGTCCGCAATACAACTCACAGCATAAGAGAATTTGTGATGGGATCACAACTAGTGATTATCTCTAATGTGCAATTGTGAAGTATTGAAATTATCCCTAGTCGATGAATTGATAAGAACGGACACTATCAATTCTGTTGAGACTAGCATGGGTTATTCTCTAATCAGCTGATTCTCACTGGCTGGTGACATTGGGATGTCCGGAGATAAACATGGATGCTAGTTAAGGGAACTAGTTCATTGGAGTGACTAGCTGTAAGACTTCATATGGGAATCTACATATAGATATGTCAATGAAGTTCTTACTGCGGCTTAAGTGCAATGTTCCTTTGACTTGCAGTGTTCAAGTCATCTTGGTCATGGAGACATATACTTTAACATCTTAAGCAAACATCTCCAAGGAGGTGTGGACCCAGGATGATTGGGTATAAGCCGAAGTGCCCGAAAATGTTTGAACAGCCTACAAAGGATTCACCACTCCTTGCGAGGAGATGTATACCCAGGCCTATCGTCGGATTGTTACTCAAAACCTCTGGCCAGAGTATATCATGTTTAGAGTAAGAGTCTCTAAAATACATGAGAGTAATTAGAAATCCAAAGGACGAGAAAGACACAACTTGGGCTAAGTGTGACGTAGTCAGCCTAGTGGGGACTGACACCATAGATCGTGTCCTAAACCAAGTGGGTATAAGGTGGTGAAGGGAATGAGGCACGATTCATTAGAGCTGCTGAAGGGTTTCAGAATAATTTCTTCTGAGGTCAAACCGTTGATCTTTCGATTAATTGGGGATCATGATGTACTACTAGGTGCCACTCATGATCGTTCTATAATTAATGGGTTAATTATAGACGGCCAACATAAATCGAAAGCCTATTTAGTCACACGCAATACGAGTAATCCGAGGGATTTAAAACGAGTTGAAAATTGGATTTTCCGATCAAGAGAAATAAGTCGAATCTGAATTTATCAGAGGCGCAATGGAAGCTAAAAATGGCTAATTCTTTTGAAGACTTTTTGGTCGAATTAAATGAGTTTAATTCGTGGCAGTTCGGGTTGGTTTGGCTGGCCAAAGAGGGTTCCAAAACCCCCTTTGGTGGCCGGCCAATAAAGAGGAGAAAACCAATTTATTTTGGTTTAATTAATAAAATAAATCTAGCGCGATTTATTTTATAAATTATGGATAAATAAATTTGTATAAAGAAATTTATATAAATAAATTTATAGAAATTTATTCTTTTATGGAAGATTAAAATAATCCATGAATTGGTTTATTTTAATTTTATAAAATCAATTATGAATTGATTTTTCCATAATAAGAAAGTTTATAAATTTCTTATAAAATTTATTCCATAATTTAAAGAGAAGAAGAATTTGTTTTATTATAAATTAGTTATAATAAGACTCGGCTTAAACGGAATAATTAATAAGAGAATTTATAAGATAAATTTCTTATAACTAATTCCGTTAATTCGGTTTAGAGGGAGACTTAGCAAAGGAGTTGCTACTATATAAAGGAACCAAAGGCTAGCCCTTATTCCCAATTAAGAGATTTATTATTCTCTCCCTCTCTCTCTTAATCTCTTCTCCTCTCCCTCTCCCTCTCTTGCCTAGGGCCGGCGCCCACCCTAGAGGATTAGGGCCGGCGCACAAAGGACTTCTTGGAGGAGGCCGTGAGCTTCAAGAAGAAGAAGGAGAACCCGAACACGAAGAAGAAGAAGCGGATAGCGACTCCTCTCTTCTCGGAATTCGATTCCGTTTTCTTCTTGGTTAGTTTCCTATCATTCCTCTCTTGATCTTTCAAGTTGTGCCTATAGAGAATCTAGTAGTTCTCGTCGGCACAAAACTCGTGACTTTGCGAAGTCATCCCGAAGAGAACTCGGCGTGGACGCGAATAGAGGCGGAGCTTCCAAGGGACGCTACGGTTGGATCTCGTCCCTTACTTCGAGTTACGAGAGGTATAATGTAAATTAGTTTACTTTTCCGTAAAGTTTTATTTTATGATTATGTCAACACACTATAAGGTTGCATGCTAGATACGAAGTTAAAATAATTTAGGAAATTATTTTATACAAATTCTTCCGCTGCACGTAAAAATTTAAAATTTTACGAACTCGTATCCTTGTCGACATGCACCCGGTCCCAACAAAAAGATAATGCTCATGCCTTCCAGGCATCATGATGATCAAGCATGTTTTAAGCCATGCTTCATGTAACCAAGTTATGTCATGTTTAAATATGCCATGAATGTCTTATGAATGATGAAGCATGTAAAGTATTTTACTTTATGAATGGGGCTTGTACCGGACCGAAGTATGGGTCCAAGGGATGGGTACCTTAAGAACGCCCCGGTTCTGGACTACCGAAGCTGTCCACGGTTCTGGCACTACCGAAGCTGTGCAACAGGGATGGGCACCTTAAGAACGCCCCGGTTCGAGGACTACCGACTATGCTGTCGTTACCCTAGTAGGTCGAGGCTAGCTACCTTGTATTTACTTAGGGATGCGCGCCATGATGTATGTATGTGCTACAAGTCGGGGACCCCAACAATGTGATGATTATGTTTAAGTATTTAAAAGTATGTTTTAAAAGTTAAGCATCTATATATATGTATATATACATATGCATTCCACCCACGCATTCATTCATGTTATGCATTATGCTATGATGATGATGTCTTATGCTTAAGATTCATGTTAAGAAATGGGTATGATAGTAAATGATTTATGCCATGATTATGTTAAGAAGATGCCCATATGCTATAATGGAAAGTATGCTCATGATATGCTAGATAGGTTGATCTACACCTTATGTTTATGTTTATACCATGTTTCATGCCATGTTAAGAATGTCTAATGATGAGTATGTTTATCCCATGCTTTATGCTACGATAGGAATGTTAACTATGTCTATGCTTATGTTTATGCTTTATGCCATGATAAAAATGTTTAATCATGTTTATGCTTATGTTTATGCTTTATGCCATGATAGGAATGTTTAGTTATGTTTATGGTTATGCCATGTACCATGCCATGTAAAGCTTAAGTAGGTTTATGTATATGCTTCATGTTTAAGACTAAATGATGATTATGTTTCTTATGATTATGAATGAAAGACGAATGGTTTTAGTGAGTAGGAAAGAGTCATACTATGCCTGTGTGCTTATAGTCTTTTTCCCTTATACCGCAGATCATGCAAGGGGACAGTAAGGAAGCAGCAGGAGGGCAAGAACAATGTGTGTGATAGTGACTTGGCCCAGGAAATCATATGTTTACCGTTTATGCCAGAACTTTACTTTTGACATCTCTATGCTTGAATAATGACTCATAGAACTTTATGTTATGATATGACATGATATGATGCCTAAGTTCAAAGTGAACCTTATAATATAAGGTTATGTATGACATGATATGATGCTTAAGTTCAAGGTTAATATGCTAAGGTTCCTATGTCATTAAGTTAAGAATGTTAGTAGGGCATGTATAAGTTAAAGTTATAATCCGCTGCCTTATGATGTCTACATGCCCTAAATATGTTAACGTAACGCCGCTTAGGAAAAAAAAAGCGGGCGTTACTGGTTGGTATCAGAGCAGTAATCATCTCACTACACACACATCAAGCCCTCTTCCTGCCGCTTCCAAGTAAGTACCTCTTTGCATATCTTATGATAGTAAGCACTTTTAAGATGATTTATGATTTTAGGATATGCAAGTATGAACGATATTTATGATGAAAAGTACGTTACGATATGTAACGATGAATGATACTTTATCTTATTTTAGGAATTAAATATTTAGAATAATATAGGGGTAGAAAAGAAGCTGATATAGTTAATGGTATAAGTCATACGGTATAACTTAGGTAGGGACGCATAGGGTAGGGTCCTAATTATGTTAACACTTATTATAGATTATGTTGGTGCAGAATGCACCCAAGTCAAACCTGTGTTTTGATATTGGCAAAAGGGTTCAAAAGTTAAGGGTTAGTTGTTGTCTAACAAGCTTCTTGAGTGTACAGGAAAAGCCCTAGCGAAGGAAGGCTAGGCACTGGCGAAGGACTGCCAGACAGGAGAAGCCCTAGCAAAGGACTGCTAGGCACTGGCAAAGGACCGCCAGAATGCTAAAGCCCTAGCGAAGGACTGCTAGGCTGGCGAAGGACTGCCAGAAGAAAAGACCTAGCGAAGGGCAGCTAGGCACCAAGCGAAGGGCAGCTTGGTAACTCAAGACCTGGCGAAGGACAACTGGGCAAAAGTCCAACTGGAGGATTCGGTTGGCACCAGGTAAACTCTCCCGAGAGGAGTAGGTGAGGACGCGTTCCCCTTGAGGGAACATTAGGCGTCGGTTCGACCTAGGGCTCCATTTTGGAGACCAAAGTCAGAACCAAGACAGCTAAGGCTGTATAAAATAATAATATAATTGTTATTTGGACTAACCCTGGATGCAGGATCGAAGGACTGAGTATCTGCAGCTCAGAGAGCCTCAAAGGAGTGAGGCAGAAGCTGAGCAGGGCGCCCCGGACGACCAGGGCGCCCCCAAGGTCAACCCAAGTCGGTAACAACCTCGATGCATTTTCACCCCGCTTGTCGCGGGCGCCCCGCGTGTCTCGGGCGCCCCCACTGCCAGCTGCCGAAGCGCATCCCTGCGAAGCCGAAAAGATGAGGCTTTGACCGGTCAATCCGGGCGCCCCGAGTCCTCCGGGCGCCCCGGTCAAACCGGATCCCGAGGATAATGGGATCAGACGACGACCGAGCTACAGCCGGATCTGCTGCCACGTGGGGGGCGCCCCCGTCGACCAGGGTGTTGGGACCGGGTGCATGTCGACAAGGATACGAGTTCGTAAAATTTTAAATTTTTACGTGCAGCGGAAGAATTTGCATAAAATAATTTCCTAAATTATTTTAACTTCGTATCTAGCATGCAACCTTATGGTGTGTTGACATAATCATAAAATAAAACTTTGCGGAATAGTAAACTAATTTACCAAGTACCTCGCGTAACTTGAAGTAAGGGACGAGATCCAACCGTAGCGTCCCATGGAAGTTTCGCCTCTATTCGCGTCCACGCCGAGTTCTCTTCGGGATGACTTCGCAAAGTCACGAGTTTTGTGCCGACGAGAACTACTAGATTCTCTATAGGCACAATAAAGAAGATCAAGAGAAGAAAAGGAAACTAACCAACGAAGTAACGGAATCGAATTCCGAGAGAGAGGGAGATGTGATCCGCTTCTTCTTCTTCTTGGTTGGTTTCTTCTTCTCCTTGAAGCTCACGGCAACACCTTGCCTTGGTGTAGGTTGGGCGCCGGCCCTAATAGAGCTAGGGTGGCCGCCGGCCCTAATGGAAGGGAGGGGGAAGGAGGAGAGAAGAGAAGAGAGAGAGGGAGAGCTCTATTTCGATTATCAAAATCTTAGGAATCCAAGGCTTGCCTATGGTTCCTTATATAGTTGCTTCTCCCTTGCCAAGTCTCCTCTTAACCGAATTAACAGAATTAACGGAATTAGTTATCATAAGAAATTTATCCTATAAATTCTCTTATGAATTATTCCGTTTAAACCAAGTTTTATTATAACTAACTTTATAATAAAACTAATTAGTTATCATAAGAAATTTATCCTATAAATTCTCTTATGAATTTTATTATAACTAACTTTATAATAAAACTAATTAATTATCATAAGAAATTTATTCTATAAATTCTCTTATGAATTATTCCGTTTAAACCAAGTTTTATTATAACTAACTTTATAATAAAACTAATTAGTTATCATAAGAAATTTATCCTATAAATTCTCTTATGAATTTTATTATAACTAACTTTATTAATTATCATAAGAAATTTATCCTATAAATTCTCTTATGAATTATTCTGTTTAAATTAAGTTTTATTATAACTAACTTTATAATAAAACTAATTAGTCTCTCCTTTTATTATGGAATAAATTTTATAAGAAATTTATAATCTTTCTTATTATGGAAAAATCAATTCATAATTAATTTTATAAAATTAAAATAAACCAATTCATGGATTATTTTAACTTCCATAAAAAGAATAAATTTCTATAAATTTATTTATATAAATTTCTTTATACAAATTTATTTATCCATAATTTATAAAATAAATCGCGCTAGATTTACTTTATTAATTAAATTAAAATTAATTGGTTTTCTCCCCAATAAGTGGCCGGCCAACCAAGGAGGGTTGGCACCCTCTTTGGCCGGCCCAAACCGAGCCGAACCAACGCGAATTAAACTCATTTAATTCGCCTAAAAAGCCTTCAAAAGACTTAGCCATTTTTAGCTTCCATTGCGCCTCTGATTAACTCAGATTCGACTTATTTCTCTTGATCGGAAAATCCAATTTTCAACTCGTTTTAAATCCCTCGGATTACTCGTAGTGCGTGTGACTAAATAGGCTTTCGATTTATGTTGGCCGTCTATAATCAACTAATTATAGAACGATCATGAGTGGCACCTAGTAGTACATCATGATCCCTAATTAATCGAAAGATCAACGGTTTGACCCTAGAAGAAATTATTCTGAAACCCTTCAGCAGCTCTAATGAATTGTGCCTCATTCCCTTCACCATCTTATACCCACTTGGTTCAGGACACGGTCTATTTGTGTCAGTCCCCACTAGGCTGACTACGTCACACCTAGCCCAAGTAGTGTCTTTCTCGTCCTTTGGATTTCTAGTTACTCTCATGTATTTAAGAGACTTGCACTCTTAACATGATGTACTCTGGCCAGAGATTTTGAGTAACAATCCGACGATAGGCCTGGGTATACATCTCCTCGCAAGGAGTGGTGAATCCTTTGTAGGCTATTCAAACATCTTCGGGCACTTCAGCTTATACCCAATCATCCTGGTTCCACACCTCCTTGGAGATGCTTGCTTAGGATGTTAAAGTATAAGTCTCCATGACCAAGATGACTTGAACACCGCAAGTCAAAGGAACATCGCACTTAAGCCGCAGTAAGAACTTCATTGACATATCTATATAGATTACCATATGAAGTCTTACAGCTAGTCACTCCAATGAACTAGTTCCCTTAACTAGCATCCATGTTTATCTTCGGACATCCCAATGTCACCAGCCAGTGAGAATCAGCTGATTAGAGAATAACCCATGCTAGTCTCAACAGAATTGATAGTGTTCGTATTTATCAATTCATCGACTAGGGATATTTTCAATACTTCACATTTGCGCATTTAGAGATAATCACTAGTTGTGATCCCATCACAAATTCTCTTATGCTGTGAGTTGTATTGCGGACATTCAGTAGATGAGTTTAAGATCCCAATCAAATACACAAACATGTATACTCAAATAGTGAATTATCATTTATTAATATAAATGTTTACAATCATAAGGCGATTGCCTTAGGACACTTCTCTCATATCACTAACACAGGGCGCCCCTAGGCCCTATATAAAGGGCCCTCGACCCCCTTCTTCAGAGCATCACTTACTGCGACGCTTCCACGCTCTACAACTTTCATTCAACGCATCCAAACGCTCCGACGACCGCGCTCTGCTCCAGGAACTTCTCAACTCAAGTCCGAAGCGCCGTCGACCTCTCGCTGCACCGAAACTCGAGCCTACCCCAGGAGTTGGTAAATACAGAAGTGTTATATTTCTTATTGCAATTTGTATTTCTCTTCTGTACTTATTCTACGCATTATAGAATTGCCCAAAGTAAACGGTCAACGACCGTGGGCCTTGGAGTAGGAGTCGACCCAGGCTCCGAACCAAGTAAAACGACCTTGTTAGCGTTGTGTTGCTTTTTGTGTCTTATTTCCGCTGCGCACTTCTCTTTTTTAAATCCGAACGATTTGCAACATTCACCCCCCCCTCTCTCGCATTTCTCGATCCAACAAGTGGTATCAGAGCGGGGAATTCAAACTTGGTGCAACCACCAGTTTGAAAATTTTTCGGATTTCTTTCGTTTTCTCTCTCAATTTTTTTTGTTAAATATTTTTCGTTCGAACTTTTCTTTCAAGGTTGGTGCAACACCCCTTGAAATTTGTTTTTATTTATTCTTCCCGCACTACTAATCCAAGACTGAGTCTTGGAATATTTTTTGTTGTTTTTCTTTTGTTTGCTATTTCAGTAACAAATGGCCATCCAAGAAGGCTTTAGCACCGCCAGACCTCCACTTTTCAGTGGAGAAGACTTTCCTTACTGGAAAAGTCGAATGGAGGTCCACCTGAAAACTCAGGTGGATATGTGGATAATCATCCAGTCTGGACTGATGATTCCCACAAATGCTGAAGGCGTACCGCAAAACTACTCAGAGTGGGACACTGCCCTTAAACGCAAAATCGAAGCTGACGCCAAAGCAACTCAGACCCTCCAATGCGGACTAACGAAAGAGGAGCTGAACCGCGTAGGCCTTCAATAGTGCCAAGGAGCTATGGGCTAAACTGATCGAGATCCACGAAGGAACTTCAGATACAAGGATCAGCAAACGCGATCTGCTACTGAACAAGCTCTTCACCATCAGAATGGCAGATAACGAGACAGCAGCTCAGCTCCATGCCAGAATCCAGGAATTGATGAACGGTCTTCACGCAATAGGTCACAAGGTTCAAAACCGTGATCTTATAAGGTATGCCCTAAACGCGTTCCCTAGGACCACCTTGTGGGCATCTATGGTAGATACATACAAGGTCTCTAGGGATCTTTCAAAAATTAAGTTAGATGAGTTATTTTCTGAACTTGAACTTCATGAACAGACTAACTGCAATTTGGCCGAGAAAAGTATAGCTTTCTTTGCAGGGAAAACAGGAAGGACGACTAAGAAGAAAACTCAAGTTGAACCCGAGTCTATCTCAGACTCAGAAACAGAAGATCAAGAAGAAGATCAATCTGAACTAGTCCGGCTAGCTCGAAGCTACTACAAAAAGTTGAAGAACCAAGCCAACACACGGAGAACAAGCCGAAGAAAGGATGAACCAGCTAAACCAGCAACTGACAAACACAAGCCCAACGTAACCTGCTACGAATGCAAGAAGAAGGGCCACTACAAGACTGAATGTCCAAGCCTAAAGGAGTCCAAAAAGACCAGAAAGAAGAAGGCACTCCAAGCAACCTGGGACGAGTCTTCCTCAGAAGAAGAAGAAGAAGCACCGCAGTCCAATCTTCTAGCCCTGACCGCTTCGGATCAAATCGAGACTGACTCAGACTCGGACCAGGACGACGGCAAGCTGACCTTCTCCGACGACGGCGAAATAAGGGTAACGGGTTTTTCAAAATTGCAATTAAATTCTCTTATCTCATATCTATCCGAGATTTGGCGAAAGCCAAACTCTGAATCGAGTCCTCCGACAGGAAGTAAAACTCCTGAAAGAGGGAGCTGAGTCTGAATCCTTAACTGAGAAAATTCAGGAAGGAACCCCTGATCAAGTTGAAAAACTTGAAATCAGAGAACTCCTCCCTGAAAACTCAAGTTAAGGACTTAAGAACAGCTTTAGAACGATTCACTTCTGGTTCCAAGAACCTTGATATGATTCTTGGAAAACAGAAGTCTGTTCTAAACCGATCCGGACTTGGCTACACAACCAAATCTCGACAAAGATCTTACTTTGCTGTACTGAACCGGTCAAGACCTAAGGTTCAGGCATGGGTGCCAAAACTGTGCCTGACTAAACCAACTGGTTTAAATCAATTTTGGATCCCCAAGGACAAGATTCACATCTTGCCTAACCCATACAGAGGCTTTAGTCCAGGGGGAGCCAAAATCAAAACAATTTTCATTATTAGATAATTTTTTTTCTTGATTGCTTGTTTATTTAAATTTCTGCAAGTTGCCATGCTTAGAATTAGGAATGGTTAGACTTAAGGACTAAAATTACTTGAAATTTGAAAACATAGTATTGGGAGGAGGTGAGATGATAGTACGTTGGGGAAACCAACTCTAATAAGATCAAGTCTACTTGCTCTCTTTAGACTGGTGAAACCAGCCGAAGCTACCGATCCAAGACCCAAGCTAGTTAGACCAGAAAATGACCTAATTTAATTTGAAAATGAAATTTCATTAAAAGGCTTTGGTCAAGGAAAGGGTGGATGATCCCATAAGGGCTACAACCAAAGGAAGGCCTAGTGCCTCGCCAAGACCTGGAAGCCAATTTCTGAAATTCAAATTCAAATTATCTTTTGTCAAATTCGAATCTAACTCAAATTTTAAATAATTATAGATTCTAATCTGTTTTCAAAATTTCTATTTCTTAAACCTAGCTCCTTTTTTTTTCTCGAAAAACTCTAATCTGCTTTCAAAATTTCTATTTCTTAAACCTAATTCTTTTTCGAAAAACTTTTAATCAGTTTTCAAAATTTCTATTCTCTAAATTTTGTTTCAAAACTAAATAAACTTTTCAAAATAAATTAAAACTTCTTTTTAAAATTAATTTTTACCCTCAAACCTGTCTCACCAAAAACCTTAAGGTTAACGTGTTTGAAAACCTTAGATTCAGTGAGACAGGAAAATTAAGCTCAAATTAAACCACCTTGCTTGTGCTTTCATAATCATGGTCAAACTGTGGTTAACATAGTCAAACTATGATTAACATAGTCAAACATGGTCAAACACAGTCAAACGAAGTCAAACAGTCAAACCTGGTCAAAACAGTCAAAAGGCTGCTAC
>JAGFNQ010005110.1:0-113960 GCA_024364735.1 Boesenbergia rotunda
AGGGTCTTAATTAATAGAAGATACAATAAGACACCCTATGAAATTTATTATCACAGATTACCAAATCTACATTACTTAAGGGTTTTTGGGTGTAACGTACATATTTTGAGCACTAAGGACTACCTAGGTAAATTTCAATCAAAATCAACCCCAGCGACCTTTTTAGCATATTCAACAACAAGTAGAGCATATAGGGTCTACAATAGACAAACACATAAAATTGAAGAAACCACAAACTTAATATTTGATGAAGAAATTGAAACAAAACCTAAACAATTCAAATCTTGATCAAGAAGATATTCAACCATTAATGGAACCACTAACTAAACTATCAATTGAACCAACTACTGAGGCATCAACTGAACTAATAGCTGAACCAACCCAAGTAGTTGAACTGACCGCTGAACCAAACCTACCAGCCGGACCTGAGGCTGAACCTAGTTCTAGGGGAACAAAGAAACCCAGACTCAATCATCCATCTGACCAAATCTTGGGTGATCCAACTGTTGGGACCGGGTGCATGTTGACATGGATACGGGTTCGTAATTTTAAAATTTAATTACGTACAGCGGAAGGTTTAGCATAAATAATTTCTCAAATTATTTTAACCACGTATCTAGCATGCAACCTTATGTTGTGGAGACATGATCATACATTTAAAATTTTGCAGAAAGTAAACTAATTTACTTAATACCTCGCGTAACTCATAGAAAGGGACGAGATCCAACCGTAGCGTCCCTTGGAAGCTCCGCCTCTATTCGCGTCCACGCCGGGTTTTATTCGGGATGACTTCGCAAAGCCACAAGTTTCATGCCGACAAGAACTACTAGATTCTCCAAAGGCACGACAAGAATACCATGAGAGAGATGAAAAACTAACCACCCAACGAAGAACGGAATCAAGATTCCAGGAGGAAGGAAGGAGTCGCGCCCGCTTCTTCTTCTTCTTCGGCTTCTTCTTGGTGGTGGAAGCTCACAGCAAAGGGGGAGGGCTCTAGGGCCGGCGGCACTAGAAGAGGGAGAGGGAGAGAAGGAGAGGGAGAGAGGCTAGGCAAGAATCCTTGATCTCTTGGATTGATTTCCAAGCCTTGCTTTGGTACCTTTATATAGTAGCCTCTTAATCGCCAAGTCTCCTTTTAACGGAATAAATTTTCATAAGAAATTTATCTTATAAATTTTTTCTATGAATTATTCCGTTATGCCAAGTTTTTATTATAACTTAATTTATAATAAAAACAACCATGTCTCCCCTTTTATTATGGAAAGAAATTTCTTTATATAAATTTCTTTATCATGGTAAATCAATCCATTATTGATTTTAAAATAAAATAAACCAATCCAAGATTTATATTAATTTCCATGAAAATAAATCTCTTTATATAAATTTCTTTATATAAATTTCTTTATCATGGTAAATCAATCCATTATTGATTTTATAAAATAAAATAAACCAATCCAAGGTTTATTTTAATTTCCATGAAAATAAATCTCTTTATATAAATTTCTTTATCCATAATTTTATAAAACAAACCACACGCGGTTTATTTTATAATTTGAACCAAACAATTTGGTTCTCCCCTTTTATTGTGGTCGGCCAAACAAAGAGGGTGGGACCCTCTTTGGCCAGCCAAACCCAAGCCGAAACCGTACGAATTAAACTCATTTAATTCATCCAATAAGTCTTCAAAAGACTTAGCCATTTTATGCTTCCGATGCGTTTCTGAAAAATTCAGATTCGACTTATCTCTCTTGATCGGAAAATCCAATTTTCAACTCGTTTTAAATCCCTCGGATTACTCGTAGTGCGTGTGACTAAATATGCTTTCGATTTATGTTGGCCATCTATAATTAACCAATTATAGAACGATCATGAGTGGCACCTAGTAGTACATCATGATCCCCCAATTAATCGAAAGATCAACAGTTGACCTCAGAAATAATTCTGAAACTCTTCAGCAGCTTTAATGAATCATGCCTCATTCCCTTCACCATCTTATACCCACTTGGTTCAGGACACGGTCTATATGTGTCAGTCCCCACTAGGCTGACTACGTCACACCTAGCCCAAGTAATGTCTTTCTCATCCAATGGATTCTAATTACTCTCATGTATCTGAGATATTCATACTCGGAACATGCGATGCTTTGGCCAGAGGCTTCGAGTAACAATCCGACGATAGGCCTTGGGTATACATCTCCTCGCAAGGAGTGGTGAATCCTTTATAGGCTGTTCAAACATCTTCGGGCACTTCGGCTTTTACCCAACAATCCTGGGTCCACACCTCCTTGGAGATGCTTGCTTAAGATGCCAAAGTATAAGTCTTCATGACCAAGATGACTTGAACACCCAAGTCAAAGGAACATCGCACTTAAGCTGCAGTAAGAACTTCATTAACATATCTATATGTAGATTACCATATGAAGTTTTACAGCTAGTCACTCCAATGAACTAGTTCCCTTAACTAGCATTCATGTTTATCTCCGGACATCCCAATGTCACCAGTCAGTGAGAATCAGCTGATTAGAGAATAACTCATGCTAGTCTCAACAGAATTGATAGTGTCCGTATTTATCAATTCATCGACTAGGGATAATTTCAATATTTCACAATTGCACATGTAGAGATAATCACTAGTTGTGAATTCATCACAAATTCTCTCATGCTGTGAATTGTATTGCGGACATTCAGTAAATGAGTTTAAGATCTCAATCAAATACACGAACGTGTATACTCAAATAGTGAATATTCATTTATTAAAGTAAATGATTACAATCATAAGGCGATTGCCTTAGGACACTTCTCTCATATTACTAACACCAACCTTAGCAGTCAAAACAAGGTCCTCTTACAGAAATCTTAGTCAAATTGCTCTAATTTCAAAGATAGAACCTAAGACTATAGAAGAAGCCCTACTTGACCCAGATTGGATCATAGCAATGCAAGAAGAACTAGCCTAATTTGAGAAAAACCAAGTCTGGCAGTTAGTACCTAAACCTGAAGCTAAGTCAATCATAGATACTAAGTGGGTATTTAGAAACAAGCTAAATGACCAAAGGGAGATTGTGAGAAACAAAGCCCGCTTAGTAGCTAAAGGGTTTAGTCATGTCAAAGGGTTAGATTATGATGAAACCTATGCCCCCGTAGCTAGACTTGAATCAATTAGGATGTTACTAGCTTTTGCATCCCATAAAGGTTTTAAACTCTACCAAATGGATGTCAAGTCTGCCTTTCTTAATGGGTTTATAAAAGAGGAAATATATGTAGGGCAACCCCCAAGTTTTGAGGACATTGACAATCCTGGGTATGTGTTCAAACTTAGGAAAGACCTTTATAGGTTAAAACAAGCACCTAGTTTAGGGTTCTCCTGGCATCATAAACACAAAACATAGCGGAAACAAGATCCCTCGAGCAATTCATGCGAAAGAAAACTCGTACAAAGTTCATCTATATAATAGATCTATCTAAAGTGTATACCTTTGGAGCGTGCCCTTTCGTTTATCCCGCTCGTCCAAGGTATGCCGGATCTCTTGCACGTTCAAGCGCCCGTGCCTCTATGCATATCCACACGGACACGATCTCTCAACTTCGGGAAGAACTACCTTAGTTGTGCTAGCAACTTCTGGTAGTTCGCGGAAGCACCAAGAACCCCAAAGAAAGGGTTTTGGCCAAGACGGAGAAGAGAAGGAAGAGAGGAAAGGAAAGATGACACACCCCCATCCAAATGACATGTCCCCCTTTTATACTCATCCCATGAATATAAAGAGGTTTTTTTCCCTTTAGCTTCTCTTTCATTAAAGCCAATAAAGAGCACATCTTCTCATGTGACTCTTCAACTTCTCTTCATTCAATGAAGAGAGACTTTTCCCTTCTCCTTTATTATTAATTCATTAAACACTTTAATAAATTAATATCTCATGAGTTCTCGACCAGGGCTACCAAGAAACCCGACTAAGGCTCCCGACCAAGTCTCCCGAGATCCCAACTCGAGCTCCCGACCACGTCTCCCGAGCTCCTGACCCGAGCTCCCGACCAAGTCTCCCATGCTCCTGACCTGAGCTCGCGACCAGGTATCCCGAACTCCCGAAGCATCGTGTCCTTAGTGTGTGACCTAATAGGTTCTTGTCATGTTGGCAATGTGCCTAAACTGCTTTAGACACATAAGCGATGAGCAGCATCTAGCAATGCATCATTGCTACCCAAGTAACAAGAAAAGTCGAGATCCGACTTAACCTCCGTGACTATGAACATGTATGACCTTGTCCTTCTATCCTCGATATCTAGAATGACCAATGAGTCAAAGACCATGTCATCCTCGATCAATATTTGTGTTTCTTGATCCTCGAGTATACTCACTCAAACAAATGAGCTCAATATCTCATACTGACTCATTTGAGCCCATAGATATCACTCTCGTCATATGGGAGGGATAGATCCCATCTACATCACTCACATCCCTCTACATAATTTATTATATACCCAGTGATCGCCTTTATAGTCGACCCTGTTGCGGGTGACGTTTGACGATACCAAAGTACATAACTCGTTATGTTGGGAACCGTAGTGACTTCAGGTCTAAGGACTATTCATACTAATAGTTTAATGAGATAGTTTATGACACTCATATGACAATCTATGAAACATTCTCATGGCGGGTCAATTCAGTACACATTCCCTAATGTATACCCATGTGTCAACTCGATATCACATATCCATGACTTGTGAGCTCAAGTCATCAATTGACCTCATCCTATTCTCCATGCATTAATATTGTCCTTGATTATTAATGCTTGACTAGGAATGGTTTAGTGTAGTATTCTCTATATTATCTCACTATCGATTCAATCCAATCGATATAATGTAGATAAGAACCTACTACTCAAGGACATTATTATACTTAGTTATTTGGCATAAGTATAAAGTAAGTATAATAACCAAATATGCCTTTATTAATGATAGAATATAATACAAAAAGTCCCTAGTCAATTATCATATAATTGGCTCTAGGGCTCCTACTAACACCTAGGGCCTGGTACGAAAGACTATCGACCTACTTGATTTCTAAGGAATTTAACCAAGGCCAAATTGACTCAACATTATTTGTTAAAACCTTAGAAAAAGACATATATTGTAACGCCCGCTTTTTTTTTCTTTCCATAAAGCGGCGTTACGTTAACATACTTAGGGCATGTAGACATCATAATGCAGCGGAAACCTTTAACTTACACCTACATGCACTTACTACCATTCCTAGCATCATAACATGGGAACTTGGCATATTAACTTTATACTTACACTACAAGAAAAAAGTTAAACAACAACGCTTTTTCCGCGTTGTCGTTAATGCTTAAAAAGCGATGTTGATGAAGCCGTTGTAGAAAGTATATCTACGACAACGCTTTTTCCGCGTTGTGGTTTGGAGCAAAGACAACGCTTTTTTCGCGTTGTCTATTGGTTTTTAAAAAGCGTTGTTATTGACGCTGTTGTTAAAAGTCGGGTATCAAAGACAACACGGAAAAAGCGTTGTGGTTTGGCACAAAGACAACGCAAAAATCGTATTGTGTATTGTTACTTAAAAAACGTTGTCTTTTTAATAGGCAGTGTTTTTCACAATTTATAATATTCACAATTTATAAACATTTTTATTCACAATTGATAATATTCATAATTTACAATATTCACAATTTACAAGCATTTTTATTCACAATTGATAATATTCATAATTTACACTGATAATAGTTTACAAAATTCACTTATAATACAGTGCATTATTTACAAAAGTGTTTGTATTCCATATTAAATACAAAAATATCTCAATTCACAAGTTCTATAAAACTTCATCAAAAGTCTCCAAGCACTCCCCTCATCATTGCATTTATCTGGAACAAAACTAGAACCGTCAATCATCTTAAGATTACTACTGCTCAGGACCATGTTTTTTAAGACACTTGAGTGCAAAACGGAAAGTGTAAATCACAATGCAACAGATAGAAATTACCTTCTTTGTAGATAAGCCTAGTTCTCTGAGATCGTCGATCTGAAAATTACGGCAACAAATAATCTTAGTGATGCTATGGAAAAAGTCAACAGAAGACGAAGAAAGATTTCAAATATTAAACAAGTAAGAACACACAACAAATTGCTTAGAAGATTTAACTTATCTTTATCATTTACATAACTCTTGATTAAACTCTACAAGATTAATATTTCACTGATACAATGACTAGTATTTTTTTTCATCCAATTCTTATAACTGTAAAATATTCATTGATTTTAAAAATATCCATACCCTCTCAATAGAAATAGAATAATTTCTTCTAGTTTATTTTAGTTGGGGCATTTCTTTCCTGAAACTTACACTCTTAAAGGGCTCAGGAGATTTTTCACGGAGTTCTAGTATATACGTGGCTCTCTTCTCTCCGATGCCCTACACAATGGGCAAAAGATTTAGCAAATTATTCCACTGGAAAAGGGAGAAAGATAAATATCTAATTTTAAATGTACCTTTAATCCTTTCAGCTCCTCCCTTGCAATGCCAAAAGAAGAGGGGAAGTCTATCAAATATTTGGGCTCAAAAAAAAAAAAGCACAGTGGAATATTTAATAGAAGTTAACAATGAAACATTAGATGATATCGTTCACAATGGGTAATGATGCCTACAGTGAATATTTAATAGCAGTTGAAAGTTAGGAGATTATTGGAGTAGATATTGTTCGCATGTGAAGATCTTAATATACAATATTGCAAATGAAAGATACATTAGTGAACTGTGATGCCTTTTATATTCAGTTTTCATTCTAATGTAGCCACAACTTTCTATTAGACTAAAAACCGATCATAGAGTAAAATGTAAAGCAGAAAATTACAGTGTTGACCTCCAACTGCAGTTTTATTAGCTTCCCTGGAAGAACTTGAATTGAGAAAGCGACCTCATTCATAATAGAATATTTAAGTTATAGGAAATGAAATTTTATTGACCGACATGGAAACTAATTTCTTATGTGAATAGAAATGAAATAAAAATGGTTCCCATCTAATATAAGTCTAGGAGTAGTGCTCTCAATTTTAGTTTGTTCATTTGTATGGCAGAATATTGACCCCTTTTGATATCAACAGAAACATTAAAATGATATGTCACTGTCCCATACTGAAAACTGAAGTAAAATTTTAGTATTGAGTGAAAAAACTGACCCCTTTTGGCTTGGTGTGCTCTTCATGACTTGGATCGACAAAATCAGAAATTCCCTGAAGAAGAAAAAAAAATCATTCTGCTAAGAATTGCAAAGAACCCTAAAATTTCTCTCAACAAAGGAGAGTTTCTCTCTCAAGTGAGAATTCTTAGAATTCTATGGACCTGTTGTGATGGAAGAATAGAATTTTGTCCCTCATATTTGCATCAACAACATAAATATTAAGATGGATATTTTTCAGTTTAGTATCTAGCTAAAAACGAGGTTAATTATAATTCATAGATTCGTTAACATTTATGCTGCACTTGGAGTTATTTATAATTATACAATGGACCATGGTGAGTTCTTCCGGCCATTTTATCCATTTTTCAAATAAATAAATTCATACACGTGATTGGTCAAGTTGATCACAAATGTATCACAGCCTAAAATGAAATATTATTTTTGCTAAACATAATACCTTCATGATCTCATTTGTATTTAGCGAACATGCTCCACTGAGCAATTCCCTGAGAACAAAAGTAAATAATAAAGAATTACTTCTTATAAAGATAGGCATTGTGTTAACAGAAGATACCTTTCCTTTACACCAAACGAAAATTCATTTTCTTTCTCAATTGAACCAAATGAGGAAGCACTTGTCATCTTTGGGGAACTTCCTAGCTTTTCTTGCCTGTCAACAAAAGTTTAACATGTTATATTAGCTATTGTCCTGACTATAGAGCTCAAGCCACGAAAGCAATGATAATGGAAATCTCAATCCAATCATTCAAAAGAATAAAATATTGATATTACAAGGACAACCTTCTCTTTGACATAAATGGTGATGCATATTCCTTTTTGGTGGACGCACATTTAGAGAATTCAATTTTCTTTGCCAATCCAGATAATTTGCATTTTCCAACAGAAGAAGGCATAACCGATTGGTTTAGTCTTGAAACACTCTTAACAACCTTCGCCAAGTGATAACGTTGTTGATTGATTTGGCATGCCCTAGATGCTAATTTGATTGTACTGACAGTATCTTGACAAGGAACAAGATTCTACAACAGATAACGAGATACTGAACATGAACAACCAAATAAGATAATACTAAAATAGACAACAATGATAAGGATAAATGAGGAAATAAATAAGGTCCTCACCAAGCAGGTAAACAATACAGCCATACTTGAATTGCCCAAGAAATCTTGCAGTAGGCGAGTTAGCTTGCTTTCTTGATAGGGAATGAAGTTTTAACCAGCATTAAGAGCGTACACAGTATTTATAAGTGCAAATAATGACTTGCTAATCTTAGTGTTCTCAGCTAGTTGAAACTATTCATACTAAATAGTTTTTACTTAAATAAGATTATAGATTATGTTATGTAAACATGGTACTGTTAGAATGTAGATTGAAACTATTCATACTAAATAGTAGCAATTTCTTAAGGGAACTTAACATCAGTCATATATCATGCAGAATGAAGCAAGTACCAACAAAATTTTGGTCCTTAAGTCATATAACTCTCATAAAGCATAGAAAAATAGTATGTCATGAGATTTGATATTGAATGACAAACCAAAAACGAAGCAAAATGCTCAGATGTCATCACTGCGTTGAAACCAACTATAGGCACCAAGGAAGCTAACAGTGTTCTAAAAACCACCTACAAAGGCACAGTAATGTTATGTGACAAAAGTATCACCTCTTTATTAAAAATAAAACATTTGATGTATTAGAACTAAATGACAGCTTAAAGCAAAGTAGCAAACATTTGATGTATTAGAACTAAATGACACAATCAAACAAGGAAAGAACTTGATTAGCCGGCCAGAGAACATTTGATTGTCTGTAGCTTCGCAAATCTGAAAAACCTACACAGATCAAATGATTAGGGGGTGAGAGAAGTTTTTTCTGCGAGGACTAGCGTCCATCGGGAATTGACCCATTATCCCATTGTGACAAAATTGTGCCACCTTTTAGCCAACTACGCCCACCGACAAAAACAATCTAAACAAGCTAACTAGTCAAATGGTAGATAATAATAGATTTGAGTAGTAAAACTATATTTACAACCCAGCCAGTTCTTTGGGTTTGATAAAAACAATCCGATTCAAATGGCTGCCTGTGTCGAATTCCATTATCAAAACATCCAATTTTTAAAACTCTCTGATAACATTCAAGCAGTTATTATCTGGGTCAATGTGGTTCCAATCGCATTGTATAACCAGAGCAAACAATTTTTGGTCGGAATAGCAGTCCGATCCAATTTTCATAACTATGGAACGAACAATTTTGGGAGTAAATAATTGCAAGATTTTTTTTTTGAAACAAAAATAAATGATAGAATTAGATCCAGTTAATGTAGATTTGATATTGATATTGACATTGGCACATGTCTAAGGAGCATAACCGGAATAAAATTGATTTGAAAAACTGACATCGAACACAGAGAAGAAAGTCATTGTGAAGGCCACACAAAAAGCTTTCGTTATGGAGTACCTGAAAAGTTAAGAAGGCAAATTATTAGATGTGGTATTAGGATTTGACACACATTGTATAAGTCATTGGTCAAAACAAAGAAGGGATTTAGGCAGCTAGCTTTTTTTAACAACATTAACCAACACAATGGACGAGTTAGATTTGACTCCAAAAGTTGTGAAAAAAGCACCTAGCGATATTTTGCAATAAGTTCCATTTGTTTATCAGTAAAATTGAGGAACAATTGTCAAACAATTTCTGGATTATATTTCTTAGTGCAAATTTATGGGAGTGGCTGATACTACCAGTTCCAATTCCCTTTGGGTTACCCAATTCTCATTCAATAAATTGGACAAGAACTTAAAAACATTGCGTATAACACATTTCATATTGGATTGTTGCTACCATCATTCAAAATTATGTAACTAACAGCTGCTTATGAATAGAATAACTACTGAATTGGTCTATTTTTACACCTTCATGAAAATTAGTGGCCAATGAAACAGTTAGATTTATCAAAAGTAAATCACGTGAAATTTGAGAGGAAAACTAAGGATTTAGTAAATTCAAAATAGACTAAGGATGTGAAAGATCAGCCAAGAAACTAAGTGGAACACAGAGAATCAGAAAATTGGGAGATGAACTATGTAAGTACCATAAAGCAGTAATAGGAAAAAGATTTGCAGCATTCTTCCTGGAATTTTAATCTCAAGCCATCAGCAACTGGAACATGTCGTAATTCATAACTATTGTCTCCTATTTCAATTAGAAGGTAATTAATATGTTAGTAAGAAATAGTGGGAAAGCAAACTAATTTGGGAGACCTCAACATTCTACCAATTTCCAATTTACAAAAACAAGTTCTGGATAGACATAAACATTCCAAGACAAGGATTTCTACCTTGAGGTAGCATCCAACTAAGAGACAACAATCACAAATAAGATGATCCTCAATAGAACACATAAGCTACGAAACTAGGCAAACACTCTAAGCTTAAAGGCACAATATATTTTTCTGGTACTAAAAAATATGTCAAGGTAAAAGGTGCTGCAGATCTCTGCTCGCGAGCAAGTTAAACTAGCAAGACAGAACTACAGCTCCTTTAACCAAGCGTAGATGAAAACCTAAATATCTTAGGCATCATCTTGCAGAATCAAAAATAGTTTGAGACAAAATTTCTCAAGCAGAAGATCCCCGCAGCCAAGAGCAAAAGATGTTGCGAAATGTATGGAGCTATGAAGTTACCAAAACTTGAACTCAGGAAGCCGGCGAATGAAGGGCTTGAACTCATCAGATCCCCTCATGGGTAGTGAAGGACCATCAGAGACTTCAAGCTCTGGATCCACCATTGGCGAGAGGAATCCGATGAGCAGATTGAGCAGGTAGATTCCAAGCCCATAGCTGACGATGTAAAAGCCCTGCAGGAAGTAAACGCGCAGGGAGTAGACGAGCGCGACCCCCAAGGTTCCAATCCATCTTCCGATGGTGTGGGGAGTAGATCTATCCAAGTAGTACTGGAAAGCACGGGATAGATCGCTCCTCCATTTCGCAAGAGGCAACGGCGCTCCTGCAGCTGCTTCCCCGCCCAATCCTCCCTCCATGAGGAAAGAATACTAGAAAAGAGCCAAAACAAGAAGTTAACTCTAGATTATCTTCCTAAAACTGAATTCTTCGAGAAGATCTGGATTTCGGCAGGGAAGTAATTAGGGTTTCGGCTGGGAGACGGAGATGCACCTTCTCGGCGGCCGGAGGCGAAGCGAGGAAGGTGGGAGAAATACCGCGGCTATGAAACGATGAAGGGAACTCCAACGCCGGCAGAGGAATCGTACACAATGTCGATTTCGTGGAGAGGAGAGGATGAGGGAGGTGGAGGGAGGTGGAGGGAGATATTTCGCGGAGAAAAGAAGCACGGAGAGATTTTTCGCGAGCCGCCGAGGGTTGGCAATGAGCGAGGTGGAGGGAGGGGATGTGTTTTTTATTTTAGCGGGAAATATGACAACGCTTTTAAAAAATGCTTTTGTAACAGCGTTGTCTTTCATCCGAAACCACAACACTATGCACATCGCATCATTATAAAACGTTGTCGTTATTAAAAAGTAAAGCACATAGACAACGCTTTTCACTAAAAACGTTGTAAAACAAAAAAAGACAACGTTTTTTTTTAAAAACGTTGTCGATTGGGCGTTGTTAATTGCAAAAATTCTTGTAGTGTTAGCATCATATCATACTTAGCATCATGTCATACTTTAGCATCATGTCATACTTAGCATCATGTCATAGAGTCACATTCAAGTACTTAGTAGTAAAGGTAAAGTTCTATCATAAGACGAGCAAACATATGGTCTCTTGGCCAAGTCACTATCACACACATGCTGTAATGCCCTCTTGCTGCTTCCTTACTGTCCCCTTGCGTGATCTGCGGTATAAGGAAAATAAGACTATAAGCACACAAGCTTACTAAGACTCTTTCCTACTCACTAAAACCATTCATCATCTAATCATGAGCACATAAGACATTAACATACTTAGTGCTTTACTTAGAACATAAACCTTTTCATCACTTAGCATACATTCGTCATGGCATGAACATAACTTAATCACATTCATAGCTTGACATAAACATAACCATAAAAACATTTATGGCATGGCATAATACTTGGCATAGATATCGACATCGTAAACATTCATATCATGGCATAATACTTGGCATAGACATAAAAATCATCAACATAACCTCATAAACATTCTTAGCATGGACCTAAATAAAATCATGACATCCTATCTTAGCACAAACCTACTTAAATCATGGCTTCAAAAATTAACATGGGCATAAATAAAATCGTGGCATCCTAACTTAGCATAACCTAATTACATCATGGCATCATAAATAAGCATGGACATAAATAAAAACATGGCATTCTAACTTAGCCTAAACATAATTAAATCATGGCATCCTAAACTAGCATGAACATAAATAAAATCATGGCATTCTAACTTAGCATAAACATAAATAAATCATGGCATCCTAAACTAGCATGAACATAAATAAAATCATGGCATTCTAACTTAGCATAAACATAATTAAATCATGGCATCCTAAACCAGCATGAACATAAACAAAATCATGGCATCATATATTAGCATAAACATACATAAAATCATTTGCATAAACATACCTTGCATAAACTTACTTTGCATAATATTCTTATCATAAATATAATTCATAACATGGATGGATGCATGTGGCAATTGCATATATATATATAAGGATGCTTAATCTTTAAAAACATGCTTTTAAATACTTGAACATAATCATAACATTCATTGGCCCCTGGCTTGTACCACATTCATTCATCATATGCGCGCATCCCTAAGTAAATACGAGGTAGCTAATCTCGACATACTAGGGTAAGGACAGCTTCATCGGTAGTCCCGAACCGTAAGGACAGCTTCATCGGTAGTCCCGAACCGTGGTCAGCTTCATCGGTAGTCCAGAACCGTGGACCTTACTTAGGTCCGGTACAAGCCTATAAAATAAAATAAAATGCTTTCACATGCTACTTCATTCATAATCATTCATAGCATATTCATTCATTCATCATACTTTCATCATACTTAACATCATCGTTATGCCTTGAAGGCATGAACTTTAACTTCATTCATCATTTTCATTCTTAAACATGGCATATGTACACATCATTGATAAAGCATGACATACATACAATTTATTCATAAACATGGCATACCTTCATATCATTCATAAGACATGGCATACATACATATTATTCATAAAACATGGCATACATACATATCATTCATAGATCATGGCACATGTCTTAAACATTTATGACCTAATCATATAATTCATGACATATAAACTAATGGTTTGGTTAACATAAAAATTCTTCCATCTTACTTAAACATACCACTTAGTAACCTATACACAAGCATCTTGGTAGGTTTAACCCAACCCTAGCCCTAGGTTATGTCCTTGGCCGAATGTCCCCAAGGAACCCTAGGTCCATGAACCTTCACATAACTTCCCAAACAACATCTCATACACATATACTAGGCCATAGGAACCCTTTGATTCCATACTTAAGGCCAACCCTAATCCTTTAGCCCTAATCTTACTTGGCCGAAACTTCAAGGCCATGGGGGTATAGAAAAATTCCATTAAAAACCCCAAATCAATTGTTAAATACCAACCATACCTTACCATAGGGCCATTGGGGCCCTTACTTGAAATAAGTCCTAACTTTCCACCCTATTAGGGTACTTGGCCGAAACCTATAGGGTCTCTAGGCCATGTGAAACATTCACATAAACACCCTCCATCTCCCTTATATCATGATAAAACATAAAACATATACTTGAGGTTTTAAACCCAACCCTACCCATGAGTTCTTGATGTTGGCCGAAACCCTAGGGTATTCTAGGGTACCCCAAAAATTCCCAAAAATTATATTTAATCTCTAAACATCATGAGAGAACATTAAACAACATTATCAAGATTTTTAGCATCATCATGGACCCTACAACATTGTGGCCGAAACCCATAGGGTCTCTAGGGTGCTTGGTTTTCTTTCTTTGTTTCTTTTAACATCAAATCCCAAGAATCAACCAATATATCATACTAAAAACATAAGGAACTATTATACCACAGGTGAGGGAGTCTTACCTTGGTTGATCTTGATTTTTAAACCTTAAGAGAGAAGAAGATTGCAAATTCTTTGGACACTTGAACCCCCTTGCCTTTGTATCCTTGGAAAATCCTTAGATCTTGGTGATGAGACCTTCTTGTGGAGCTTTTCCAAGGGAGAATCACCCTTGTGGTGTTCGGCTAGGATGAGGGAAGGAGGAGGAAGAAAATGCAAAGTGATGGAAGGAAGGGGTAACTCCCAAACCCCCCTCTTTATAACCCATTAAGGAGGTAAATGAAGAGTCTCTCCATGACCCTTCATCTTCTTCTAACCCTTAACCAATATCCACTTCATTCCCTCATAACATTCCCTTGCTAGGTGAGTTAGTTAGAGCATACATGGTTGTACAAGAGGTCCAAGGTTCAATCATTGGTCCATGCACTTATTTTTTATTTTATTTTTCTTTTTAATTCCCTAAAATTTCGAAAATCCTCTAAAAATTCCCCCATAATTATCTTAATATTTCCCATTAGAATCCTTTATATTTATATAAATTTTCACCTAAAATCCACCAATAATTTTGGTACTAAAAAGCCCATATAAGGCCCATTAGTGCCCTTTTTCCCAATTTAAATGAGAAAACATAGATTTTCTAGGCCAAAGTTCGCATTGATATTTCTAGGTTCCTCGGAAAATTATCTAGACATGCTTAATATTTTAAGGAAATATTAAGAGAATTTTCCGGGTCGTTACAATCCCCCATACCTCGTGAAAGTTCGTCCTCGAACTTAGAACAACTCCGGGTACTTGCGCCTCATCTCGTCCTCGCGTTCCCAGGTAGCTTCCTCGAACCGTTGACTTTGCCATAGGACCTTGACTAAGGGTACCTCCTTACTCCTCAGCTTCTTAACCTCCCTATCCAAAATCTGGATGGGTCTGCTCTCATAACTTATGTCCTCTTGCACTTGTACTGTCTGCGGCTCGATCACTTGGTCCATATTTGGGATACACTTTTTAAGCAGAGACACATGGAATACATTATGGATAGCTGACATCTCTAGAGGCAGCTTTAACTCATATGCCACTTTACCGACTCTTTTCAGAATTAGGTATGGCCCCACATAGCGCAGACTTAGTTTTCCTTTCCTCCCAAATCTTGTCACCCCTTCATAGGATCCACTTTCAGAAACACCCAATCTCCAACATTAAACTCCAGTGGTCTACGCCGGACATCGGCATAACTCTTCTGCCGGCTCTGAGCAGTTTCTATCTGTTGCCGAACATTCTGTATAGCTCGGGTGGTGCTGTCTATGACATCCGTTGTGAGCCCCATTTCCTTCTTTTCACCGCCCTCATACCAACAGATCGGAGACCTACATCTCCTCCCATACAACGCTTCATAAGGTGCCATTCCAATAGTAGCTTGGTAGCTATTGTTGTACGCGAATTCCGCTAAGCATAGATATCGACACCAGCTTCCTTTGAAATCCAAGGCACACGCTCGCAACATGTCTTCCAGTACTTGATTCACCCGTTCAGTTTGCCCATCAGTCTGAGGGTGAAAAGGGGTGCTAAATCGCAATTTAGTGCCGAGAGACTTCTGAACGTATTCCCAAAAATGCGAAGTAAAGTGACCATCCCTATCTGAGATAATAGTCTTGGGGACTCCATGAAACCTAATTACTTTCTTAACATATAATTGAGCTAGTATCCTTAATAGCTCTATGCTGTAATTATATGCATATATCATAATTATATAGTTATTATAATTATGGGTAAACCTAATAATAGTATGCCTCCGAGATATTAGTTCACGACATGAGCTATGAGTTATATTAGTTTGGTTATTATATGGTAGGTGAGATCATATTTATTATATTACCTTAAAATAACTTAAGGAAATCTTATATATTATATATAAGATAATAGTGAAACATACATTAATAGTTCTAATATTTATAATTAGTATGAAAACATAGTGGACCCATAATCTATAATAAGTGTTAATATAATTAGGACACTACCCTATGCGTATCATTTTAGGTTATGCTGTATGACTTATACCTTTGATTATATTAGTATTAGTATAATGGAACTAATACTATACGCTAACCTAGGTGAGAGTGTTATGATCTTATGCATGTAGGCTATCATATAATTCCCTACATGAGACTATACTATAGGTTATACATAATATCATAATTAGAGTTATTTATCATTTACATTATAGGTATAATACCTGTAATTTGCTTATGGATTAATATGTATAGGTGATAACTTATAGGTTGAGATGATACATGTCAACCTGTATGTAGGCTCATAATAAAACCTATATGATAGGGGAATTATGACAATACTTATATGATAAGGAATTGGTATGGTTATATTGATAATAATCTTATATTAGTACATGCTCTCATATTATCATCATTTGCTTCATATAATTTGATACCATTGTGTGATATGATAGGTCCCTTATTGTTAATATCAGGTTCATGGACATAAGATTGGAAACACACGCTCGACAACTTGTATTAGTACTAACTTAGACCTTATTGGTTCACAAAACTAACCGAACTCAATGAAATAGATGGGCTGCCATCATGCCCATAACAAAGAACATCATGGCAGTCACTGCCACTCCTTCATTCATCTCTCCCTGGCCTACCTCAGGGTCTTCCACCGTCTCCATCGGCTCCTCTTCCTCTATCTCGGGAGCCTCCTCAGCCACTTCAGGGTCTTCCCCAAACACCCAAGGGTCTTCCTCAAACATCTTGAGCATCTCGGGGTCTTCTTCAAACATCTCGAGATCGTCCTCGCTCATCGGGTCTTCCTCGAACATCTCGAGCATCTTAGGGTCCTCCTCAAAGGGCTCGGGATCCTCCTCGTACATCTCGGGATCCCCCTCGGATGACTCGGGATCCTCCTCGTACATCTCGGGCTCCTCCTCTGAATTCCCTAGATCTTCCGGAAACTCATGGCGGAGAAGCTGCCTACATAATTCCGTATATGCGATACGGCATCCGTGCTGTCCCCAGATCCGATGAGCAACCTTTCTCTCCTGATTGGGCAATGAACGAAGTAACGCTCCGATCCTATGATCATCCATGACTGGAAACCCCTCCTGCTCCAGTTTCCAGAACAGTCGATCCAAAAACCCTATGTTGCCTTGAACTCCAAGGGTCAGACTGTAACCAAATTCCTCTATCAGCTCCATCAACTCGCGGCACCTCTCAGTGAAATTCTCATGCAACATCTGGAATTGAAAAACAATGACATAGTTAGTACCAAACCGACCCAGCCAGTACAAAACCATTCCTTTTTCAATTCGCAAATATATACAGAGAAAGACACACGAAATCGCTTCCTTCTACCCCTATTATTCTAATTATTTAATTCATAAAAGAAGATAAAATATCGTTCATCGTTACATATCGTAACGTACTTTTCATCATAAGCATCATTCATACTTGCATATTCTAGAACCATAAAACATTCTATTACCATAAGATATGTACAGAGGTACTTACTTGGAAGCGGCAGGAAGAGGGCTTGATGTGTGTGTAGTGAGATGGTAACTGCTCTGATACCAACCTGTAACGCCCGCTTTTTTTTTTCTTTCCATAAAGCAGCGTTACGTTAACATACTTAGGGCATGTAGACATCATAATGCAGCGGAAACCTTTAACTTACACCTACATGCACTTACTACCATTCCTAGCATCATAACATGGGAACATGGCATATTAACTTTATACTTAGCATCATATCATACTTAGCATCATGTCATACTTTAGCATCATGTCATACTTAGCATCATGTCATAGAGTCACATTCAAGTACTTAGTAGTAAAGGTAAAGTTCTATCATAAGACGAGCAAACATATGGTCTCTTGGCCAAGTCACTATCACACATATGCTGTAATGCCCTCCTGCTGCTTCCTTACTGTCCCCTTGCGTGATCTGCGGTATAAGGAAAATAAGACTATAAGCACACAGGCATAGTAAGACTCTTTCCTACTCACTAAAACCATTCATCATCTAATCATGAGCACATAAGACATTAACATACTTAGTGCTTTACTTAGAACATAAACCTTTTCATCACTTAGCATACATTCGTCATGGCATGAACATAACTTAATCACATTCGTAGCTTGGCATAAACATAACCATAAAAATATTTATGGCATGGCATAATACTTGGCATAGACATCGACATCGTAAACATTCATAGCATGACATAATACTTGGCATAGACATAAACATCATCAACATAACCTCATAAACATTCTTAGCATGGACCTATATAAAATCATGGCATCCTATCTTAGCACAAACCTACTTAAATCATGGCTTCAAAAATTAACATGGGCATAAATAAAATCGTGGCATCCTAACTTAGCATAACCTAATTACATCATGGCATCATAAATAAGCATGGACATAAATAAAAACATGGCATTCTAACTTAGCCTAAACATAATTAAATCATGGCATCCTAAACTAGCATGAACATAAATAAAATCATGGCATTCTAACTTAGCATAAACATAAATAAATCATGGCATCCTAAACTAGCATGAACATAAATAAAATCATGGCATTCTAACTTAGCATAAACATAATTAAATCATGGCATCCTAAACCAGCATGAACATAAACAAAATCATTGCATCATATATTAGCATAAACATACATAAAATCATTTGCATAAACATACCTTGCATAAACTTACTTTGCATAATATTCTTATCATAAATATAATGCATAACATTGATGGATGCATGTGGCAATTGCATATATATATATATAAGGATGCTTAATCATTAAAAACATGCTTTTAAATACTTGAACATAATCATAATATTCATTGGGCCCTGGCTTGTACCACATTCATTCATCATATGCGTGCATCCCTAAGTAAATACGAGGTAGCTAATCTCGACATACTAGGGTAAGGACAGCTTCATCGGTAGTCCCGAATCGTAAGGACAGCTTCATCGGTAGTCCCGAACCGTGGACAGCTTGATCGGTAGTCCAGAACCGTGGACCTTACTTAGGTCCGGTACAAGCCCAGAAAATAAAATAAATTGCTTTCACATGCTTCTTCATTCATAATCATTCATAGCATATTCATTCATTCATCATACTTTCATCATACTTAACATCATCATTATGGCTTGAAGGCATGAACTTTAACTTCATTCATCATTTTCATTCTTAAACATGGCATACGTACACATCATTCATAAAGCATGGCATACATACAATTTATTCATAAACATGGGGCATACCTTCATATCATTCATAAGACATGGCATACATACATATTATTCATAAAACATGGCATACATACATATCATTCATAGATCATGGCACATGTCTTAAACATTTATGACTTAATCATATAATTCATGACATATAAACTAATGGTTTGGTTAACATAAAAATTCTTCCATCTTACTTAAACATACCACTTAGTAACCTATACACAAGCATCTTGGTAGGTTTAACCCAACCCTAGCCCTAGGTTATGTCCTTGGCCGAATGTCCCCAAGGAACCCTAGGTCCATGAACCTTCATATAACTTCCCAAACAACATCTCATACACGTATACTAGGCCATAGGAACCCTTTGATTCCATACTTAAGGCCAACCCTAATCCTTTAGCCCTAATCTTACTCTTGGCCGAAACTTCAAGGCCATGGGGGTATGGAAAAATTCCATTAAAAACCCCAAATCAATTGTTAAATACCAACCATACCTTACCATAGGGCCATTGGGGCCCTTACTTGAAATAAGACCTAACTTTCCACCCTATTAGGGTACTTGGCCGAAACCTATAGGGTCTCTAGGCCATGTGAAACATTCACATAAACACCCTCCATCTCCCTTATATCATGATAAAACATAAAACATATACTTGAGGTTTTAAACCCAACCCTACCCATGAGTTCTTGATGTTGGCCGAAACCCTAGGGTATTCTAGGGTATCTCAAAAATTCCCAAAAATTATATTTAATCTCTAAACATCATGAGAGAACATCAAACAACATTATCAAGATTTTTAGCATCATCATGGACCCTACAACATTGTGGCCAAACCCATAGGGTCTCTAGGGTGCTTGGTTTTCTTTCTTTGTTTCTTTTAACATCAAATCCCAAGAATCAACCAATATATCATGCTAAAAACATAAGGAACTATTATACCACAGGTGAGGGAGTCTTACCTTGGTTGATCTTGATTTTTAAACCTTAAGTGAGAAGAAGATTGCAAATTCTTTGGACACTTGAACCCCCTTGCCTTTGTATCCTTGAAAAATCCTTAGATCTTGGTGATGAGACCTTCTTGTGGAGCTTTTCCAAGGGAGAATCACCCTTGTGGTGTTCGGCTAGGATGAGGGAAGGAGGAGGAAGAAAATGCAAAGTGATGGAAGGAAGGGGTAACTCCCAAACCCCCCTCTTTATAACCCATTAAGGAGGTAAATGAAGAGTCTCTCCATGACCCTTCATCTTCTTCTAAGCCTTAACCAATATCCACTTCATTCCCTCATAACATTCCCTTGCTAGGTGAGTTGGTTAGAGCATACATGGTTGTACAGAGGTCCAAGGTTCAATCCTTGGTCCATGCACCTTATTTTTTATTTTATTTTTCTTTTTAATTCCCTAAAATTTCGAAAATCCTCTAAAAATTCTCCCATAATTATGTTAATATTTCCCATTAGAATCCTTTATATTTATATAAATTTTCACCTAAAATCCACCAATAATTTTGATACTAAAAAGCCCATATAAGGCCCATTAGTGCCCGTTTTCCCAATTTAAATGAGAAAACATGGATTTTCTAGGCCAAAGTTCGCATTGATATTTTAGGTTCCTCGGAAAATTATCTAGACATGCTTAATATTTTAAGGAAATATTAAGAGAATTTTCTAGGTCGTTACATATATATAGCTCAAATATACATAGATGATATAATATTTGGGTCAACAAATTCTAACTTTTTAAAGGAATTTGTCAAAATTATGGAGAGTGAGTTTGAAATGAGTTTGGTAGGTGACCTAAAATATTTCTTAGTTCTCCAAATAATACAAACCAGGCATGGTAACTATGTTCATCAATCCAAATATGCAAGGGAATTAATTAAAAAATTCAAAATGGAAAACTCTAAAAGCTTAAGTACTCCCATGGCCACAAATGTCAAAATAGATAATGACCCTGAAGGTAAACCAATTTGTTGGTGCCGGAAGCACCAAAGTCAAACCAGTATTTTGATAATAGCAAAGGGTTCAGAAGTTAAGGATTTATTGTGATCTAACAATACTACTCAAGTGTGCAGGAAAAGTCCTAGGTACAATAGGCACGAAGTCCTGGTTCTAAGAAATGGGCAATAAGTCCTAGCCGCAGGCTGGCACCTACGTCCTGACATAAGGTTGGGCAATAAGTCCTGGTCGTGAACTGGGCACCGATGACCTGGTGGATGAAGCTGGGCAATAAGTCATGGTCGTGGACTGGACACCGAAGACCTGGTGAGTGAAGCTGGGCAATAAGTCCTTGTCGCAGACTGGGCACGAAGACCTGATCCGGGGGATTGGGCAAAAGTCCAACCGGAGGAGTCGGTTGGCAAAATGGTAAACTCTCCTGAGAGGAGTAGGTGAGGACGCGTTCCCCGTAGGAGGGAACATCATGCGTCGGTTCGACCTAGGGTTGTATTTCGGAAGTCCAATGTCAGAACCAAGATAGCTCAGGCTGTTAAACTATGCTTAACTTATATCATTTATATGTTATTTATGTTTTGGAACTAACCCTGGTTGCAGGAACAAAGGGATGGAAGTTTCTACTCCCAGGCGCCTAAATGAGGTCAGGTGCCTATTTGATCAGGCGCCTGTGTTGATACAGGTGCCCCAGACAAGGGTGTTTCTATGCGCAATCAAAGCAAGCCTCTAGAACAGCACACTGGTGCCCCAGTTGAAGGGATAAGCTCTAGCCAAGTCTGCAGATTGAGGTTCGCGCAGAATGGGCCACGTGTCAGGCGCCCCCTTCTGTTAGTGATATGAGAGAAGTGTCCTAAGGCAATCGCCTTATGATTGTAAACATTTATTTCAATAAATGATAATTCACTATTTGAGTATACATGTTTGTGTATTTGATTGGGATCTTAAACTCATATACTGAATGTCCGCCATACAATTCACATCATAAGAGAATTTGTGATGGGATCACAACTAGTGATTATCTCTAAATGTGCAAATGTGAATTGTTGGAAATATCCCTAGTCGATGAATTGATAAAAACGGACATTATCGATTCTGTTGAGACTAGCATGAGTTATTCTCTATTCAGCTGATTCTCACTGGCTGGTGACATTGGGATGTCCGGAGATAAACATGGATGCTAGTTAAGGGAACTAGTTCATTGGAGTGACTAGTTGTAAGACTTCATATGGGAATCTACATGTAGATATGTCAATGAAGATCTTACTACGGCTTAAAGTGCGATGTTCCTTTGACTTACGGTGTTCAAGTCATCTTGGTCATGGAGACTTATACTTTGACATCTTAAGCAAGCATCTCCAAGGAGGTGTGGACCCAGGATGATCGGGTATAAGCCGAAGTGCCCGAAGATGTTTGAACAGCGTACAAAGGATTCACCACTCCTTGCGAGGAGATGTATACCCAGGCCTATCGTCAGATTGTTACTCAAAGCCTCTGGCCAGAGCATATCATGTTAAGAGTGCGAGTCTCTTAAATACATGAGAGTAATTAGAAATCCAAAGGACGAGAAAGACACTACTTGGGCTAGGTGTGACGTAGTCAGCCTAGTGGGGACTGACACTATTGACCGTGTCCTGAACCAAGTGGGTATAAGATGGTGAAGGGAATGGGGCACGATTCATTAGAGCTACTGAAGGGTTTCAGAATAATTTCTTCTGAGGTCAAACCGTTGATCTTTCGATTAATTGGGGGTCATGATGTACTACTAGGTGCCACTCATGACCGTTCTATAATTAGTTAAATTATAGACGGCCAACATAAATCGAAAGCCTATTTAGTCACACGCACTACGAGTAATCCGAGGGATTTAAAACGAGTTGAAAATTAGATTTTCCGATTAAGAGAAATAAGTCGAATCTGAGTTAGTCAGAGGCGCAATGGAAGCTAAAAATGGCTAAGTCTTTTGAAGGCTTTTTGGGCGAATTAAATGAGTTTAATTCATGGCGGTCCAGGTTGGTTTGGCCGGCCAAAGAGGGTGTCAAAACCCTCTTTGGTGGCCGGCCAAGATGGAGGAGAAAAACCAATTAATTTTGGTTTAATTAATAAAATAAATCTAGTGCGATTTATTTTATAAATTATGGATAAATAAATTTGTATATAGAAATTTATATGAATAAAATTTATAGAAATTTATTCTTTTATGGAAGATTAAAATAATCCATGAATTGGTTTATTTTAATTTTATAAAATCAATTAGGAATTGATTTTTCCATAATAAGAAAGTTTATAAATTTCTTATAAAAATTTATTCTATAATTTAAAGAGAAGAATAATTAGTTTTATTATAAATTGGTTTATAATAAAGACTCGGTTTAAACGGAATAATTAATAAGAAAATTTATAAGATAAATTTCTTATAACTAATTCCGTTAATTCCGTTAATTCGGTTTAGAGGGAGACTTAGCAAAGGAGTTGCTACTATATAAAGGAACCAAAGGCTAGCCCTTATTCCAATCAATTAATCAAGAGATTAATTACTCTCTCCCTCTCTCTCTTAATCTCTCCTCTCCTCCTCTTCTTCTTCCCTTAGGGCCGGCGCACCCTAGCTCCTCTAGGGCCGGCGCCCAACCACAACCAAGGAGGTGGTGCCGTGAGCATTAAAGAAGAAGAAGAACCCGAACACGAAGAAGAAGAAGCGGATAGCGATTCCTCTCTTCCCGGAATTCGATTCCGTTACTTCGTTGGTTAGTTTTTCCATTATTTCTCTTATTCTTCTAGTTGTGCCTTCCGAGAATCTAGTAGTTCTCGTCGGCACAAAACTCATGACTTTGTGAAGTCATCCCGAAGAGAACTCGGCGTGGACGCGAATAGAGGCGGAGCTTCCAAGCGACGCTACGGTTGGATCTCGTCCCTTACTTCGAGTTACGAGAGGTACTTAGTAAATTAGTTTACTTTTCCGCAAAGTTTTATTTTATGATTATGTCAACACACCATAAGATTGCATGCTAGATACGAAGTTAAAATAATTTAGGAAATTATTTTATGCAAACTCTTCCGCTGCACGTAAAAATTTTAAATTTTACGAACTCGTATCCTTGTCGACATGCACCCGGTCCCAACACCTTCAACACAGGCACCCCAGCATCGACTATATAAAGGGGTTCACCCCCTTACCTTCAGATACAACTTCTTTCTACGAATTCTTTCAAGTGCTCTACTCTAAACGCTCCGTGCTCAAGACTCAAGTGCCAACGACGACCCGCGGCTCCGACATTCAATTTTCTCCGGTCATCAATATAACCTTTATATTAAAGTGTTGTATTTTAATTCTATATTCGAACTTCAAATTGTAATAATTTTTCACAATATAGAATTGTCCATCGTAAACAATCAAGGACCATGGGCCTTGGAGTAGGAGCTGACTGCTACTCCGAACCAAGTAAAAACAACCGTGTTAACATTGATTTATTTTTCCACTGTGTAAATCACTCTATGTTTTCCGAAAATTTGTCGATCGATATTCACCCCCCTCCCCCCTCATCAATTCTAACCGATCCCACAAGTGGTATCAGAGCGGATGGCTCAAATCTGGTGCAACCAATAGTTGACCATTTTTTTGGATTTTTTTAATTTTTAATTTTTGTTTGTTCGTATTTTTTTCTCGTTAATCGAGACTGGTACAACACCACTCGATTTTTTTTTCTTATTACTATTTTTTGCCGCACTACTAATCCAAGACAAGTCTTGGTACAAGTTTTTTTGTAAATTTTTTCAGTTTAATTAAATGGTCATGCAAGAGGGATACAGCACCGGCAGACCACCTCTCTTCAACGGAGAATATTTCTTCTACTGGAAGAGTAGGATGGAGGTCCACCTGAAAACTCAGGTGGACATGTAGATCATCATCCAGTCTGGACTGGAGATACCTAAAAATGCACAAGGCATGGTGAAGCACTACACTGAGTGGGACGGTCCACTAAAGAAGAAGATCGAGGCTGACGCTAAAGCTTCACAAACACTACAATGCGACCTGACGAAAGAGGAGCTGAACCGTGTCGGACCCTTCAGCAGTGCGAAGGAACTCTGGAACAAGCTGATTGAACTACACGAAGGTATGTCTAATACGCGGATCAGCAAAAGGGATATGTTACTCAACAGACTCTACACGATAAAGATGCATGACGGCGAAACTGTAGCACAGCTCCACACAAGGATCCAGGAGCTGATGAACAGGCTGCACACCATAGGTCACAAGGTCGAAAATCGTGACCTAATAAGGTATACCTTAAACTCATTCCCGAGAAACACACTGTGGGCATCTATGGTGGATGCCTACAAGATTTCCTGGAATCTTTCTGAAATAAAATTAGATCAATTATTTTCTGAGTTAGAATTACTTGAACAAACTAATACTGCATTGGTCGAGAAGAGTATTGCGTTTGTTGTAGGTAAAACTCAAGGAAGAACTCAGAAGAAGATGCCTCAACCAGTACCCGAGTCCGACTCAGACTCGGAATCAGACGATGAGGAAGGGGATCGTCCAAACCTGGTCCGGCTAGCACACAACTACTACAAGGAGCTCAAAAACTAATCGAACAAGAAGAAGTCAAGCCGGAAGAAGGAAGATCCATCTGAACCCTCGACGAGCCAAATGACCAAAGGTAACATAACCTGCTACGAATGCAACAAGAAGGGACATTTTCGATCAGAGTGCCCCAACCTAAAGGAGAACAAGAAGGCTCGGAAGAAGAAGGCTCTTTAAGCCACCTGGGACGAGTCATCCTCCGAAGAAGAAGAAGAAGCTCCGCACTCGAATCTCCTCGCTTTGACCACCTCGGAAAACATCGACTCCGGAACGGAATCAGAACTGGACGAGGACGTCAGCACCGAAAAACTCTCAATCTCGGAGGACAGACAAATCACGGTAAGAGGTTATCCAGAATCTGAACTGTATCATTTAATTTCTTACTTGTCACGAAAATTGGCAAAAGCCAACATCCGGGTTGAAACCCTCCGAAAGGAAGTCAAACTCCTGAAGGAGGAAGTCAACTCAAGTTCCTTGACCCAACCAGTTCAAGAAGGAAACTCAACTCAAGTTCAAAACCTTGAGGAAGAGAATTCCTTCTTGAAAACTCAAGTCAAGGAACTCAGAGTTGGCTTAGAATGATTCACTTCGGGTTCCAAGAATCTTAACATGATTCTTGGAAAACAGAAGTCTGTTCTAAATCGATCCGGACTAGGCTATTGAACCAAATCGCGACAACAGTCTTACTATTCCGTATTGAACCAACCTAAAACCCGAGTCCAAGCATGGGTCCCAAAAATATGTTTGAATAAACAAGTTGGACCAAACCAATACTGGATCCCCAAGGACAAGATTCACATCTTGCCTAACCCTTATCGAGGTTTCAGTCCAGGGGGAGCTAATATAAAAACTATATTTATAATTAGATGATTTTTTTTCTTGCTTGTTGCTTGTTTATTTTTCCAATCTCCTTATTATGCTTAGATTTAGGGATGGTTAGTTTAAGGACAAAAGATTTACTTAAAATTTGAACAACATAGTATTAGGTGGAGGTGAGATGATAGTACGTTAGGGAAGTCATTCTAATAAGGTCATGTAAGGTAAGGCGTACCCTACTTGGTATGTTTAGTTTGGTGGAACTAGCCGAAGCTACCGATCCAAAACCTAAGCTAGTTAGACCAAAATTTTTCAAGAAGTAATTTGAAAATGATCTTTCAGTAAAAGGCTTTGTCAAGGAAAGGGTTGTAGCTCCAATAAGACTACGGCTAAAGAAGGCCTCTGTGCCTCGCCAAGACCTGGAAGCCAATTATCGAAACTCAAATTCAATTTACTATTTGATAAATTTGAATCTAATACAAATTTTAATTAAATCCTAGATTCAACATCTTTTCAAAATTAATAATCTTAACTCTATAATTTTTTCAAAATTAATATAACATTTTCAAAATTAATTATCTTTCAAAAATTAATCATTTTTTTATATTGAAAACCTGTCTCACAAAAACCCATAAGGTCAACATATTTGATAACATTAGATGTGGGTGAGACAGACTAGATAGTAAAATTCAATTTAATCTATCCCTACCTCTACATAATTGGATCCAAATCAAACATACTTTATGTGTAGGAATATAAAGATTTGGACCAGTGGATGTTGGATAGTGGATGCTCCAGACACATGACTAGAGATAAATTGAAGTTCACCAAAATCAAGTTCAAAAACCTAGGCTCAGTAGCATTTGACAACAATGCTACACTTAAAGTAATTGGGTCAGCTAACATTGAACTTAACTCAGATTTTATCATTATGAAGGTATTATTGGTTGAAAATTTCAAATTCAATTTGCTTAGCATTAGCTAACTCTGTGATACTGATAATGTTGTTACCTTCGCCAACTCTGACTGTCTTATTAGAAATCTACAAAACTCAGACATAACACTTAAGGGTAGTAGGAAAAACAACGTTTATATGATTAATCTACCCGTAGTTCCCAAATGTTTTCTGACTCAATTAGAAGAAACTAACCTTTGGCATAGGAGACTAGGCCACACTCATACTAAACTAATTTCAAAAATAACTCAACTTGGATTAATTAAAGGTGTACCTAAAATTAAGAACTTTGACAATACAATCTGTAATTCATGTCAACAAGGCAAACAAACCAAGTCAACTCATAAACCAACCCAATCAGACTTAACCCAAATCACACTTGAGCTCCTATATCTTGACCTATTTGATTCACATGGAGCCAAGTTACTAAGCAAGAATCAGTACTGCTTAGTAATCATCGACGATTACTCTAGATTTACATTGGTTAGGTTCCTAAAGACTAAAGATGAAAAATGATTGAAAATCAAAATGGCACAAAAATTAAAAGACTTAGAAGTGATCATGGGGTAGAGTTTGAAAATAAAAATTTTGAGGAATTCTGTAAAATTAATGGGTATGTCCATAAGTTTTAATGTCCTAGAACTCCCCAACAAAATGGGATAGTTGAGAAAAAGAATACAATCCTTCAGGAAGCTGCTAGGACCATGCTCAACGAATATAACCTAACTAATCAATTCTGGGCAGAAGCATAAATACAACGTGTTACATTCAAAATAGGGTCTTAATTAATAGAAGACACAATAAGACACCCTATGAACTTTATTATCATAGAATACCTAATTTACATTATTTAAGGGTTTTTGGGTGCAAAGTCCATATATTGAATACTAAGGACTACTTAGGTAAGTTCCAATCAAAATCAACCCCAGGGACTTTCTTACGATATTCAACAACTAGTATAGCCTATAGGGTTTACAACAGACAAACACATAAAATTGAGAAAACTACCAACTTAATCTTTGACGAATAAGTTGAACCAAAATCTGACAATCAAAATCTAAATAAGTCAAATCTTGATCAAGAAGATAATGAACTATCAATTTAACCATTAATTGAACCATTAAATGAACTATCAATTGAACCAACTACTGAGATATCAACTGAACCAATAACTGAACCTACCCAAGTAGTTGAACCAAACACTGAATCAAACCGTCCAGCCGGACCTGAGGCTGAACCTTGTTCTAGAAGAACAAAGAAACCCAGACTCAATCATCCATCTGACCAAATCATGGGTGATCCAACCTTAGGAGTCAGAACTAGGTCTTCTTATAGAAATCTTAGTCAGACCGCACTTATTTCAAAAATTGAACCTAAGACTATAGAAGAAGCCCTACCTGACCCAGATTGGATTATAGCAATGCAAGAAGAACTAGCCCAACTTGAGAGAAACCAAGTCTAGGACTTAGTACTTAAACCTGAGGGTAAATCAATTATAGACACTAAGTGGGTTTTTAGAAACAAACTAAATGATCAAGGGGAAATTGTGAGAAACAAAGCCCGCTTAGTAGCTAAAGGGTTTAGTCAAGTCGAAGGGTTAGATTATGATGAAACCTATGCCCCAGTAGCCAGACTTGAATCAATTAGAATGATATTAGCTTTTGCAGCCCATAGACGGTTTAAACTATACCTAATGGATGTCAAGTCTACCTTTCATAATGGGTTCATAAAAGAAGAAGTATATGTAGGGCAGCCCCCAGGATTTGAGGACCTAGACAAACCCGAATATATATTCAAACTTAGGAAAGCTCTTTATGGGTTGAAACAAGCACCTATGGCATGGTACGAAAGATTATCAACGTATTTAATTTCTATGGAATTTAACCAAGGTCAAATTGACTCCACATTATTTGTTAAAACCTTAGAAAAATATATATTCATTGCACAAATATATGTTGATGATATAATATTTGGATCTACAAATTCTATCTTTTTAAAAGACTTTGTCAAAATTATGGAAATCGAATTTGAAATGAGCTTGGTAGGTGAGCTCACCTTTTCTTAGGTCTACAAATTAAACAAACCAGGGATGGTAATTATGTTCATCAATCCAAATATACAAAGGAACTAATAAAGAAATTTAAAATGGACAATTCTAAAAGCTTAAGCACTCCTATGACTACAAATATCAATATAGATAATGATCCTAAGGGTAAACCAGTTGACCTAAAATTATACCGAAGTATGATTGGTAGCTTACTGTACTTAACTGCTAGTAGACCTGATATTTTGTTCTATATAGGAATGTGTTCTAGATACCAAACCTATGCTAAGGAGTCCACTTAGCAACACTAAAAAGAATTCTAAGGTACATTAAGTGTACCCTAAATGTAGGTATTTGGTATCCTAGGATTTCCACTTTTTAATTATCAGGATACTCTGACTCTGATTATGTCAGTTGTAAATTAGATAGAAAGAGTACAAGTAGAAGTTGTCAATTGTTAGGAAATAGTCTAGTCAGCTAGTGTTGTAGAAAGCAACACTGCGTAGCTTTATCCACAATTGATGCAGAATATGATGCCCTAGGAGAGTGTGTGGCACAACTTTTATGGATGATGCACACTCTTAAGGATTTCCAACTGGACTATACCCAAACCAAAGTGTTTATTGACAACATTAGTTCAATAAATTTTACTAAAAATCTAATTCATCACTCTCGAATCAAACATATAGAATAAAACATCACTTTGATAGGGATCACGTAGCCAGGGATGAAATTGTACTTATGCATGTGGACTCAAAATCCAATTTAGCTGACATCTTTACTAAACCCTTACCTAAATATGAGTTTAGCTTACTAAGAAGGCAGTTAGGATTGTGCTTAGTAGAATAGGACTGCTCTATTTTTCTTTTCAAAAAACTTTTATATTTTCATAATCTTTGTTAAATCATTTCTTTTACTTAAGTCTTGAAATTTAAAACTGTTTTCCAACTTAGAGTTTTCAAAAACTTACCCCCTTCAAAACTAGGGTTTTTACGCAAATGAACTTAGCTTAGGCTGTAACCCTAGAATTGCATGTACGATAGATCTAGAAGCCAGCATCTCACAAGCACCTTAGGGTACTTTTGATTGATAACCTAGATTGGATTGAGATGCTTAGGTCTATGCCTTGACTCAAGATGCTTTAAATCAGTGCATCTACAGTAATTGGGGCAATAAATACACTTGAACAGCAATCAAGTTAAGTTTTCAAGCTTAGCAAATCTAACTTGATCAGATCACTTACCTTGACTAACCCTAGTGAAAGCTACTGTTATATAACAGTTAGTAAGTAGCTAACTGGGTTAGACAGGACCCGAACAAGCTAGTTTAATTGGTTTGGTCCTTTTATTGCTTGAATTCATAGAGTTGGTTCAATACATACTTAATTTTTTTTCTCTGATTCAAAATTGATCTGATCTGCAATTAGTTTCTATCATTATTTTATATATATGGCAAAGGGGGAGAGAGATAAGAAAAGAGAGTAAATTTTTTTTTTTTTTCAAATTTTCATTTTCTCAAAAAGTTAAAGCTTAGCGCATTAAATTTTCAAATTAAATTTAAATTTAAGGCTCTGATTCTTTCAAAAATGTTTTTCTTAAGTGCACAAATTTTTTTTGAGCAAATAGTTTTTTCAAGTGCAGAATTTTTTTTCTAAGTAAAAACATTTTCCAAATTTTTTTTGCTAAGTAATTTTGGTTGTGCACAAAATTTTTTAAGCATAATTTCTAAGTGCATTTTCCTGAGCAAATATTTCTAATTAAAAATTTATTCTCTAAGAAACAAATTTTAAGCATTTTTTAAGTAAATTTTTTTTGCACAAACTGTTCTTAAGCAAATTTTTCTAAATGAACAAAATGTTCCCTATGCAAAATTTTCTAAGTGTGCAAAATTGGTTGTGCAAAATTTGGTTTAATGTTTTAAGTGAAAATTGGCTAAGTGATTTTTCTCAAGTAAAAATTTTATTTGGAGAAATTTTTTTCATGTGAAATTTTTTTTGGTTTGCAAAAATTGTCTTAACTGAAAATTTTCTAAGAAAAAATTTTGTGCAAAAATTGGCTTAAATGAAATTTTTTTTAAGTAAAAAGTTTACACAAAAATTTGGTTAAGTGGAGTTTTTTGTAAAGTTTTTTTTAAGTGATTTTTTTTAAGTTTGGGTTTGCAAACCTTTTCTAAAAACTGTGCTAAGTGTAAAAATGTTTTTTGGCAAATACTTTGCTTTGTTTTGAAAAACTCTTAGTCAAAAGTTAACACTTAGACATTTTTTTAAAACTGCATATTATTTGAAGCTTCATGGGGAGAATTTATATTTCAGGGGGAGCTTAGTAAATAGTATATCAAAAAGTAATTTTTCTTGTTAGACATGTGCTTTAAATACCTTAAACTTATCTTTTTGAACCTGGTTGCCATAAATCAAAAAGAGGGAGATTGTTGGTGCCGGAAGCACCAAAGTCAAACCTGTGTTTTGATAATGACAAAGAGTTCAGAAGTTAAGGTTTTATTGTGATCTAACAATACTACTCAAGTGTGCAGGAAAAGTCCTAGGTACACTAGGCATGAAGTCCTGGTTCTAAGAATTGAGCAATAAGTCCTGGTCGTAGGCTGAACACCTAAGTCCTGACATAAGGTCAGGCAATAAGTCCTGGTTGTGGACTAGGCACCGAAGAATTGGTGAGTGAAGGTGGGCAATAAGTCCTGGTCGCGAACTGGGCACAAAGACCTGATCTGGGGGATTGGGTAAAAGTCCAACTGGAGAAACCGGTTAGCAAAAAGGTAAACTCTCCTGAGAGGAGTAGGTGAGGACGCGTTCCCCATAGGAGGGAACATTAGGCGTTGGTTCGACCTAGGATTCCATTTCGGAAGCCCAAAGTTAAAACCAAGACAGCTCAGGCTATTAAACTATGCTTAACTTATATCATTTATATGTTATTTGTGTTTTGTAACTAACCCTGGTTGCAGGAACAAAGGGATGGAAGTTTCTGCACCTAGGCGCCTGAATGAGCTCAGCCGCCTGTTTGATCAGGCGCCTGTGTTGATACAGGCGCCCTAGACAAGGGTGTTTTCAGGCGCAATTGAAGCAAGCCTCCAGAACAATATATGAGGCGCCAGTGTTCATACAGGCGTCCTAGTCAGCTCAGGCGCCCTAGTTGAAGGGATAAGCGCTAGCCAATTCTGCGGATTGAGGTTCGCGTAGAATGGGCCACGTGTCAGGTGCCCCCTTCAACACAGGCGCCGCAGCATCGACAATATAAAGGGGTTCACCCCCTTGGCTTCAAACACAACTTTTTTCTACGAATTCATTCAAGCGCACTGCTCTAAATGCTCCGTGCTCAAGACTCAAGCGCCAATGATGACCCGCGACTCCAACATTCAATTTTCTCTGGTCGTCGGTATAACCTTTTTATTAATGTGTTGTATTTTAATTATATATTAGAACTTCAAATTGTAATAATTTTATGCAATATAGAATTGCCCATCGTAAACGGTCAAGGACCATGCGCCTTGGATTAGGAGTCGACTGCGACTCCGAACCTAGTAAAAACAAACGTGTTAGCATTGATTTGTTTTTCCGATACGCAAATTACTCTATGTTTTCCCAAAATTTATCGATCGATATTCATCCCCCCCTCTATCGATTCTAACCGATCCGACACAGTTGACCTAAAGCTATACTGAAGTATGATTGGTAGCTTATTATACTTAACTACTAGTAGACCTGATATTTTGTTCGCTGTAGGAATGTGCACTAGATACCAAACCTGTGCTAAGGAATCGCACTTAGCAGCACTAAAAAGAGTCCTAAGGCACATTAAAGGTACCCTAAATGTAGGTATTTGGTATCCTAGGACTTCTAATTTTGAATAATCATGATACTCTGACTCTAACTATGTCGGTTGCAAACTAGATAGAAAGAGTACAAGTGGAAGTTGTCAATATTAGGACACAGTCTAGTCAGCTGGTGCAGTACAAAGCAGCACTGTGTACAGCCTTATCCACAACTGAAGTAGAGTATGTTGTCCTAGGAGAGTGTGTAGCACAACTTTTATGGATGATGCACACTCTTAAGGATTTCCAGCTGGACTATGCCCAAACCAAAGTATTCCTTGACAACATAAGCAAAATAAATCTTACGAAAAACCCAATTAATCACTCCTGAACCAAACACATAGAAGTAAAACATCATTTTGTTAGGGATCATGTAGCTAGGGGTGAAATCATACTTATGCATGTGGACTCGAAATCTAATTTTGCCGACATCTTTACTAAACCCTTATCTGAGTCTGAGTTTACCTTACTAAGAAGGCAAATAGGGTTGTGCATAGTAGAATAGGACTGTTCTAATTTTTCTTAAAATCTTTTATGTTTTCAATATTTGTCAAAAACTATTATTTCAAATCTTTTGAAAAATCATTTTTATTAAGTCTTGAGTTTTAAAATTCTTTTCCGACTTAGATTTTTTCAAAAACTTACCCCCTTTAAAACTAGGGGTTTTTACGCAAATGGATTGAGCCTAGCCTTTAACCCTAGAATTGCATGCACCTATAGATCTAGAAGCCAGCATCTCACAAGCACCTTATGACACTTTGATTGATAACCTAGACTGGGTTGAGATGCTTAGGTCTATGCCTTGACTCAAGATGCTTTAAGTCCGTGCATCTAGAGTAGTTGGGGCGATAAATACTGTTGGGAATAAACCCTTGTATGGCTTGAGGGTTTCCTAAGCAACCACGGGGTCGAACATGAGAGACCTCTCTATGTCTACAGATTAAAATTTAATCCGAATAGAGAACCGTCTCCCAAATGACCATCTCGTCATCGTCTCAATTAACTCAAGTCACAACTTAGCCAAAACCAAAGTTAAGGCCTTGTAACTTTCCGAGTTAATTAAACGCAGAAAAGACGACGAATGGATTGCCAGTCTTTGTGTTTATTGTGGGGGTCTATGACATAAATTAATTGACATATTAATTAACAAATAATTATTCCATGACAATTAATTAACCAGATGCAATGATAAGGAACATAGCAGGAAAATAACAAGAAAACAAAAGAAGCTAGGGAGAGGTATACCTCGCCTTTTACCTCGCGGTCTTCTACCTTATTACCCTCCCCTCCTATACGTCGTGTGGGCGATGATCTACCAAGACGCGGACTCACTAAGGCCTGCTCAAAACCTTCTCCACCCTAGCTTGGCCGAAACCCTAGAGTAAGGTTTTCTTCTTCCTCCTTCTTCCAAACACCCAACCCTAAGACCTAGGATTGGTGCTGCCGACCCCAATGGAGAAGAAGACCTTCTCCTTGCTTGCTCCAACCACCAGTAGATGAAGGCAAGATGAGGAAGATGAATAAGAAGAAGAACAACTCTTCTTCTTCCCAGAATTACAGCCACAAAACCCTGAGACCTTCACCTTACTTGCGTCGGCGCCGCCCACCTCCAAGATGTGCCATCGGTGCAACTCTCCTCCTTCACATCAGTCACCGGCGCCGATCACCACGTCTAGTGGAGAGGAAGAAAGGATGTCCAATGAATGGAAAAGAGAAGTGAACAACCTCTCTTTATCACTCTTCCAATCCGGTCTCCTTCTTTCCCTTGCAGCTGGCGCCACCCGCTTGCTCCCTTCACCTTGCGTGTTTCCACAGGACAACCGGGAAGGAGCTTCCCTTGTCTCTTCTCGGCACCAGATGGATGAAGAGAGGAGGAGATCACCTTCTCCCTTACTTGGTTGTCGCCGACAATCCAAGGGGGTTTTCCTCTTGCTGCAACCCTAAGAGAGAAGGAGAGGGAGAGAGGATTCTAGGGGTTTCAGGAGATTAATCCTCCAATTAATCATGGATTAATTCATTAAATATTAGCCTTGTATCATGACTCCTATGGGGTATTTATAGGGCTAAGGCAGGGACCATGAGGAGGAGTTTGTTCTTAGCCCACTAATGGGTCCAAAACCCGATCCATTAATGGTGATCCATTCCACTAAAGGATCCCATTGAACTTTCTCACCAACTCCCATATTTTCATATGGGTTCCACCTATTATGAGTCATCCATCTCCCCGTGTTTAAGATATCAAATGTCTGATAATTAATTTAAATTACTGACAATTAAATTAATTATCCTCTTGATCCTTGATTAGTACCACTCAACCTTCATCATGTCGGACCATAGTCCACTTGCAAGATTTGACATGACAATCCTTTTTAACTAATCAAGGGGACATCATCTCCTGATTCACCAGGACACAGATTCCATCAATAATCGATGGCACACCATGCAGATAAAATTATTACCCAACTTAGCAGGCATATTGATCTAACATAATAGATATCGCTCATTGGTAAATCAAAGAAATAATTAATTAACTACATGTGCCCGTTATTATTTCAGGATTTGGAGATCGTACTCCATAATATAATCCGAGGTCTAACCTAATTTATAAAGTTAGTACAAAATTGGATGACCTCTCTTTTGCTCCTACTCAATGCACACAATGTGCACTAGTGTAATTCTATGGTTTAAGACAAACCACACCTAATTACACTACAACCATCCCGATGGTTTGTCCAACTCCATCTCGGTTGTGAGCCTGTTTCTTATACTTCTGCAAGGAACATGATAACATGATCTTCTGTGCGATACCACTTACCATGTTATCTACAATGCCAAGTATGAGACATTTTATGCACATACTAATATAAATATGCACTGTGTGATTTTGCGATTCTCTTAAAAATGTAAATGTATTCTAACCAAAAGCAAGGCTTTTAGTATACATCCTAACAAATACAATTGAACAACAATCAAGCTAAGTGTTCAAGTATAGAAAATCTAACTTGATAAGATCACTTAACTTGACTTACCCTAGTGAAAGCTGCTGTCATATAACAGTTAATAAGTAGCTAACAAGGTTAGAGAAGACTCGAATGAGGTCAATTTAGTTGGTTTGATTTTTTTTTCTTGGACTCACTAGAATTGGTTCAATATGTAATTAGATTTTGTTAAAAATTGGCACTGATTAGCAATTAGTTTTTCAAGTAGTTTTTTGATATATGGCAAAGGGGGAGAGAAAAAGGAATGAATTATTCTTAGTTTTTTTGAAAAACCAAGTTAAATTTTCAAGTTAAGTGCATTAAAACATTCAAGCACAAATTTCTTTTCAAATATTTTTCCAAGTGTACAAAAATTTTTTAAGTACAAAATATTTTTCCAAGAGCATGATTTTTCTAAGTGCAACATTTTCCAAGTGAACTTTTCTAAGTGCAAAATTTTCTAAATGCAAAAATTTTCTAAGTACAAAATGTTTCTAAGTGCAAAAGTTTTCTAAGTGCAAAATTTTCTAAGTGCAAAGTTTTCCAAGTGAAAAGTTTTCTAAATGCAAATATTTTCTAAGTGCAAAATTTTCTAAATGCAAAAATTTTCTAAGTGCAAAATGTTTCTAAGTGCAAATTTTTTAAAAGTGCAAATTTTTCTAAGTGCAATGTTTTAAGTGCAAATTTTTCCAAGTGCAAAATATTTTCAAGTGCAAAATATTTCAGAGTGTGCAAATGTTGTTTTTAAAATGTTTTGAAAAATACACTTAGTCAAAATTTGGTGATCTTGATGTCACAAAAATACATTACCTTGTTCTAAACGGGTACACTTAGTTTTTTTTTTGAAAAACTGCACATCATTGAAAGCATCAGGGGGAGAATCTCTATTTCATGGGGAGCTTAGTAAATGTTTTTCAAAAAGTAGTTTTCTTAAGATAAAACATGTTTTTTTATGCTTTATATGTTTTAAACATAACTTTTTGAACCAGGTTGCCATAAATCAAAAAGTAAGAGATTGTTGGTGCCGGAAGCACCAAGAACGAACTTGAGTTTTGATATGACAAAGAGTTCATAAGTTAAGGTTATCTTGTGATTTAATGAAGTTGAATAAGTGTGCAAGAAAAGTCCTAGGTAAACTAGGCACGAAGTCCTAATTCAAGGAATTAGTCAATAAGTCCTGGCCGAGGGCGGGCACCAAAGTCTTGACCGAGGGTTGGGCAATAAGTCCTGGTCGCAGACTAGGCATGAAGTCCTGATTCGAGGAATTGGGTAATAAGTCCTGTTCGAGGGCTGGGCACCGAAGACCTAACCGAGGGTTGGGCAATAAGTCCTAATCGTGGACTGGTCACGAAGACCTGATCTGGAAGATTGGGTAAAAGTCCAACCGGAGGAGCCGGTTGGCAAAAAAATAAATTCTCCCGAGAGGAGGCGAGGATGTGTTCCCCGTAGGAGGGAACATTAGGGGTCGGTTCAACCTAGGGTTCCATTTTGGATGCCCAAAGTCAGAATCAAGACAACTTAGGCTATTTTCTGGACTTAACATATATATATTTTGTGTTTTGGAACTAACCCTTGTTGCAAGAACAAAGGCTTAAGTTCACTGCTTCCCAGGCGCCTAAATGGAGTTAGGTGCCTGATCATACAGGCGCTTGTATGGTGACAGGCGCCCAAGAAGGGCCTTTTTCCAGCAGTCTTGAAGCAAAGCCTCCATATCAACAATGAGGCGCTCATGATCATACAGGCGCCCCAGTCTTCTCAGGTACCCCAGTTGAAGGGATAAGCGCTGGCCAAGTCTGCGGATGAGGATTCGCGCAGAGAGGCCACGTGTTAGGCGCCCGCTTCAACACAGGCGCCGAACAAGCCGGTATATAAAGGGGTTCACCCCTTGCTTTAATATACCATTGCTTCCAATGAAAACGTTCAAGCGCTTTAATCTAAACGCTCCATGCTCAAGACTCAAGCGCCAACGATGACCCATGGCTCCGATCTTTGAATCTTTCTCCGATCGTCGGTATACTTAATTTATGTGTTTATATTAAAATTCTATATTTGTGAACTTAAAATCTGTAATTATTTTTGCAAAATATAGAATTGCCCAACGTAAATGGTCAAGGACCGTGGGCCTCGGAGTAGGAGCTGATCTAGACTCCGAACCAAGTAAAAGAAAAACGTGTTAGCGTTGTTTGAATTTTTCGCTGCGTAATTACTCTTTTTATTTCTGAAAAATATTTTATCGATATTCACCCCCCTCTATCGATTCTAAACGATCCCACAGGAAGAAGAGGCTCCGCACTCCAACCTCCTCGCACTGACCGCCTCAGAAGACCTCGACTCCGGAACAGAATCAGAACATGATGACGACGTCGGCTCCGGAAAGCTCTCGATCTCAGAGGATGGATGAATTACGGTAAGAGGCTATCCTGAATCTGAGCTTTACGATCTTATTTCATATTTGTCTCACAAGTTGGCTAAAGCCAACGTCTGGGTTTAAACCCTCCGATAGGAAGTCAAACTCCTTAATGAGGAAGTCAACTCGAGTTCCTTAACCGAGTCAGTTCAAGAAGGAACCTCGACTCAAGTTCAAAAGCATGAGGAAAAGAATTCCTCCTTGAAAACTGAATTCAAGAAATTCAGAGTCGTATTAGAATGATTCACTTCGGATTCCAAGAATCTTGACATGATTCTTGGAAAATAGAAGTCAGTTCTAAATCGATCCAGACTAGGCTATTGGACCAACTCGCAATACAGATCTTATTACTCTATAGTGAACCAATCTAGAACCTGAGTCCAAGCATGGGTCCCAAAGCTGAGTTTGAACAACCAAGCTGGACCAAACCAATATTGGATCTCCAAGGACAAGATTCATATCTTGTCTAACCCTTATCGAGGCTTCAGTCCAGGGGAAGCCAATATAAAAACTATTTTTATACCTAAATAAATTTTTTATTGCTGCTTGATGCTTGTTTATTTCTTTTTCGCAATAGTATTCTGTTTAGACTTAAGAATGGTTAGTTAAGGACATGACTTACTTGAAACTTGAACAACATAGTATTAGGAGGAGGTGAGATGATAGTACGTTAGGGAAGCTTGTCTAAGGAGTCAAGTAGGGTAAGGCGTACCCTATTTAGTATGTTTAGTCCGGTAAAACTAGCCGAAGCTACCTCTCCAAATCCTAAGCTAGTTAGACCAGAGAGTCTCATAAAGTAATTTGAAAATGATCTTTCTTTAAAAGGCTTTGTCTAGGAAAGGGTTGTTGATCCAATAAGGCTACGACCAATGAAGGTCTCTGTGTCTCGCCAAGACCTAGAAGTCGATTATCGAAACTCACTTTTAAGTTACTATTTGATAAACTCAAATCTAACACAAGCTTCAAGTAAATCTTAGAGTCAACATAAAATCAAAGATAAAAATAATACATCTTACAAAACAGATAAGGAAACCTATTTTGTCACTTAGAATTGGGTGAGATGTTTAGGACCTAATAATATAGTTCAATCCAACCAACCAAATAAAATATACCCTTAATATACATTTACTTAATGATTTTTCAAAATTAAGTTCACTTAATTAATTCCACTTAATATTTTCAAAAATAATTTCACTCAATATTTTTAAAATTAATTTCACTTAAAATTTTCAGAATTAAAAATTTTACTTAATATTTTTCAAAATTAAAATGTCATTTAATGTTTTTCAAAATTGATTTCACATAATACCTTCAAAATTAAATTCACTTAATAGTTTTAAACATTAAACGAAACTCAAATTTTCAAATTAATTCAAACTCAAATTTTTTCTAACCTACAACTGAAAAACCTGTCTCACAAAAGGTACCCATAAGGTGAACATGTTTGATAACCTTAGATATGGGTGAGGCAGATTAAGCAATGAAATTCAATCAATCTATCCTTACTTCTAGATAAATGGATCCGAATCAAAAATACTTTGTGTAGAAACATAAAGATTTGGACCAGTGGATGTTGGATAGTGGATGCTCTAGGCACATGACTGGGGATAAATTGATGTTCACCAAAATCAAGTTCAAAGACCTAGGCTCAGTGGCATTTGGCAATAATGCAACACTTAAAGTAATTAGGTCAGGTAATATTAAACTAAACTCTGATTTCATTATCAAAAAGGTGTTGCTAGTTAAAAACTTTAAATTTAATTTACTTAGCATTAGTCAACTGTGTGATACTGGTTATGTAGTTACCTACACCAATTCTGACTGTCTGATTAGGAATCTACAAGACCCAAAAGTTACATTTAAGGGTAATAGAAAGAACAATGTCTATACCATTAATCTATCCGTAACACCTAAATAATTTCTAACTCAACTAGAAGAAACCAATTTATGGCATAAAAGACTCGGCTACACCCATACAAAGTTAATTTCAAAACTGAGTCAACATGGACTAGTTAAAGCGATACCTAAGATTAAAAACTTTGAAAATACCATCTGTAATCCATGTCAACAAGGTAAACAAACCAAGTCAACTCACAAATCAACCCAATCAGAATTAACCCAAGTAACACTTGAGCTCCATCACCTAGACCTATTTGATTCACATGGAGCCAAGTCGCTAAGCGGGAATCGGTACTGCTTAGTAATTATTGAAGATTACTCTAGGTTTACCTAGGTTAGATTCTTAAAAAATAAAGATGAAACATTTGACTCGTTCAATTATTTGTGCAAGATGTTAGAAAATTAAAATGACACAAAAATTAAAAGACTTAGGAGTGACAACGGGGGAGAATTTGAAAATCTCTATAAAATTAATGGGTACATTCATAAATTTTCATGCCCTAGAACTCCCCCAACAAAATGGGATAGTGGAGAGGAAAAATAGAACACTTTAGGAAGCCGCTAGGACCATGCTCAACGAATACAACTTAACTAATTAATTTTGGGCAGAAGCAATAAACATAGTCTGTTATATTCAGAATAGGGTCTTAATAAATAGAAGACACAACAAGACTCCTTATGAAATTTATTATCACAGACTACCAAATTTACATTATCTAAGGGTTTTTGGGTGTAAAGTACACATTTTAAATACTAAGGACTACTTAGGCAAATTATAATCAAAACAACCCCAAGTACTTTTATAGGATATTCAACAACAAGTAGGGCATATAGGGTCTACAATAAACAAGACCTTAAAATTAAGTAAACCATAAACTTAATATTTGATGAAGAAATTGAAACAAATCCTACTATCAACATAAACAACCCACCTAGCCTAAATACTTTAAATCATGATCAAGAAGAAATTGAACCATAAATTGAACTATCAATTGAACCAACTACTGAGTCATCAACTGAACCAATAGCTGAACCTGTTTGGATGTATACTAAAAGCGTTGCCTTTTCTATATGGACATCTACATTTTGAAAGAGAATCACAACAACACAGTTGCATATTTAAATTAGTATATGCATAAACAGTCTCATACTCTGCATTATAGATAACATAGTGTGTGGTGATGTACAGATGATTATGTTATCAATTCCTTGCATAGTATACATAGAGGCTTACAACCGAGATGGAGTTGGATAAACCATCGGGATGGTTGTAGTGTAAATAGGTGTGGTTTGTCTTGACCATAGAATTACACTAGTGTGCTTTGTGTGCATTGAGCAGGACCAAAATAGAGGTCATCCAATTTGTACTGACTTAATAATTGGATTGGACCTCAGATTATTATGGAGTACAATCTCTAAATCTCGATATAATAATGGGCACGTATAGTTAATATTTTATTTCTTTGATTTATCAATGGGGGAGATTTATTCCGCTAAATCGATAGGCCCGGAAAATTGGGAAATAATATTAATTATATGGTGTGCCATTGATTATTGACGAAATTCGTGTCGTGGTGAGTCGGGATGATGATGCCCCCTTGATGAGCTCATAAGGATCATCATGTTAAACCCTACAGGTGGATTTGATTCGACATGATGATAAGGTTGAGTGGTACTAGTCAAGGTGTTAGAAGTTGATTAATTAAAATTGTCAATAATTTAAATTAATCGACAGGAATACGATATCTTAAACACGTGGAGATGGATGTACTCATAATAGGTGGAGCCCATATGAAAATATGGCGGTTGGTGAGGAAGTTCAATGGAGATCCTTTAGTGGAATGGATCTTCATTAATGGATCGATTTTAGATCCATTAGCGGGACAAGATGCAACTCCTCCTCATGGTCCCTACCTTAGCCCTATATATACCCCATGGGATTAAGAAACCACGGGTTAATCCAATTAGTCATCCACCCTAAGCCTCTCTCTCTCCCTCTCTCTCCCTTCTCTCCTAGGTGTCGGCGGCAAGGTAGAAGAAGCATCCTCTTCTTCATCCTTCCTTCTTTTTCTCTAAACCACTCGGTGGCAGCCATCTACTAGACAAAAGGGGAGGTCTTCTTCACTTTTTGTGGTGTGCGGCGAGGGAGAAAGCAAGGGCCGGCGGCTGCTCTTGGAGTGGCTTGGGCGCGTGCAAGGGAGTGGAAGAGAAGGGTTCTCTTGCTTGTAAGCTTTGTGCTACATGATAGGAAGAGGAGGAGGAGGTTGGAGAGGGTGGTAGTGAGGAAGTAGAGCTCTCCTCTTGATCTTCCTCACTTGGTTCTTCTTGGTGAACCCAGCGATGAAACCCTAGGCTAGGGTTTTTGCTAGGCTAGTGAAGAAGAGATTGGTTGGGGCCCTTGGTGATTCCGGTTCTCAGTAGCTCGTCGCCCACACGACGTCCGAGAGGGAAGGGACATAAGGTAGAAGACTACGAGGTAAAGGAAGGTATAATTTTCTTCCCTGGCTCCTTATAATTCTTATCATTTTATGTGTGTGTTAATTAATTATTATGTTCTTGATTATATGATAATCATTATTAATAATTAATTAATTGGACCCTGATAATAAACACAAAAATCGGCGATCCATTCGTCATCTTTTTCGCGGTCGATCGGTTAGGCGAATTATATCGCTCGATCTTTGAGAATATCTAAGTTGTAATTCGAATCAATCGATACAATGACGAGATGGTTGTTTAGGAGATGGGTCTCCATTTGGATTAATTTTTAATTCATAGACATGGAGAGGTCTCTCAAGGATGACCAAGTATTCGCTTAGGAAACCCGGCAAGCCATACCCAACAGAACCAATCCAAGTAGTGGAACTGATTGCTGAACCAAACCTACCAGCCAGACCTGAGCCTGAACCTAGTTCTAGGAGAAGTAAGAAACCCAGACTGAATCATCCATCAGACCAAATATTCGGTGATCTAACCTTAGGGGTTAAAACAATGCCTTCCTATAGATAGTCAAATTGCACTAATTTCAAAAATAGAACTTAAGACTATAGAAGAAACCCTACCAAACCTTGATTGGATCATTACGATACAAGAAGAACTAGCTCAATTTGAGAGAAACCAAGTCTGGGACTTAGTACCTAAACCAGAAGGTAAGTCAGTAATAGACAATAAGTGGGTATTTAGAAACAAGCTAAATGATCAATGTGAGATTGTGAGAAACAGAGCCCGCTTAGTAGATAAAGGGTTTAGTCAAATTGAAGGGTTAGATTATGATGAAACTTATGCCCCCGTATCTAGACTTGAATCAATTAGGATGTTACTAGCTTTTGCAGCCCATAGAGGCTTTAAATTGTATCAAATGGATGTCAAGTCTGCCTTCCTTAATGGATTCATAAAAGAAGAAGTATATGTAGGGCAGCCCCGAGGATTTGAGGACTTTGACAATCTCGAGCATGTGTTCAAACATAGGAAACCCCTTTATGGGTTAAAACAAGCACCTAGGGCCTGATACGAATGACTATCAACCTACTTGATCTCTAAGGGATTTAACCAAGGCCAAATTGACTCAAGCTTATTTGTTAAAACCTTAGAAAAGATATTTTTATAGCCCAAATCTATGTAGATGACATAATTTTTGGGTCAACTAATTCTAACTTTTCAAAAGATTTTGTTAAGATTATGGAGAGTGAGTTTGAAATGAGCCTAGTAGGTGAGCTAACCTTTTTCCTAGGTCTCCAAATAAAGCAAACCAGGGGTCCAAATATGCAAAAGAATTGATCAAGAAATTCAAAATGGAAAACTCTAAGAATTTAGGTACTCCCATGGCCGTAAATGCCAAAATAGACAATGACTTTGAAGGTAAGTCAGTTGATCTAAAACTGTATAGAAGTATGATATGTAGTTTACTATACCTAACTGCTAGTAGACCCGATATCCTATTTACAGTAGGAATGTGCGTGAGATACTAAACCTGTGTTAAGGAGTCTCACTTATCTCCCCTAAAAAGAATCCTTAGGTACATAAAGGGCACCCTAAATGTAGGTATTTGGTATCCTAGGACCTCCAACATTGAATTTTAGGGTACTCTGACTCAGACTATGCTGGATGTAAATAAGATAGAAAAAGTACAAGTGAATGTTGTCAATTACTAGGACACAGTCTAGTTAGCTGGTGCAGTAGAAAGCAACATTGCGTTGCCTTATCTACAACTGAAGCAGAGTAAGTTCCCCTAGGAGAGTGTGTAGCACAATTTTTATGGATGATGCACACCCTTAAGGATTTTCAGCTAGACTATGCCCAAACTAAAGTATTCATTGACAACATAAGCTCGATTAACCTTACGAAAAATCCTATTCATCACTCCCGAACCAAACACATTGAAGTAAAATATCATTTTGTTAGGGATCACGTAGCTAGGGGAGAAATAGTACTTAAACATGTGGACTCAAAATCTAATCTAGCTGACATTTTTACAAAACCCTTACCTGAGTCTGAATTTAGCATACTAAAAAGGCAGTTAGGGTTATGCTTAGTAGAATAGGACTGTTATCACTGATGTTTTTCAAAGTTTTTTTTTATTAGTATTTCATAGTTTTTTGAAAAAACCTTTTCTTATTAAATTTGATGAAATTAAAATTCTTTTGTTTGACTTAGATTTTTCAAAAAATTACCCTCTTTAAAACTAGGGTTTTTCTTGGAAATAGACTTAGCCTAGGATTTAACCCTAGAATTGCATGTTCCTATAGATCTAGAAGCCAGCATCTCACAAGCACATTAGGACACTTTGATTGATAACCTAGACTGGGTTGAGATGCTTAGGTCTATGCCTTAACTCAAGATGCTTTAAGTCAGTGCATCAAGAGCAGTTGGGGCGATAAATACAATTGAACAGCAATCAAGCTAAGTGTTCAAGCTTAGGAAATCTAACTTGAACAGATCACTTAACTTGACTAACCCTAGTGAAAGCTACTATTATATAAATAGTTAGTAAGTAGTTAACTGGGTTAGACATGACCCGAACGATTTCAATTTGCTTTGATTGTTTTGCTTGGACTCACTAGAATTTGTTTGATTGTTTTTCTTGGACTCACTAGAATTGGTTTAATATATGTTTAAAATTCTACAAAATAAACTGGCTCTGATACACAATGTTTTTTTTCAACCAGTATTTTTTTGATATATAGCAAAGGGGGAGAGTGAGAAAAAGTAAAGCTAAATTTTTTTTGAGAAAAATTAATGTTAAAAATTGTTTTCTTAAGTGCAAATTTTTTTTAAAAGTGCAAATTTTTTTTAAAAGTGCAAACAATTTTTAAGTACAATATATCATTAAGTGCACAATATTTTTTAAGTGCAAAATATTTTTAAGTGCAAAATATTTTTAAGTGCACAATATTTTTTAAGTGTGAAATATTTTTTAAGTGCAAAATACTCCTGTGCAAATGTTTTTGAGTACAAAAAGTGCAAATCTTGTAACTACAAATTTTTTGGTTACAAGTAAGAAAAGTTAAAATTTCCTTTTAATGAAAATTTATTAAAAGCTTTCTAAAAGGTGTATTAACTTTTTCCAACTTCAAAAGTTTTGCAAAAGTAACTTTGTCAAGGTTCGCTTGTTTTTTATTTTTAAGACTTTAACATTTTCCTCAAAAAGGGTACACTTAATCTTTTTGAAAAACTGTATATTTTTGAAAGCTTCAGGGGGAGAATCTCTAATTCAGGAGGAGCTAAGTGCTTGTTGTTCAAAATAATTGTTAAAGGGAAAGAGATGAAAAATAGATATGTCTGTTTGAAATAACTATTTTTTGTATTTAACATAACTTTTGAACTAGGTTGTCATAAATCAAAAAGGGAGAGATTGTTGGTGCCAAAAGCACCAGATCAAACCTGGGTTTTGATAATGGCAAAGGGTTCATAAGTGAAGGTTATGTTGTCATCTAATGAATCTGTTAAGTGTGCAGGAAAAGTTTTAGGTAAGCTAGGCATGAAGTCCTGATTCGAGGAATTGGGCAATAAGTCCTGGTCATGGACTAGGCACTGAAGACGTGACCGAGAGTTGGGCAATATGTCCTGGTCGTGGACTGGGCATGAAGTCCTGACCAAGTGGTTGGGGAATAAGTCATGGTCGTGGACTGGGCACCAATGACCTGACCGAGGGTTGGGCAATAAGTCCTAGTCGTGGACTGGGCACCGAAGTCCTGATCCGGATAATCGGGCAAAAGTATAACCGAAGGAGCCAGTTGGCAAAAGGTAACTTCTCCTGAGAGGAGTAGGCGAGAACACGTTCCCTGAAAGAGGGAACATTAGGTGTCGATTTGACCTAGGGTTCCATTTTGGAAGCCCAAAGTCAGAACCAAGACAACGTAGGCTGTTATTTGTACTTAATTTATCTATTACTGTTGTTTTGGAACTAACCCTGGTTGCAGGAACAAAGGAAGGAGTGTTCTGCATCCCAGGCGCATGATAGGACTCAGGTGCCCTAGAATACAGGCACCTGTATGGATACATGCGCCCCAGATGGGTGATTCCAGAAGTTTGTGAAGTTGATCCTGTTGGGACCGGGTGCATGTCGACAAGGATACGGGTTCGTAAAATTTTAAATTTTTACGTGCAGCGGAAGAATTAGCATAAAATAATTTCTCAAATTATTTTAACCACGTATCTAGCATGCAACCTTATGATGTGTGGACATGATCATAAATTAAAACTTTACGGAAAAGTAAACTAATTTACTTACTACCTCGCATAACTTGAAGTAAGGAACGAGATCCAACCGTAGCGTCCCTTGGAAGCTCCGCCTCTATTCGCGTCCACGCCGAGTTCTCTTCGGGATGACTTCGCAAAGTCACGAGTTTTGTGCCGACGAGAACTACTAGATTCTCTAAAGGCACAACTTCAAGATCAAGAGAGAAGAAAGGAAACTAACCACCAAGAGACGGAATCTAAATTCCGAGAAGGAAGGAGATGCGACCCGCTTCTTCTTCTTCTTCTTTGGCACCTCCTTGGTGGATGTTGCTCACACCAACCTTGAAGAGGAGGATGGTGCGCCGGCCCTAGGGTGGTTGTACACCGACCCTAGGGAGGGGATGTGGGCGCCGGCCCTAAGGGGAAGAGAGGGGAAGAGAATAAGAGAGAGAGAGAGAGAACTACTAGATCTCTTGATAACTCAATTAGGCATTCAAGGCTTGCCTTTGGTTCCTTTATATAGTAGCCTCTCCCTTGCCAAGACTCCCTCTTAACGGAATTTTCATAAGAAATTTATCCTATAAATTATCTTATGAATTATTCCGTTTAAACCAAATTTTATTATAACTAACTTTATAATAAAACAAATTCATCTCTCCTTTTATTATGGAATAAATTTTACAAGAAATTTATAAATTTTCTTATTATGAAAAAATCAATTCATAATTTATTTTATAAAATTAAAATAAACCATTCCATGGATTATTTTAATTTCCATAAAAAGAATAAATTTCTATAAATTTATTTATATAAATTTCTTTGTACAAATTTATTTATCCATAATTTATAAAACAAATCGTGCTAGATTTATTTTATTAATTAAACCAATTAAATTGGTTTCTCCCCAATGATGTGGCCGGCCAAACCAAAGGGGATTGGCACCCTCTTTGGCCGGCCAAACCGAGCCGAACCGATCGTGAATTAAACTCATTTAATTCGCCCAATAAGCCTTCAAAAGATTTAGCCATTTTAAGCTTCCGTTGTGCCTCTGATTAACTCTGATTCGACTTATTTCTCTTGATTGGAAAATCCAATTTTCAACTCGTTTTAAATCCCTCGGATTACTCGTAGTGCGTGTGACTAAATAGGCTTTCGATTTATGTTGGTCGTCTATAATCAACCAATTATAGAACGATCATGAGTGGCACCTAGTAGTACATCATGACCCCCAATTAATCGAAAGATCAACGGTTGACCTCAGAAGTAATTCTGAAACCCTTCAGCAGCTCTAATGAATCGTGCCCCATTCCCTTCACCATCTTATACCCACTTGGTTCAGGACACGATCTATTTGTGTCAGTCCCCACTAGGCTAACTATGTCACACCTAGCCCAAGTAGTGTCTTTCTCGTCCTTTGGATTTCTAATTACTCTCATGTATTTAAAAGACTCATACTCTAAACATGATATGCTCTGGCCAGAGGCTTTGAGTAACAATCCAACGATAGGCCCGGGTATACATCTCCTCGCAAGGAGTGGTGAATCCTTTGTAGGCTGCTCAAACATCTTCGGGCACTTCGGCTTATACCCAATCATCCTGGGTCCACACCTCCTTGGAGATGCTTGCTTAAGATGTTAAAGTATAAGTCTCCATGACCAAGATGACTTGAACACCGCAAGTCAAAGGAACATCGCACTTAAGCTGCAGTAAGAACTTCATTGACATATCTATATAGATTACCATATGAAGTTTTACAGCTAGTCACTCCAATGAACTAGTTGCCTTAACTAGCATCCATGTTTATCTCCGGACATCCCAATGTCACCAGCCAGTGAGAATCAGCTGATTAGAGAATAACCCATGCTAGTCTCAACAGAATTGATAATGTCCGTTTTTATCAATTCATCGACTAGGGATATTTTCAATACTTCACAATTGCACATTTAGAGATAATCACTAGTTGTGATCTCATCACAAATTCTCTTATGCTGTGAATTGTATTGCGGACATTCAGTAGATGAGTTTAAGATCCCAATCAAATACACAGACATGTATACTCAAATAGTGAATTATCATTTATTAAAATGAATGTTTACAATCATAAGGCGATTGCCTTAGGACACTTCTCTCATATTACTAACAAACTCCCACTTGGCCTAATGCCAATCGCTACGGTATCCAATACCACAGGCTCTAACATGACCCTCAAACTTGTTTTGAGGCAAGGCCTTAGTTAAAGGATCCGCTAAATTCCTTTCAGTGGGAATTTTCTTAATTTGTATATCATTCCTACTTATAATCTCTCTGATCAGATGATAGCGGCGAAGCACATGTTTGGATCGCTGATGAGACCTTGGTTCCTTTGCTTGTGCAATAGCTCCATTGTTGTCGCAATAAACCGGTATTGCTTCATCAATGGTTGGAACCTCACCAAGTTTCGAGACAAACTTCTTGATCCAGACTGCTTCCGTGGTAGAATCCGCTACGGTGTCTTGTTTGGAACTCTTCCAACTTATTGCGCCTCCATTCATAGTAAATACGTATCCAGACTGAGATTTGGAGTCATTCTTATCTGTCTGGAAACTGGCATCTGTATACCTACGTATTACCATATCTCCTTCTCCATATGTTAGGAACACATCCTTAGTTCTTCTTACGTACTTAAGGTTCGTTTTGACAGCCGCCCAATGATCAATTCCTGGATCAGACTGGTATCTGCTCGTGACGCTCAGAGCATACGATACATCGGGCCAAGTACATAGCATAATATACATGATAGATCCTATCGCGGATGCATAAGGAATCTTATTCATGCAAATCCTCTCGTCTTCTGTGCGCGGACACATAGACTTTGAAAGGTTGATCCCATGCCTGATGGGGAGGTAACCTTTCTTGGATTCTGACATGCTAAACCTTTTTAGCACTCGGTCTATATATGTAGATTGTGAAAGACTAAGCAACCGTTTTGATCTATCTCTATAGATTCTAATCCCAAGGATATAGGTTGCTTCTCCCAGGTCTTTCATGGAGAAAGTTTTGGACAACCAAATTTTAACTGTCTGTAAAACTGATATATCGTTTCCTATAAGTAATATGTCATCGACATATAATACTAGGAATACGACTGCACTCCCACTAACCTTCTTGTACACCCAAGGTTCGTCAGGATTTTGTGAGAAATCAAACTCTTTGATTGTCTCATCAAAACGGATGTTCCAGCTCGTGGATGCTTGCTTCAGTTCATATATGGATCGTCGAAGCTTGCATACTTTGGTTTTATCAACCGATGTGAAACCTTCAGGTTGTATCATGTATACATCCTCAAGCAGGTTTCCATTAAGGAAAGCTGTTTTCACATCCATTTGTCATATCTCATAATCATAATGAGCTGCTATGGCCAGGAGCATCCGAATGGATTTAAGCATAATTACCTTCCAAGTCAGTTTTCTTCTTGAAAACCCACTTGCACCCTATGGGCATAATCCCTTCAGGTGGGTTAACCAAGTCCCATACTTGATTTTCGCACATGGAATCCATTTCCGACTTCATGGTTTCAAGTCATTTGTCCCTTTCTGAACTTTTCAGAACATCTTCATAACTGATAGATTCATCATCGCTTATGAGTAACACGTCGTTCGATTCACTTATGAGAAATCCGTATCTCTCTGGAATATTGCGTGTCCTATCAGACCTTCGAAAAGGTGGTGTTGTTTTAGGTTCAACTGATAGCTCATCATTATGAGTTATTGGTTGTGGGTCTAGACTAGGTGTCTCTTTAATGTCTACTGGAGTTTCTTGAACTTCATCAAGTTCAATGCCACTCCCACTGTTTTCTTGTAAAAGAAATTCTTTTTCCAGAAATACAGCATGCCTTGAAACAAACACCTTTTGTTCCAAGGGATGATAGAATTGGTAACCTTTCGTTTCCTTAGGGTATCCTTTCGTTTCCAGAATTGGTAACCTTTCGTTTCCAGAAATATCCCATTGTCCCTAAGATAATCTTGAAACTCTTGACTTAAGTATTCACCACCTCGATTGGATCGAAGTATCTTAATACTTTTGCCAAGCTGTCTCTCTACTTCATTTCTGAACTCTTTGAATTTCTCAAAAGCTTCAGATTTGTGTTTCATCAAGAACACATACCCGAATCGTGAGTGATCATCGATAAAGGTGATGAAGTAGCTATAGCCTCCTTGTGCAAGAGTTGACATTGGTCCACATACATCAGTATGTATTAGACCAAGCAATTCTCCCACTGGATTACCTTTTCCAGAAAAGGGTAATTTGGTCATCTTGCCTTTTAAGCATGATTCGCATGTATCAAATGAACCGGGTTCAAATGATTCCAGAATTCCACATCGGTGTAATTCGGTCATGCGTTTCTTACTTACATGGCCAAGACGGCAATGCCAAGTGTAGGAGTCTATTTGATTATCTATTCGAGCACGTTTGTTGCTAACTTCGATATTGAAAACGTCACCGGATAAATCTAACGTGTAGATACCATTGCACAAAGTTCCATTCCCATAAAGAACGCCATTTAAAGTTATGTAACAACAATTGTTACTAAAAGTTAAATGATAACCCTTTTCATTCAAACATGAAATAGATACAATGTTCTTTATTAACGAAGGAACAAAATAACAATTATCCAATTATAAGACACGTCCAGTGGGGAGCTTTAGCAAATATGTTCCGATGGCAACAGCAACAATCTTTGCTCCATTTCCAACTCGTAAATTTGCTTCTCCTTTGACGAGTCTTCTTCTATTCCTTAGCCCCTATATGTCATTACATATATGTGAGCTACACCCAGTATCAAGTACCCAGGTATTTGAGGAAATAGAGTGACATTCAATAACGAAGATACCTGAAGAGGATGGGGCATCGGATGCCTTATTCTTCAAGGACTCAAGATAAATCTTGCAGTTTCTTCGCAGTGACCCTCCTTGCCACAATGATGGCAAGTTCCTTTTGGTTTCTTTTCAGTCTTTTTGGCCTTTTTCTTCTTCCTTTTATTCTGTTCTTTGGCCTTCCTCTTAGAACCTTTCTTCGAGGAACCAACTAACAGTACCATCTTTTGATCCAGCTTTACAGAAGGCTCCACAGTCTTCAGCAGGTTGAGCAACTTAGGAATGGTAGTCTCTAGTTTGTTCATCCGATAGTTCATCACAAATTGTGAATAACTTTTGGGCAAACAACACAGAATTAAGTCAATACTTAGTTCATGATCCATTGCAAAACCGAGTGTGCTCAGTCTCTCAATGTACCCCAACATCTTTAACACAAACTGCGAGGCAGAAGTGCCTTCCTGCATCTTAGTGGTGAAGAGGAGTCTGGAGACTTCGAACCTTTCGGATCTCGCCTGCTCTTCAAACAACTCATGAAGATGGAAGATGATGGTATAAGCATCCATATGCTCATGCTGCTTTTGCAGCTCAGGTATCATAGAGGCTAGCATGATGCAACTTGCAAGTTCAGAATCGGTCACATGTTTCTGATAGGCCATTAGCTGGTCTGGAGTTGCACCTTCTGGAGGATGGTTGGGAAGTTGATCTTCAAGGACATATGCAAGCTTCTCTGCCTTGAGGACTATCCTCAGGTTTCGAAGTCAGTCCATGAAGTTTGGCCCAGTCAGTTTATTGGTGTCCAAAATGGAACGCAAGTTTAGAGAAGACATGATCGAGTGATTATCCTAGAAATACAAATTGAGATTATGTGAGAAGAATGATTAAAGAATGTATCAACATACATTAATAAAAATCCTATTTATTTTTCAAATTGAATAACCCTTTTTATCAATTCGGGAGATCGTAGGAACATCTCCAAATAGGTTGATATCCAACCATGGATAAGAAAAACCATGACTATGGCCATCAAGTCATTCTTAGCTATGAAGGTAGGTAATTATACCGATTACATATCACACATATGTAACTATCATATTATGCTATCAACTAATTGAATGTTTGCATAAATCATTGGGTTGTTAACTCATTAACAAGTATGCAACATTATACATAGCACCCAATTGCACCTCTCTTTACATCGACCTTGGCTGTGGCACAACAAATCGATGCTCCAAGGTTAAGGCTGACCCATTAATCAAGAAGTAGTTTTAATATGGTTGGAGCTCATTCAACCGTTTAGTCAGGCTTGGATGTGTCCAACAACCAAGACTAAGGATTGACCTCTGCCTCCAACTATATTTATCATAAACTAATTCCACGGTTTGAACATGTTGAGGTTCAAGCTGGGCATGGATGTGTCCATCAACCCAAACGAGAAACAAAACTCCGATTCTAACCATATTAATGGAAGGTGTTGGCCTTAATATTTTGTAAGGGGTTTTGGGTCTCATCCTTTCCTTTTAATGCACATTCATGACATATAATTATGTCATGACTAACGATTTCCTTAATAATGTATGTATGTGACATAATTTATCAAGTCTCATTAATTGGATTAGGAACCGGATTTCCTAATTCTAATTTCATACTTTATTGAAGGAATTGTTTTGGGAAACAATTTCCTAAATTGTCATAATCAATTTCGGAAATAATATGTTTAAGACTGTAACACCCTAATTTTTCCCATATGAAATATGAAGAATTCATGAAACATTATTATGAAATGTCATGATGGGCTTGGCTTAATGGGCTTTGATATGGATTAGTGCAAAATGTGATAAAAAGAATGTGTAGAGAGGAGGAAGCAAGGATCGAACCTTGAACCTCCTAGTTGCACTAACCATGTCTTAACCATTGCACCAAGGAGTATTTCATGTTGAGAGAATAAGAAACGTGCTAGTTAAAGCTAGGGAGGTGATGAGACATGTCCCTTCATGAGAATAGTATAAATAAGAGAGAGGGAAAGAAGTTTCATTTTCTTCTTCTCCTTCCCCACTCCAAAACTGAAATTCACTCTCCCCCTTTCCTTTTCATTTTCGAAAAGTACACCCTAGGGTTCTAACCCTAGGGAATTGGAAGGAAGAAGACCCCATCCAAGGATCTTGCCCTCTACTAGGGCCAAGGGTTCTAGAGAAGTTTTAACAAAGGAAACTCTCACTCTTACTTCAACCAAGGGTACCCTAAAGATTTAGAGAAGGTGAAATTCAAGCGAAAGGATGTAAGTATCCCCTCGCCTGCAGTGTAATTGTTGTGTATGATTTCCTTCTTCTTGTGGTTATCGAAAATGGAGATTTGCCTTATGTAAGTTTCGGCCACCCCTTAAGGGAAGGCCTTGGTTACTCCTTGATACATGAGAAGACCCCTTGGGACTTAGGGTATATATGTATGTTGATTACCTTCAAGTTGTGATAACAAAAACTAGGGTTTGCACCCCCTACAAGTTTCAGCCAAGGCATGGAAATTAGGGATTTAAGAGTTGAATTACTCTATGATGCATTTTATGTTTAGTGTATTATATGATAGTGTAGACAAGGTGTTTGTATAAATGTTTAGTTACAAAAAACCCAACTTTTTCCCTACCCTACACTTTCGGCCAACCCTAGAAGGATTAGGGTTTAGGGTTGCATGATTATCCTATGATGTAATCTATGCTTAATAAGTGACATGATATGTATGTGAGGTGTTTGTGTAAATGCTCGTGTGAATGTTTGATTTCAAAAACCCTAATTCCCCCTACCCTACACCATTCGGCCAACACCCTAAAGTTAGGGTTCGTGAAGGTTAAACTACCCTATGAGATATGTTTATGTTTAGTAAGATGATATGTATATGCATGTGATGTTTAGATGGAAGGCTTGATTGGAAAACTTGATTTGCCCTAGTATGGAACTTTCAGCCAAGGCATGAACATTAGGGTTTGTGAAGGTTGGTTACCCCATGATGTATGCTATGCTTAGTATGATACATGATGTATATATATGTGATACTTGTATGGGATGTTTGATGTCAAAAACCTAAGCTACCCCTACCCCTGACTTTCGGCCAAACCCTAGGTTTAGGGTTAGGAAGAACTAAATCAACCCATGAGGCATGCTACCACTTCCTATGATATGAATGTGATTTATGTGTCCAATCTTGTCATATATAAAGTATGCTTAAGTGGTTGAAATATGATGTATGTATGAGCATGCTTATAGCCCATGGGGCACCCTTATGAATTGCATGTGATGTGTATGATAAAATGCTTGAAAGGATACTCCACTAAGTATGGGATCAAGAGCACCCCTTATGTTGTGTGGTGTGTCCCTATGGGATCATGAGCACCCTTGAAGAGTGGTGTGTCCCTTGAGAAGTGAATTTGGAGTACTCCTTAGCATATATGTAAAGACATGATAAGTATTTTACTTTGTAAGTTGTGTACCCAACTCGGAAGGGGGTCGTTAAACAAATCCGGGGTGCATGTTAACTTAAGGTCATGGCTCCGGTAGGACGGAAGGGTCCTGCTCTAAAGAGATTGGTGGCTCGCTACCCCAAGTCATTAGGGAACGCGCATTATGTGGTACACAACTGGGCCCTATATGATGTTGATGTATTTTTAAGTAATACCTTTATGGAATTGTTTTGAAACCATTTATTATATGTGATGGGTATGCTTAAGATACTATATACTGCATGCTTAGAAACTTTGATGTACAGTATGCTGTGATGAACTCATGCTTATGATTTATTATGTGTGCATGTTGTATTCTTTCGTATGAATTTTGGAGTAGGACAGGATCCTTACTAAGCATTTGTGCTTACTAGTTTATGTGTTGTCTTATGCTACAGATAAGGATAAGGAACACTTAAACTAAAGGAAGAGGCAGGAAGGCTGAAGATGTGTGGGGTGGTGGCTCGGGAAAGAATGATTCTATATCTACTTTACTATGCTTATGATAATGTTTTCTTGATAATGAATGTTAGTGATTACTCTTAATTAAGATATTACACATGATGTTCTAGACTTCCTTTAGACTCAATTTGATGAACTAATATTATGTAATGGAATGTATAACCTCAGTATCATGATTTATGTGCTACTAAACTTACTATACACCTACCATATTCTAATGATCCAAGCATGATATTTGATTAGCATGTACTGACTAGTATGCTTAGTACTTGTAAGTATCACTTGATGGTTTTAGACAAGCATGCTCAGTACTTAGTCCTTGCACTCTTGCACTTTTGTTTTTTTTTATGAAATGTTAAAATAATTATATGATTGATTGTACGTAACCCCGCCCCGAGAGTAGATATAAGGGCGGGCGTTACAAAGACTTTGATTTCTCTAAATCAAATCTTATTAAATTAAGAGACATGAGTCCTTAATTCAACCACATATTATTTTCATGAAAATCTCATTTAAGAAAACTCTATAGGAAACCATTTTCCTAATTAATTTTAGAGACAACAATATGTAAGAGCATCACCTCTTAAATCATTTTTTATTCATGGATTTAATTAATTACAACAAATCGTTTTCTAAGGGTGGCTCCCCGAGGCTCAAATACCCAAAGAAAAGTAATTTGTCGTAAATCCAATTTGGTCCGCTTCGGAAGCATAACCAAATTAAACGTGACAATTTCATTTAAAAATTGGGAAATTAAATTACAACAACTAACTTTAAATTGGACGGCTCCCCGAGGCTCAATCCAAAATAAAGAATTTTGTTAACAATTTAAAACTCAATTCAAATTTAATTGTCAATTAATTGTCCATAAATTTGTCTAGACTTTCTCGGAAGAAAGTGCCCAAAATCGCAAGATTTCAAAATAGTTTTTAGAATAATTGTAAGTTTCTGGTACAAAGAAAACTTACATATTTCCAAAGTTAGAAAATTTCCAAAATAGGAAATTTCCAAAATTGGAAAGTTTACAAAGATGGGAAGATTTCACAATTACCATAAAATTTCAGAAACTAGGATATTTCAAAAGTTTGCGAAATTTCATGAGGATTTCCAAACTTTGAAATTGCTAAATCAAAAATTTATTATAATTGGAAAGTTTCCATAATTGTAAAATTTTCCGAAGTTAAGATTATGACAAAGTGTTTCGCAAAACAATTATATGATCATGTCAAACACTAACCGGGCTTTGATACCACTGTTGGGACCGGGTGCATGTCGACAAGGATACGGGTTCGTAAATTTTTAAATTTTTACGTGCAACGGAAGAATTAGCATAAAATAATTTCTCAAATTATTTTAACCACGTATCTAGCATGCAACCTTATGATGTGTGGACATGATCATAAATTAAAACTTTGCAGAAAAGTAAACTAATTTACTTAGTACCTCGCGTAACTTGAAGTAAGGAACGAGATCCAACCGTAGCGTCCCTTGGAAGCTCCGCCTCTATTCGCGTCCACGCCGAGTTCTCTTCGGGATGACTTCGCAAAGTCACGAGTTTTGTGCCGACGAGAACTACTAGATTCTCTAAAGGCACAACTTGAAGATCAAGAGAGAAGAAAGGAAACTAACCACCAAGAGACGGAATCTAAATTCCGAGAAGGAAGGAGATGCAACCCGCTTCTTCTTCTTCTTCTTTGGCACCTCCTTGGTGGATGTTGCTCACGCCAACCTTGAAGAGGAGGATGGTGCGCCGGCCCTAGGGTGGTTGTGCGCCGGCCCTAGGGAGGCGATGTGGGTGCCGGCCCTAAGGGGAAGAGAGGGGAAGAGAATAAGAGAGAGAGAGAGAGAACTACTAGATCTCTTGATAACTCAATTAGAGATTCAAGGCTTGCCTTTGGTTCCTTTATATAGTAGCCTCTCCCTTGCCAAGTCTCCCTCTTAACGGAATTTTCATAAAAATTTATCCTATAAATTATCTTATGAATTATTCCGTTTAAACCAAGTTTTATTATAACTAACTTTATAATAAAACAAATTCATCTCTCCTTTTATTATGGAATAAATTTTACAAGAAATTTATAAATTTTCTTATTATGAAAAAATCAATTCATAATTGATTTTATAAAATTAAAATAAACCATTCCATGGATTATTTTAATTTCTATAAAAAGAATAAATTTCTATAAATTTATTTATATAAATTTCTTTGTACAAATTTATTTATCCATAATTTATAAAACAAATTGTGCTAGATTTATTTTATTAATTAAACCAATTAAATTGGTTTCTCCCCAATGATGTGGTCGGCCAAACCAAAGGGGTTTGGCACCCTCTTTGGCCGGCCAAACCGAGCCGAACCGATCGTGAATTAAACTCATTTAATTCGCCCAATAAGCCTTCAAAAGACTTAGCCATTTTAAGCTTCCGTTGCGCCTCTGATTAACTCAGATTCGACTTATTTCTCTTGATTGAAAAATCTAATTTTCAACTCGTTTTAAATCCCTCGGATTACTCGTAGTGTGTGTGACTAAATAGGCTTTCGATTTATGTTGGCCGTCTATAATCAACCAATTATAGAACGATCATGAGTGGCACCTAGTAGTACATCATGACCCCCAATTAATCGAAAGATCAACGGTTGACCACAGAAGTAATTCTGAAACCCTTCAGCAGCTCTAATGAATCGTGCCCCATTCCCTTCACCATCTTATACCCACTTGGTTCAGGACACGGTCTATTTGTGTCAGTCCCCACTAGGCTGACTATGTCACACCTAGCCCAAGTAGTGTCTTTCTCGTCCTTTGGATTTCTAATTACTCTCATGTATTTAAGAGACTCATACTCTAAACATGATATGCTCTGGCCAAAGGCTTTGAGTAACAATCCGACGATAGGCCTTGGGAACATCGCACTTAAGCTGCAGTAAGAACTTCATTGACATATCTATATAGATTACCATATGAAGTTTTACAGCTAGTCACTCCAATGAACTAGTTCCCTTAACTAGCATCCATGTTTATCTCCAGACATCCCAATGTCACCAGCAAGTGAGAATCAGCTGATTAGAGAATAACCCATGCTAGTCTCAACAGAATTGATAATGTCCGTTTTTATCAATTCATCGACTAGGGATATTTTCAATACTTCACAATTGCACATTTAGAGATAATCACTAGTTGTGATCTCATCACAAATTCTCTTATGCTATGAATTGTATTGCGGACATTCAGTAGATGAGTTTAAGATCTCAATCAAATACACAAACATGTATACTCAAATAGTGAATTATCATTTATTAAAATGAATGTTTACAATCATTAGGCGATTGCTTTAGGACACTTCTCTCATATCACTAACAGATCCTCCACCTCAACATAGGAGGTGCCCGTAAGCAGTCAGGTGCCCCATACGTCCCAGGCACCCTGGATAAAGGGATTAGCGTTGGCCATGTCTGCGGATGAGGGTGTGTGTAGATAGGCTATGTGGCAAGCGACCTACATCAACAGGGGCGCCCTGGACGTCTGTATAAAAAGGGGTTCATCCCTTGTTTCCAGACAACAATTCTTCCAACGCAAGCACTCAAGCGCTCAGTCTGTTTTCTCCATGCTCAAGTTCCAATCGCCAACAACACTCCAGATCGATGACCTGCTGCTCCGATTTTCAATCTCTTGTCCGGTCATCGATATAATTTTTTTAAGTGCTTAACTCTAATTCTGTATTTGTGCTTCAACCTTTGTAAATTTTTTTGAAATATTGAATTGCCCAATGAAAACGGTCAAGGACCGTGGCCCTTGGAGTAGGAGTCATTCTAGACTCCAAACCATGTAAAAGAAAGTGTGTTAGCATTGATTTAATTTTTTGTTGCGTAATATTCTTTTTCAAATCCGAAGTTTTTATCGATATTATGCCCCCCTCTATTGATTCTAAATGATCCCACATTGGATGTTTGGTTTTATGACTCCATGGGATATTTATAGGGCTACAATAGGGACCATGAGGAGGAGTTGGGTCTTGGCCACCTAATTGATCAAAGCTCGATCCATTAATGAAGGTCCATTCCACTAAAGGCTCTTAATTGAACTACCTCACCAACTCCCATATTTACACATGGGCTCTACCTTTTATGAGTACAAGTAACTCCCCATGTTTAAGATATCGAATGCTCGTTGATTAATTTAAATTTTTGACAATTTTAATTAATCAACATCTAACTCCTTGATTAGTACCACTCATCCTAATCATCATGTCAGACCAAGTCCACCTGCAAGATTTAACATGTTGAACTTTATGAGCTCATCAAGGGGGCATCATCAACCTGACTCACCAGAACATGGTTTCCGTCTATAATCAATGGCACACCATATAAATAATATTATTTCTCAACTTACCGGGCCTATCGATTTAACAGAATAAATCTCGCCCATTGGTAAATCAAAGAAATAACTATTAAGTACATGTGTCCGTTATTATATCGGGATTAAAGCATGTACTCCATAATATCTGAGGTCCGATTCAACTATATAGTCAGTATAAGTTGAATCACCTCTATATCGGTCCTGCTCAATACACACAAAGTGCACTAGTGTAATTCTATGGTCAAGATAAATCAATACTAAATTACACTACAACCATCCCGATGGTTTGTCCAAATCCATCTCGGTTGTGAGCCTCTACTTATACTTTACAAGGGACTGATAACGTAATCTTCTGTGTGACACCACACACCATGTTATCTACAATGTTAAGTATCAGATAATATGCACATACTAATATAAATATGTAAACAATGATCTTGTGATTCTCTCTCAAAATGTAGATGTCCATACAGAAAGCAAGACCTTTAGTATACATCCTAACAGGACATACTTGTCTGAGGCTGGGATTCAGTCCCAATTGTCTACACCCGGTACGCTCCAACAGAACGGTGTTGTAGTGCGAAGGAATAGGACTCTTATGGAGATGGTTAGATCGATGAATGAGCTACTCCGAGTTGCCTGATTCGTTCTGGGGATATGCTCTGGAAATGACATTGTACATACTGAACTTGGTACCATCTAAGTCAGTTCCCTCTACTGCCACAGAATTGTGGCCTGGGCGAAAGCCTGGTCTAAGGCATATTTGGATTTGGGGTTGTCCAGCACATGTGCTGAAGGGAGATACTGATAAGTTGGAATCTCGTACAGAAGTACGCATGGTTCGTAGGCTATCCTAGAGACACGAAAGGTGGTATATTCTATAGTCCTAAAGATCAGAGGGTGATCATTATCACGAACGCACGATTCTTAGAGGAAGACTATGTGATGAACCATAAGCCCATGAGTAGGATTATTCTTGAAGAATTAAGTCGGGGTGTTCTGACCTTAGTACCAATAGTACAAGAACACATACCACAAGTCACTGCACCGCGTGTCACAGAAGATACACAGATGGTACCTCATCAAAGTGGGAGGGTTGTTAGACAACCTCAGAGATTCATGTTCTTGGGAGAGTCGTCAGACTTGGTCCCTAGCGAACATGAACCTAATCCCTGTATACGAAAAGACTTGTCCTTTTTATAAATATAAGATCATCTACATTTTGAAAAGAGAATCACAACAAAACAGATGCGTGTTTATATTAGTATATGCATAAAAGTCCAATATTTTACATTGTAGATAACATGGTATGTGGTGACATATAGAAGATCATGTTATCAGTCCCTTGCCTTGTTAGGATGTATACTAAAAGATTTGCTTTTGGTTAAAATACATTTACATTTTAAAAGAAAATTACAAAATCACATCGTGCATATTTATATTAGTATGTGCACAAAATGTCTCATACTTGGCATTGTAGATAACATGGTGCGTGGTGTCACACAGAAGCTTATGTTATCAAGTTCCTTGCAGAAGTATAAGAAAGAGGCTCACAACCGAGATGGAGTTGGACAAACCTTGGGGATGGTTGTAGTGTAATTAGGTGTGGTTTGTCTTAAGCATAGAATTACACTAGTGCACTTCATGTGCATTGAGTAGGACCAAAAGAGAAGTTATCCAATTTTTTACTGACATCATAAATTGGATTAGACCTCAGATTATATTATGGAGTACGATCTCTAAATCCCAAAATAATAACGAGCACATGTAGTTAATTAATTATTACATTGATTTATCAATGGGCGAGATCTATTATGTTAGATAGATAGGCACGGTAAGTTGGGTGATAATTTTATCTATATGGTGTGTCATTGATTATTCAGGGAATCTGTGTCCTGGTGAGTCAGGATGATGATGCCCCCTTGATGAGCTCAAAAGGATCGTCATGTCAAATCTTGCAAGTGGACTATGGTCCAACATGATGAAAAGGTTGTGTGTTACTAATCAAGGATCAATAGGATAATTAATTAAAATTATCAGTAATTTAAATTAATGATTGGGCATTCGATATCTTAAACATGGGAAGATGGACGACTCATAATAGGTGGAGCCCATATGAAAATATGGGGGTTGGTGAGGAAGTTCAATAGGATCTTTTAGTGTAATGGAACTCCATTAATAGATCGGGTTTGTATCAATTAGCGGGCCAAGAACCAACTCCTCCTCATGGTCCCTACCATAGCCCTATAAATACCCCATAGGAGTCATGATACAAGGTGGAATGAATTAATTAAGAATTAATTCAATTGGCCACAAAAACCCTCTCTCCCTCTCTCTCTCTCCTAGGTCACCAGCGCAAGAGGAGAAGGAGTTGTTTTTCTCCTTCTTCCACTCCCCATCTCCTCGACAGCTCCTTGGCCGGTGTTCACAGTGCATCGGAGAGGTTGTGCTCCTCCTTTGCCGATCGGCGGCAGCTGGAAAGTGGAAGAGAAGTGGCCGGCGATAGGGATTGGGCGACGCCGGTAGCTTGGTGGAAGAAGGATTCTAAGGAGAAGAGGGATTGTTCTCTTCTACTTTTCTTCTTCCTTGCTTGAGCAGGCACAGGAAAAGTGATGAGGGGTGCTCAGTGGTGAGGAATACCCTTCCTCTAGCTCCGGCGGCAGCGTGTTTGAAGAAGTTGCCGACGACGACAATTTCGGGTTAGAGGAGGAATAGAGGAGCTTCTTCTCTATTCCTCCTCCTATTCTTCATCTTCTCAGCCTTCTTCTCGGTGCTACCTTGAGGCCAGTGGTCCTTGGGAGCTTGAGGTCACCGGCGGCGCAAGGAGGAGAAGTGGAAAGGTGGTCGGTGCAAGGAAACCCTAGTCTTCTAGGGTTTTTGTTGGTGTTGGGATGAGGCTTGAAGAAAGGTGGTTAATTCAGGGCCTTCGGTGACTCCGCGTCTTGGTAGCTCGTCGCCCACATGACGTCCAGGAGGGGAGGGTCATACGGTAGAAGACTGCGAGGTAAAAGGCGAGGTATACCTCTCCCTAGCTTCATTTTCGTTCTTGTTATTTTATTGCTTTGATTATTTTTATCATTGCATGTGATTAATTAATTGTCATGAATTAATTATTTGTTAATTAATATGTCAATTAATTCGTGTCATGGACCCCGATTATAAACACAAAAATTGGTGATCCATTCGTCGTCTTTTCCACGGTCGATTAATTCGGAAAAGTTACAAGGCCTTTACTTTGGTTTTGGCTAAGTTGTGACTTGAATCAATTGACACGATGACGAGATGGTCATTTAGGAGACAAGTCTCTATTCAAATTAAATTTTTAATCAGTAGACATAGAGAGGTCTCTTATGTTCGACCCCGTGGTTGTTTAGGAAATCGCCAAGCCATGCAAGGGTTTATTCCCATTAATTGGTATCAGAGTGAGGTTTCCGGTTTTATGTGTTAAGAATTCGATTATTTTTCCTATACATTATCATGTACTTTATTATTGTCGGATAGTATTTGGATGTGTGTAAGCTAACTCTTTGTTGCAGGCACTAGATTTCAACTATTATGGCATTAATTGTGATTGTATGTGATTGATTGTGTGTTTTGTAAATTAATAAAATCCTCGGGGTTCCCGAGGCTAAATTAGGTATTTAATTTTTGTAATTAAATATGGGACCTATTTAACCAAGCTTTTATTAACTTTTGATCTAGTGTGCATGTACACTCCTTTGTGGAGTATAGGATCAATAGATGTAAATAAGTAGTTAGTCATCTCGTCTCGGAGATTCCTTCATGGTGGCTTGCGCATGGATAGGAAGGAGTGGACAAGGTGGCGACATGACTGGAGGCGCATTGGAGACCAAGTACATAATATTTGGAAAAATCTAGGATTTTTCCGTGTTTTAGTATGTTGGTTTATGTGCTTGTTGTGTATGTGCATGTGAAAAACCTCAACGTAAATAACTATGTGGGAGAGAGACCCTAAGGGTCCCGTGGCCTCCATTACAATTTGACAAGTGATGCGAACAAGCCCGTGCGTTGGCTCTGAGTGCCTTCCTCCATAACGGATAGGCTTGTTCTGTGGATCACTGAGTCAGAAAAGATTATAGAAAATTATTGAAGAACGTGTGTACTTCCCCAACGGAAGACACATAATCGGAAATAATTTTCTTAGTGTAGTGTAATGGTAAACACTTAGATACAAATTTTAGTATCCTCCCCAACGGAGTCACTGCTATTATTTGTAGGGTCGAAGAGGACCAACTATTAATTTTACTTGTCAGAAAGAGAGGATGACGAGATAGTAAAATTAATGGGTAAAACCTCCTCTCACAAATATAGAGTTCATATACGTCCACACTAACGTGGCATGCGATATTCTCGGTGTATTGAGGTGTTGGTTGTTTTTGAAAATTTATTGTTTTGAGGAGTCAATTTATTATCAAAATCTAAAGTGTGTGATTAATGTGTTTCTCAGGTATTTTAAAATGGATCTAGACCTACTTGACCTAATTGAAAGAGAAAACCAAATAAATGTCCCTGATAATAATATGGATTAGGAATTAAATCTGGACTTTGTCTCAACTGCCAAGGAACCCAAATGTGATCTTGTCGAGTTCTGTATCGAGAAACCTAGCGAGATTAATACTGAAGAGGAGTTTGAATATTTTAGGAAATGGTTAGAAGCAGATGAGACGACTGAGTGTCATCAAAATCAGGCTTCTTCCATTACTAGTGATAAAATATCCAAACTCGATTAACTCTTCGGGCATCAAAATCAAGCCGCTAGGCAGGAGGTCATGAAGAACTTGACAATGACCATCTTGGTTGAGGGTATGCCCGTAAGGGAACTTGCTCTCAAAATGATGGCTTGGTTGAAAGAGATGGAAATCCTTGGAGCACAAATAGATGGGGAAACCCATGTCAATCTCATCCTCCAATCTCTACCAAAGAGTTTTGAGAAGTTTCGCCTAAGCTACAATATGGACAAACTTTTATATTCGTGGGTAGAACTTCTGATAGAACTCGAGTCGGCAGAGGCGTTTTCTCTTTCACAGACTTTCATTGCTCAAGAGCTTTCTACTTCTAAACCGAAAGGAAATAAGAAGGAGAAACATGTTGGGGCAAAGAAAGTAGCAGGATTACAGGGACCTCAGAGTTGTATAAAGAAGCCGAAAGGCAAGTGCTTTGTTGCAAGCAATCTGGACATTGGAAGGTGGACTGTCCCCGCCGTCAAAGTAATAATTCAGGTATATTTTCTTCTTTTATCGTTGTAACATGTTTAGCGGTGATATCTACCAGTATCGGATGTGTAAACATGGATGTCACTAATCATGTCTGCATTTTTGTGCAGGGTTACAGGAAACCCGACGGCTAGCTGAAGAGGAGATTACTGACTACATGGATAGACTATGGAGATGACTTTTACAGTGGGACTTTATTTATTCATATATGTCATTAACATAGGAAGATATAATTTTGGTTTTATAAAGACTGCCTCTATGTACTTAAATTTTGGAAAGAACTTTTGTTCAGTTTCTGGAATAAGATATTCTATTGCATTTATTGTTAAAAGTAGAATAGAAGGATTATCTATACATAAATAGGCAATTGGTTTATTTTAAAACCAAAAGCTCCCATGATGTAAATAGATGTTAAATACCTTATCATCTAGCCATAGTAAGAGAAAGGTTTCTTCCTGGATGAACCAAGCATACCTTTAGGCTATAAGGCTTGGTCTTATTAACCTTTAGTAGGATTCGAAGGTTTATAATCAATGAGCCCTTGGGTTCATTGGTGGTGGAAGACTTGTCTTCCTTGAAATCTTTGAATCTTACTAGGAAGGTAAGAAGACCAAGAGGCTCTTCCAAGCTTAGGGGCATAGAGGCAATGGTATGTGGGAGTTGGTTCAACTTGATAAGTATAGGTCCTTAATCTATCTAGAATAGAGGTAATCTTGAAGACTTTATTTATTTTATAAACAATTATTCAAGGGTTAATGTATATTTACTTGATGTACCACAAGACTAATTGCTTTGATGAAATCAAAGAATTCAAGTCTGATGCGGAGAAACATCAGAGTAAAAGTATGGTAACATTACGATTAGATCATAATGGCAAGTACCTCTTGGGATAGTTAACAGACTTACTTATCAGAGATTGGGATAAGACCCAATTTACTGCACCCGGTATGCCCCAACAGAATGGTTGTAACGCCCGTTTTTTTTTCATAAAGCGGCGTTACGCTAGACATACATGCGCATATAAAACATCTTCATGCAGCGGAATCATAAATTCTTTTTCACATGCTTTTAACCATGCAATTAGTGCTTAAATTAAATATATATATATCTAGCATAATGATATCAACTTTTCATAACACATTCATAAGCATTCCTGAGCATTTCAGGTAACCTATTACCAACATGCATAGCATCATGATTATTTACTTTCCATAATTCATTCATAAGCCTTTCAGGTAGCAAGTAGTTTATCCATAACTTCATAAGAAGTAGGTTGTTTCATAGGCATAGCTACCATAAGTAGAGCATAACCAACATAAGCATTATAAGATAACAAAACATGCAATCAGTGAAATGAGAGGGACTCTTGGCCATGTCACTACCACACACACATGGTCTTGCCTCTCCTGCTGCTTCCTTTGAAATCTCTTGCTTAATCTGCGGTATAAGAAAATAAAACTATAAGCACGGAGGCTTAGTAAGACCCTTTTCCTACTCACAAAGTCCATACGTCGTATAAACATGAACATATTACTTCTTATCATGAACATCTACACAGTCACGGCATCCTCATTTTAGCATAAGCATAATTGAAATCATGGCATCAGAATTTTAGCAGGAACATAGATATCATCATGGCATCATAGTCTAACATGAACATGAATAAAATCATGGCATTATAATTTGGCATGAATATAAATAAAATCATGGCATCATAAATTAGCATGAACTTAAATAAAATCATGGCATCCTAACTTGACATAACCATAAATAAATCATGGCATCATAAATTAGCATGAACATAAATAAAATCGTGGCATCCTAACTTAGCATAAACATAAATAAATCGTGGCATCATAAATTAGCATGAACATAAATAAAATCATGGCATCCTAACTTAGCATAAAGATAAATAAATCATGGAATCATAAATTAGCATGAACATAAATAAAATCATGGCATCCTAACTTAGCATAAACATAAATAAATCATGACATTATAATTTAGCATGAATATAAATAAAATCATGGCATCCTAACTTAGCATAAACATAAATAAATCATGGCATCATACATTAGCATGAACGTAAATAAAATCATTTGCATAAACGGACCTTGCATAACTTACTTTGCATAATATTCTTATCATAAGTATAATGCATAACATGGATGGATGCATGTGGCAAATGTATATATATATAAGGATGCTTAATCTTTAAAATCATGCTTTTAAATACTTTAACATAATCATAACATTCATTGGGCCCTGGCTTATACCACATTCATACATCATATGCACGCATCCCTAAGTAAATACGAGGTAGCTAATCTCGACCTACTAGGGTAAGGACAGCTTCATCGGTAGTCCCGAACCGAAAGGACAGCTTCATCGGTAGTCCCGAACCGTGGACAGCTTCATCGGTAGTCCAGAACCGTGGACCTTACTTAGGCCCGGTACAAGCCCATTCATAAAATAAAATATCTTCACATGCTTCTTCATTCATAAACATTCATAGCATATTCATTCATTCATCATTTTCGTTCCATAACATCATTATGCCTCGAAAGCATAAACTTTAACTTCATTCATCCTTTTCATTCTTAAACATGGCATACGTACATATCATTCATAAAGCATGGCATACATGTAAATTATTCATAAAGCATGGCATACATACGTATCATCCCTAAAGCATGGCATACCTACATATCATTCATAAGACATGGCATACATACATATCATTCATAAATCATGGCACATGTCTAAACATTTAGGAATCATCTTCACAAGTGACCTAACATATAATTCATGATACATAAGCTAGGGTTTCAATTGACATAACTATTCTTCCAACATACTTAAATCTCTATATACATCATAGTACCCCATAGACCTGCATCCTTGGGGTCTTAACCCAACCCAAGCCCTAAATCTTGGGAGTTGGCCGAATGGTTCCCTAGCATGAAGCTCCATCACTCACTCAATAGGGAGGGTTCCATGAGTAAAAGAACATCCATACATCACATACAAGGCCTTAGGGAGCCCTCAAACCCCCATAATTGGGGTTAACCTAAGCCCTAGCCCTACCTTGGGACCTTGGCCGAAACCCTAATGGGTCACCATCACATGAATAAATTCATAAAATTACAAATTTACATCCTACACCTTACACATACTTCCATAGGAAAACATTTGCACCCTTGGTTGGAGTTAACCTTAAGCCCTAGCCCTACCTTGGGACCTTGGCCGAAACCCTAATGGGTCACCATCACATGAATAAATTCATAAAGTTACAAATTTATATCCTATAATTTACATATACTTCCATAGGAAAACATTTGAACCCTTGCTTGGAGTTAACCTTGAGCCCTAGCCCTAAATCCCATCTTGGCCGAAAGTTTCTAGGGCCTTAAATCATGTACAAACTTTCACATAACCCTTATTAACATCTCTTACCACATAATAAAACATAAGGAACAATATTAAAGAGTTGGATCCAAACCAAATCATAGAACCCATGGTGGCCGAAACCTTTGGTAGCCCTAACTTTGGTGTTTCTTCATATATGGTTCAAACAATTTCTTGTATCATGAAAATAACTCAAAAACCATTATACCACAGGTGAGGGAGTCTTACCTTGGGTTATCTTGGTTTTTAGACCTTAAAAAGGGAAGATGATGAAGACTTTGGTTGCCCCTTGATCACCCTTTGCACTTGTAACCTTGTAGATGACCCTTAACACTTGAAGATTAAGCCCTCTTGTGAAGTTTTCTCAAGGAAAACCTTCCTTGAAGTTTCAGCCAGCTTGAGGGAGGAGGAAGAAGAGAGGTGGAATTGATGGAAGGAAGAAAGAAACTCCCAAACCCCCTCTTTATAACAGATTAAGGAGGCAAATGAAGAGTCATGGTTGATGACTCTTCATTTTTCCTAAGCCTTAACCATAATCCACTTCATTTCCTCATAGCACTCCCTTGCTAGGTGAATTGGTTAGAGCATGCATGGTTGAACAAGAGGTCCAAGGTTCAATCCTTGGTGCATGCACTAATTTTTTTGTATTTTATTATTATTATTTTTTTAAATATTTCAAAAATCCTCTAAAAATTTTCCCATAATTATCTTAATATTCCTCATCAAAATCCCTTTATATTTCTATAATATNTCCGTCCATTCATACTTCCTATCCTTCCGGGTGAGAGCCGTTAAAGGGGCTGCAATCCTCGAGAAGTCCTCCACAAATTTTCTGTAATAGCCTGCCAGCCCAAGAAAACTTCTGATTTCGCTGGCGTTCTTCGGCCGGCTCCAGTTGTTCACAGCTTCAATCTTTATTGGGTCCACCATAATCCCGTCTTTGGAAATAATATGGCCCAAAAAGCCCACTTGATCGAGCCAGAACTCACATTTGGAAAATTTTGCGTACAGTTGCTTTTCCCGAAGAACCTCCAATACTATCTTTAGGTGCTCAGCGTGCTCTTCCTGGGTCCTCGAATAAATAAGGATATCGTCGATGAAGACGATCACAAATTTGTCGAGAAACGACGAGAATACCCGATTCATAAGGTCCATAAACATAGCAGGAGCATTCGTCACGCCAAGGGCATAACCACAAACTCAAAATGCCCGTACCTGTTCGGAAAGCCGTCTTTGGAATATCCTCCTGTTTTACTCTAACTTGATGATAACCAGACCTCAAATCAATTTTTGAGAAAACAGTGGCTCCCTTTAATTGATCAAACAGGTCATCTATCCTCGGAAGGGATACCTGTTCTTGATCGTTACGTTGTTCAGCGCCGGTAATCTATGCACATTCGCATAGATCCGTCTTTCTTCTTCACAAACAGTACCGGAGCTCCCCACGGGGAATGACTAGGGTGAATAAATCCCTTATCCAGCAACTCTTGTAACTGTTCCTGAAGCTCCTTTAATTCAAACCGGCGCCATCGGTAAGGTGCCTTGGAGATCGGGTTGGTACCAGGAACCAATTCGATCTCAAAATTCCACCTCTCTATCAGGGGCTAATCCTGGTAATTCATCTGGGAAAACCTCTGGGTAATCGCATACCACCCGGACGTCTTCCCGCTTCTGGTTCTTCACCTGACTGGCATCAACCACATATGCTAGAAATCCAGTACGTCCTTTGTCTAACATCTTCTGAGCTTGGAGAGTTGATAAATATTTCCCGGTTCTTTTCCTTGGCTCTCCGATGAATTCGAACATAGAACCTGCCTCAGGTCGAAAGACCACCTTTCGCTTACGACACTCAATAGAAGCTCCGTATTTACTCAGGAAATCCATTCCCATTATAACGTCATAATCTTGCATGTCGAGTACTATCAGATCGCAGTAAAGTTCCCTTCCTGTAATTCCGACCGGCACCGCATGCAGCACATGAGTAGATGTCATTATTTCTCCCGAAGGTAGAGTTGTTAAGAACCTGCAGTCTAACACTTGCGGAAGCCTATCTATCTTCTTGGTATATGACACCGAAACGAACGAGTGCGTTGCCCCAGTATCAAATAATGCAGTAGCACACTGACTGAAAATAAGTATCTGACCTGTGACAACCGTAGAAGCTTCCGCAGCGTCCTCCTTGGTAACCGAGAAAACCCTGGCATTTGTCTCTGTTGGAGGGGCCTCCAACATCGGGGTAACCTCCAGCTCGGCTGGCATATAGTGTAATTTCGCTGGTGCCCCCTGGTACTGAGCTAGTGGTTGGGGAGAGGCCTGGTTCTTGGTAGGGCAGTAAGCCGCCATATGTCCTTCCACACCACAAATGTAACACCGGTTCGTACCCTTGCGACATTCCCCGGAGTGGTTTTTCCCGCATGTTGCGCATGGGGAAGGCTTGGCCTGTTTATTTGCTAGTCCCCCTTGAGAGTTGTTCCATGGCTTTCGTTTACGACCTTGATCTCCCTTCCAGTTAGCTTGGGTGCTCTGGGACTTTTGACCTCCTAAGCAATCATTAACGGAAGGAACGTTAAGGGTAATGAGAGAAAGAATCGAGCATCTTGGAATGAACTTGATTCTTACTTTCATTCATCGCCTTCCTTTGCTGATTGATACTATTCAGATAGTGCTCAGTGAGTAGAGCACTACTAAACAGTTCCTCAGCGGTCTGGGGCCTGTTAACTCCACCAGCCACGTTCAGAGCTATTTCGGGCCGTAACATCTTCAGCATAAGTCGGACCCTCTCTTTCTCCGTGCGGACCAGCTCAGGGCACAGACGAGCCAGTCGATTAAATTTCTTCACGGCTTCATTGACCGAGAGGTTGCCCTGCCGGAATTCCGTAAACTCGTCGTAGTGTTTGGTTGTAACCCGCATATTGAAGAATTCTTCAAAGAATTTTGATTCGAAATCTGCCCACGCCATCTGGCTTACCTATCTCTTGGTCCTGACCCTCTCCCACCACATTCTGCCGTCCCTAGAAAGGCAGAATGATGCACACTTGACCTTCTCATGCTCAGGCCAGTCCAGCAGTTCCAGTGTACTTTCCACCGTCTTGAACCATGCCTGGGCGTCCCATGGTTCGCCAGTTCCCGAGAAATTTTCTGGTTTCAGTCTTAACCACTGGATCAAATATGCCTCCTGTCGTGCCACAGTGGTCGAGCTCGGCGGAGGAGTGTGCGTAACCATAGGCGCCACAGGTATAGCAGTCTGGTTCACTGGTGGAGTAGTAGAATTTTCCTGTTGGTTCATTAAGGTGTTAATGGTTTGCTGCTGCTCGGTAACTTGACGTTGGAGCTGGGTCACTAATTGCATCAGGTCAGGTGTTGGAGTTGTCTCGTTAAGTCGGTTACTCTGTCTTCTAGCCATGTTTTTCTTCACCAAAGATAAGTATGGCCAATATCAGATTTTTTTTCTCTACCCCTATATTATGCTGAATATTTGATTCATAAAAGAAAATAAAATATCGTTCATAGTTACATATCTTAAGGTACTTTTCATCATAAGCATCGTTCATACTTGCATATCCTTAAACCATAAAACATCCTAAAATGCTTACTATAATAAAATATGCAGAGAGGTACTTACTTGGAAGCGGCAGGAAGAAGGCTTGATGTGTGTGTAGTGAGATGGCAACTGCTCTGATACCAACCTGTAACGCCCGCTTTTTTTTTTTCATAAAGCGGCGTTACGCTAGACATACATGCGCATATAAAACATCTTAATGCAGCGGAATCATAAATTCTTTTTCACATGCTTTTAACCATGCAATTAGTGCTTAAATTATATACATATATCTAGCATCATGATATCAACTTTTCATAACACATTCATAAGCTTTCCTGAGCATTTCAGGTAACCTATTACCAGCATGCATAGCATCATGATTATTTACTTTCCATAATTCATTCATAAGCCTTTCAGGTAGCAAGTAGTTTATCCATAACTTCATAAGTAGTAGGTTGTTTCATAGGCATAGCTACCATAAGTAGAGCATAACCAACATAAGCATTGTAAGATAACAAAACATGCAATCAGTGAAATGAGAGGGACTCTTGGCCATGTCACTACCACACATACATGGTCTTGCCTCTCCTGCTGCTTCCTTTGAAATCTCTTGCTTAATCTGCGGTATAAGAAAATAAAACTATAAGCACGGAGGCTTAGTAAGACCCTTTTCCTACTCACAAAGTCCATACGTCGTATAAACATGAACATATTACTTCTTATCATGAACATCTACACAGTCACGGCATCCTCATTTTAGCATAAGCATAATTGAAATCATGGCATCAGAATTTAGCAGGAACATAGATATCATCATGGCATCATAGTCTAACATGAACATGAATAAAATCATGACATTATAATTTGACATGAATATAAATAAAATCATGGCATCATAAATTAGCATGAACGTAAATAAAATCATGGCATCCTAACTTGGCATAACCATAAATAAATCATGGCATCATAAATTAGCATGAACATAAATAAAATCATGGCATCCTAACTTAGCATAAACATAAATAAATCATGGCATCATAAATTAGCATGAACATAAATAAAATCATGACATCTTAACTTAGCATAAACATAAATAAATCATGGCATTATAATTTGGCATGAATATAAATAAAATCATGGCATCATAAATTAGCATGAACGTAAACAAAATCATTTGCATAAACGGACCTTGCATAACTTACTTTGCATAATATTCTTATCATAAGTATAATGCATAACATGGATGGATGCATGTGGCAAATGTATATATATATAAGGATGCTTAATCTTTAAAATCATGCTTTTAAATACTTTAACATAATCATAACATTTATTGGGCCCTGGCTTGTACCACATTCATACATCATATGCGCACATCCCTAAGTAAATACGAGGTAGCTAATCTCGACCTACTAGGGTAAGGACAGCTTCATCGGTAGTCCCGAACCGTGGACCTTACTTAGGCCCGGTACAAGCCCATTCATAAAATAAAATATCTTCACATGCTTCTTCATTCATAAACATTCATAGCATATTCATTCATTCATCATTTTCGTTCCATAACATCATTATGCCTCGAAAGCATAAACTTTAACTTCATTCATCCTTTTCATTCTTAAACATGGCATACGTACACATCATTCATAAAGCATGGCGTATATGTAAATTATTCATAAAGCATGGCATACATACGTATCATCCCTAAAGCATGGCATACCTACATATCATTCATAAGACATGGCATACATACATATCATTCATAAATCATGGCACATGTCTAAACATTTAGGAATCATCTTCACAAGTGACCTAACATATAATTCATGATACATAAGCTAGGGTTTCAATTGGCATAACTATTCTTCCAACATACTTAAATCTCTACATACATCATAGTACCCCATAGACCTGCATCCTTGGGGTCTTAACCCAACCCAAGCCCTAAATCTTGGGAGTTGGCCGAATGGTTCCCTAGCATGAAGCTCCATCACTCACTCAATAGGGAGGGTTCCATGAGTAGAAGAACATCCATACATCACATACAAGGCCTTAGGGAGCCATCAAACCCCCATAATTGGGGTTAACCTAAGCCCTAGCCCTACCTTGGGACCTTGGCCAAAACCCTAATGGGTCACCATCACATGAATAAATTCATAAATTACAAATTTACATCCTACACCTTACACATACTTCCATAGGAAAACATTTGCACCCTTAGTTGGAGTTAACCTTAAGCCCTAGCCCTATCTTGGGACCTTGGCTGAAACCCTAATGGGTCACCATCACATGAATAAATTCATAAAGTTACAAATTTACATCCTATAATTTACATATACTTCCATAGGAAAACATTTGAACCCTTGCTTGGAGTTAACCTTGAGCCCTAGCCCTAAATCCCATCTTGGCCGAAAGTTTCTAGGGCCTTAAATCATGTACAAACTTTCACATAACCCTTATTAACATCTCTTACCACATAATAAAACATAAGGAACAATATTAAAGAGTTGGATCCAAACCAAATCATAGAACCCATGGTGGCCGAAATCTTTGGTAGCCCTAACTTTGGTGTTTCTTCATATATGGTTCAAACGATTTCTTGTATCATGAAAATAACTCAAAAACCATTATACCACAGGTGAGGGAGTCTTACCTTGGGTCATCTTGGTTTTTAGACCTTAAAAAAGGAAGATGATGAAGACTTTGGTTGCCCCTTGATCACCCTTTGCCCTTGTAACCTTGTAGATGACCCTTAACACTTGAAGATTAAGCCCTCTTGTGAAGTTTTCTCAAGGAAAACCTTCCTTGAAGTTTCGTCCAGCTTGAGGGAGGAGGAAGAAGAGAGGTGGAATTGATGGAAGGAAGAAAGAAACTCCCAAACCCCCTCTTTATAACACATTAAGGAGGCAAATGAAGAGTCATAGTTGATGACTCTTCATTTTTCCTAAGCCTTAACTATAATCCACTTCATTTCCTCATAGCACTCCCTTGCTAGGTGAATTGGTTAGAGCATGCATGGTTGAACAAGAGGTCCAAGGTTCAATCCTTGGTGCATGCACTAATTTTTTGTATTTTATTATTATTATTTTTTAATATTTCGAAAATCGTCTAAAAATTTCCCCATAATTATGTTAATATTTCCCATCAAAATCCCTTTATATTTCTATAAATTTTTACCTAAAATTTACCAATAATCATGGTGCTAGAAAGCCCTTATAAGACCCATTAGGGCCTTTTCCCCCCAATTTAAATGGAAAAACATGGATTTCTAGCCTAAAATTCGTGTTAATATTTCTAGTTCCCTCGGAAAATTATCTAGACATGCTTAATATTTTAAAGAAATATTAAGAGAATTTTCCGGGTCATTACAGCCTCATGAATCAATATGCCTAGCTCGTGCCAAAGAAAGCCAATTACAATATTAGGTAGTTTTGCACGCAAACAGAGACTTAAATCTGTACCCGTCATCTTCCAAACCTTAGCAGTAGTGTGAGCTTTCTGTGCCATCAGGTTCCAGTCCACAACAATTCTTTTAAATCTCTGTGTATCTATATATCAAACAATGAGGCAGCAAACCAAATAATTATTTATGAGAAGCCAACATAATACACTCCAGTTTCAGGATTAAAACTTTTGTATCATCTGAGAAATCCGCCATCAAGAAACCCTTCTGTAACTCTGTATACACTAATAGCAGCCTCACCCCATGAAACAATATGCCCAGCTCATGCCAAAGAAAACCAATTTCAGTATTATGTAATTTTGCACCATCTGATACTCCAACCAACAGAAAGACCTCTGTATATACCTGGAAAAATCATTTATCCAACAACAAATAATGACCATTAGCAAATCATTATGTCAACAAACTAATTTCAGTATTAGGTAATTTTGTGCCATCTGATACTCCAGCCAACAGAAAGCATTCTGTATATAACTAGCAAAATTAGTTATCAAACAGCTATTATAGTCAACAGAATGCCTATTCACAGATCTAGCTCGTGCCAAGGAAGATAAACTAACCAACATACCCAGCAAATTACCATCTCAACATATGTAAGCCAACATATCATCTCCCAATTTTCCATCATCTATAGATATCAAATTATCTTCCGATCCAATCTAATATAGGGAAGACCCAATCTATCCACCTTGCAAATTCCATACAAAGTCTTGTCTATTTCATATCTTAACAACACTTTATCATCTTTAAACATAAAAGCTTGGTTGGCCAGATAGTCTGCAGCTGCATTCGCCTCTCGATACACATGTGAACATTCCACTCGATAATTCTTGAGTATTAATCTGATTTTTGAAACCATCTTCCTTTGTTCCCAACTAACTGCTGAGGACTGTATAATTTTTAGCGCAACCATTGAATCTGGTTCTAACCAAACTGGTAAATAATTGTGAGCTACACATAACTCCAAACCGACTAAGATTGCTTCCAATTCTGCCTTTACATTAGTGCTCTCTCCCAACACACCACATTTTGCCATGAGGATCTGACCTATTTGATATCGAATAATTACCTCATACGATGACTCCCTGGATTTCCTCTTGAACATCCATCCGTATTTAGTTTATAGCATCCATCTCTCGGCCTCCTCCAATGAACCACAGTGATAATATTCCTGATACTCACCTTGATAGATAGCCCCCAATTTTTGGCAACTTGTGTGAAACCTTTCCAATGCTTCCTTTTGATTGTACCCGCCGCATCTCCTAGAGTGATGTATTGGATTATATTTCTTCTAATCTTCTGGACCTCTTGTTTACATCCTTTGTGTTTAGCATCATTCCTAGCAATCCACAAGAACCATAGAATTATAAACGGCATTGCTTCCCTTATATGACCTCCTTGAGACCATTCGGATCCTAACTTCCAATTTATCATTGATGCGCCTCCATGCACACCAAATATATCCACAAAATAGGTCCATACCTCCTTAGCAATTGGGCCCTTAAAAAACAAATGATCCCAAGTTTTCATATGTGTACAGCAATGACATTTGGAAGCTAAATGTATTCCTCTCTATTGTAGAATAGAATCCACTGGTAATCTTTTCTTTAGAAACCTCCAAGAAATGATAGCAATGCTTGGACTTAGAAGGCCATTCCAGATTGCAAAATTTATTGGATCCACTGGTTGTATTTGCCTAACACTATTCCATGCAGATTTTAGCGAAAATTTGCCATCCATTGAGGGCTTCCATATGATATGATCCAGCTCTTCCAAGCTTATAGGAATTTCCACAACTTCGTTAACCAAAATATGTGAAGTTAACCTCTTAATTCTATCCATCTTCCAATGGGGACCATCCATTAAATCAACAACCTTTAATTCAGGATTCTCAGCCGGGATGCAAGACCGAAAGAGAGGACCACTATCTGTTGGATCGAGAGAAACGATAGAGGGGGGGGTGAATATCGTAAATTGTTCGGATTAGAGTTAGAGAAATTTCGCAGCGGAAGAAGTAAACACAAAACGCGAACACAAGATCTATTACTTGGTTCGGAGTCGCGGTCGGCTCCTACTCCAAGGCCCACGGTCGTTGACCATTTATTGCGGGCAATTCTATATTCGCAAAAGGTTTACAGAAATAGATTACAAGATTTAGTACAGTAAACTTAAAGAAAGTCGCTCTTTGTTACCGACGTCCGGAGTAGATCGTATTTTTGAGGCAGAGGGATGTTGTCGGCGCTTGTATCTCGAGTCAGGAGGTTTTCAGGATAGAGTGCTGGAGCAGAAGAACGTGAATGCGTAGGAAGAATTGTTGTTGGAAGCCTTGGGGTCGAGGGCCTTTTTATAGCCCCTGGGGGCGCCCGGAACGTCGTGGGCGCCCCCCCACATGTCAACTGATCCGAGTTCCTCTCAGTCAGCTCTGATGCCTTCAACCTCGGGATCAGACTTTGACGGGGGCGCCCGGGACGCTAGGGGCGCCCGGACCATCCGGGGCGCCCGGGAGCATGGGGGCGCCCGGGAGCACGGGGGCGCCCCGCCCATGAACTGTCGAAGCGTACATTTGCTTTACTTCCTTTTGTATTCACCTTGGGGGCGCCCGGGACACTCCGTGTTAAATCCGACACTTTTGACTAGGTCTCGGAAATTTCCAGAGGGTTACCAGATAGGTTCCGGGGTTTCCGAGTCCTTAGACACAAATTTAGGGACCAAAATGTAATAAAACAAATAGTTACAAGGGTTAATGAGTACATAACTTTAAACCCTAGGGGTGGTTTGCAATTAGACGGAAATTATGTTGGACTAAACTGCAAAAAGGGCCACCTTAAGTGCGATTAGGGCTCACTCCTTTGGCCGCATTCGTTTTCCCTACCCGATCGAAAGCCGACGCCGCAGCACTCCTCGACTCCTTCTTCTCCCTTCTCATCGCGAGCCAAATCAGATGCCCTAGCCGGAGTTAAGCCTCACCGGACGCGTGATCGAAGCAAAGATCCCAGTTCCCTTCTTCCCCTCCGTTTCCTTCACCGTGACCTCACTGCAAGCCCTAGCTCTCTTCCTTCTTCGCGTCTTCGTTACAGCCAAGAGGGTGGCAGCGCGATAGCTTGGGGCAGAGGTTCCACCACCGAGTGGTAGAGCCATTTCCTCTCTTAGGTTCGGCTATTGCTGACTTTGGGGGATTCTGCCGTGAGAAGCGTGGCTTGGAGTAGCTAGCTCAGATCAAGAGCTACTCGTGATCGCCCTTATTGCTGAACCTACTCCGGCGGATCTATAGATTGAGCAGAGGAAGGTGAGTTTGGTGTATTGCTATGGATTGATTGATCGATTTCCCTGCCCTGATTTCATCCTGGCGTGTTTGTCTTCAGATCACTTGGAGGCGGCAGTTGGTTAGCTTCTGGGTTGAGCAGTGGGGAGAGTTCTGATTTGAGGTAAGGGATTTGAAATAGAATTAATCGCTAGCTTTCCTCAGATTATGAATTCTGTGGTGGAAAAATTTAGTGTGTGGCTTTGTGTTGTTGATATGGATCAGCCCTATTTCGGTTTTCAGGTAGCAGGGAGTTTTAAATTGGGACACAAGGATAATTAGAATGATCCTAATTAATTAAGAACCTAACCTTAATTACATGGGGTAATTAGGAACCTTCCATTTAATTAAAGGTAATTAAATGGAAAGAGATAATTAGGTTAACCCTAACACGGATTAGGGATTAATTAGCTAGTTGTTATTTGTGCAATAGCTAATTAAATACATTCCCGATACAGGAGCTTGATTGGATATTGATGGGTGGTTCTTTCTGCCTTGATACGAACTTCACTTACTTGGAGGCGGGTGCCTTTTGACTTATCTTTTCTGATATTGTCATGTTGTTATGCATAGACTGTTATAGATAGCAGTAAGATTATACGCTATCCTGGTTTATTATGCTTGTTCTGGATACTTGTTGTTTATCCCTGAGTTATTATGCTGTTAGTTTCATACAGTCTCAGGTATTGTCATATCTATATGTATGCTTAGAGGTCGTGAGGTATCTCTTGCATTTGACCTTGAGGGATCTGTAGTTTCAGGCCAGTATACCTTGTAGGTTACCTGTATTTCCTGTTATAGGATTTCAGACTGAGACCTAGTATACTGAGGACTTGGGGAGGGAGGTATGTGTATCTATCATACACCATCCTTGCATTGTTGCATGCCGGCGATCAGCGACTCCCTTGTGGTTGAGCCTATCGTCTTCCGGTACATGATATGCGCACACGGCCACTCATGGGTTAGTGGATACCGTAGGATGTGTGCATTTTCCCTGTATTGCTCCGTTCGGTCACTATTTGGAGGGTGAGTCCGGGCGTGGTAGCAGTCAGGGATCCCTTCTCGTACTGAGCCACGAGGAGATGAGAGCTAGACTCCCCCATTGCTTGGGGTAGGAGCGGAGTCTCCACCAGCATCCTGTTCACCCGATCACTCAGGAGCAGTGATAGCAGGGTGCGTACAGTTGTCATAGCTCTACCCTCTCAGACGTCACCTATGACAGGTGTACGATGATCTGACTAGTGTCAGGGGTGACACATGTCATTGCACCATGTGCATATTTTGCATCGTACATTGTTTGCTGCACTTGATTTCTGCACTTGTTTGACATGCATATACTGGAGACTTGTTATCTGAGATTATATGTCTATTGGTGTTCCATTGGTATTTCTTACCCTCTTTTCAGGTTAGATGGATTCTGGTATGTATCTACCTCAGTATTTTCAGTTCTAGTCTTTCCCTATTGTTGATATGAGACTGTATTAGCGGAACTCTTATTGTTAGTATAACTTTCTATGCATATCTATTCTGGGTATCCGTAGAGTTCCTTGGGACTCACACCGTTGGTTATTTTCCCTGATTTCAGGTTGATGTCTGCCAGGAGAGCCTAGCCGCCAGTCCCCAGCTCGAGTGGAGCTCTGCTTTGCTTTATTTTATGTTGGTTTACGGTTATGGACCCTGTATTATGTACTTTGCTTCCGTTACCATGTTTTGGACATGTATCTCTATTTTATTCGATGGGATTGTACTTTTGAGTCCTATGTTGGACTTCGTGGGGTTTTGGCTTTGTTCCTGCCCCCTGGCAGCTCAGGTGAGTTCGTATTTTGGTTTTACGATGGTTATAGTTATATAACTGTTGTTTCTGCATGGATTTGAGGCCTGAGGCCATTTAACTGCGTGGTTGTGCTATTTGTATCTGTGTGTTTGTGTAAATTGTCCGCCGGACAGGGGAGGTGCTGTCCGATGTTCTATTGGATCAGCGGCTTCAGGGTCTCGGGGCGTGACAATTTATTTTTGGTATCAGAGCCTATGTTTTGCGATCCTTGTTTTTCGGATTCGGGTTTTACGGAAATATGATACCAACTTATTTTTGGGGTATCATGCCCAGGATGCGAGATACCATCGATTCGTGAATTTCTCGGAATTTAAATCTGACACTGAACTGGTAGGTGTCGGAGCTCGGGTCTGATGTTATTCATCCGAGTACATTACGGATCTTTAAGGTCGTGGTTACGATGCGATGACCATTTGGGACTTGGCAGTGACAGGACTTCTCCAGGCAGCAAATAGTTAATTTTAAGGTTAGCCTCTTGGTTTTGGTTATAATACTCGTTAATAATTTAACAGGTATAACGCGAGATGCTCATATTCCTGCACCGAGACGTGGTCGGGGACGACCATGTTAGAGGACTATAGAGCCTCCGGCTATGGAGCCATCTGAGAGAACCACTGATAGAGAGCCTGATGGGCGAGGTCAGACTCCGCAGGACATCCAGGGGGTCAGGGTTCCCCAACTCAGAGGGTCCCTACTCCTTTCCCATCAGCAGTCACTACTGCCCCTCCTGTTGTGTCTACTCCGGTAGTATTCACTGTGTAGCGGCCGTACCACTGCCGACACATTCAGTACCGGTAGGATCTGCATCGATGTTCCTGCAATTCCATCAGCGACACCTATTCCGACGCATTCCGCAGTTACCTCGGTGGTACCTGCCCCGGTTATCCCCACTACACCATCGGAGACGCCTGTACTTGCTCCGATGTATTCTACAGTTCCACCAGCAGCACCGGGTTTGTATTATCAGACTACGCCATCAGCAGTACCGACACCATCGTATGCTACTGCACCCCCGACTATGACTACTGCAGCGTATCCCCCTACTCAGACTACGTTGCAGGCCCCGGTGCTCCCTTCAGTTCCACCGGCATTTGTTGCCCCCAGATTTTCTACTATACCTATGGTACCGCCTATGGTTTCCACCCCGATCATGCCTACGCTCCTTCTATGATTCCTGCACCAGGATGTCCCACCGTGCCCCCTGCGGCATTTGCTCTTACCGATGGCGTTAGAGATCGAACCCGGATTCCGATATTGGCGGCGTCCGTAAAGGGCCGATTCACTTTATTCCAGGGAGGACCGGATCCAGCTGCGGCCCGAGAGTGGATCAGGACACTTGAGAGTACTTTTCGTTATCTAACATGTTCGAATGGGAGAAGGCTGAGTTGGCCATTTATCATCTGCGAGATCAGGCGTATGCCTGGTGGACTACGCAGCAGACCGTTATTAGCGAGGAGTATGTCACCTGGGACACATTCCGGGAGGCATTTGAGGCGAGGTACCTTCCAGCAGCGTTCCGCATGGCTAGGCGACAGGAGTTCATGGTTCTCAAGCAGGGAGACCTATTAGTACTAGAGTATGAGGCGGAGTTTAACCGCCTATCAGAGTATTGCCCTCACTTGGTTGCAGATGACATAGAGAGGATGACTCAGTTCCATCAGGGTCTAGCGGCATATATTCAGACTCGTATGTCAGGATTTGTCCCGACCTCCTATCGAGAGGCATTAGAGCGAGCGCTCATTATTGAGATGACTCAGCACAGATTGTTTGGGGGTAAGAAGAAGGGGAAGCAGACTGCGACGGACTCGGCTCAGACGCATCAGCCGCAGACTACTGGACAGAAGCGCGGCAGCCACACTCAGGCAGCTTCTGGCACTTCTGGGGCATCCTCTAAGCCCCAGAAGTCGAGACGTTCTTCCATCGGATTCTTCCAGTCTTCTCAGCAAGACCGGAAGAAGACTGCACCGACGTCTTACTGTACCCATTGCGGATCCCGAGAGCACGTAGTAGCAGACTGTCGCCTGGAGCAGGCCGTATGCTACTATTGCAGACTACCAGGACACTTGAGCAGGGACTGTGCCTTGAAGGCATAGAATGAGAGGACGGGAGCCACTAGCTAGACTGGACATTCGGGACAGTCAGGAGCTCATAGAGGCGGACGGAGGACTCAGCCTTCATTCCGCCAGCCGTATGCTGCCCCACCAGCACCTGCATACGGTATGCTAGGACATGAGGCCAGTTACACCCCAGCCTTATCTCAGAGCTCAGCTGCAGGACCTCCACAGCAGACCTATCCGCTTATCAGACTGTGATGCAGCAGCCTCAGTACCCGGTGGGAGGGTCAGTTTAGCAGCCTCAGTCTCAGTTACAGTTCCCACCTCAGCAGTACCCAGCCGTGCCACCACCACCACCGCCTGAGACTGGACGGATTTATGCTGTCACTCGAGAGGAGGGCCAGCGGGCCGACGGATGGTATTTCGCGGTACTATTTCTCTTTATGCCTTTCCTGCTGAGCTATTAGTTGATACTGGTAGTTCTTACTCTTTCATATCGCGGATATTCATGAGTATGATTGGTAGATTGCCTACCGCTAGATTAAAGCGGTTATCTGTATCCTTACCCTCAGGAGAGATCTTGAGTATTACACAGGAGGTCAGAGCATGCCCATTAGATTTCGGTAGTATTACCCTCACAGTTAATTTGTTAGTTCTGGAGATGGTGGACTTCGATATTATTCTCGGTATGGATATTCTTACCGCATATCATGCCACAGTCGATTGCCAGATGAGGGTGGTCACTTTTTGGCCTCCGGACCAACCCTCGTGGGATTTCACTGCCATCAGGGATGAGGGCTTATCAGTTATTTCTGCGCTTCAGGCACAGAGATTGCTATCTCACGGTTGTCAGGGTTTCTTACTGTCATTTATTAGCACTGACGACAGCAGTAGCCCTCCGCTCTCAGACGTTCCAGTGGTCCGAGAATATCAGGACGTATTCCCAGAGGAGCTACCGGGTTTGCCTCCCAGGAGGCAAGTGGAGTTCACTATTGAGATGATACTGGGGACTTCACCGGCATCGAAAGCTCCGTATCGTATGGCACCGAGAGAGTTGGATGAGCTGAAGGTCCAGCTCCAGGAGTTATTGGACAGGGGATTCATCAGACCTAGCGTCTCACCATGGGGTTCCCCAGTTCTCTTCGTGAAGAAGAAAGACGGTTCTTTGAGGTTGTGCATCGACTACAGACAGTTGAATGCAGTGACCATCAAGAATAAGTACCCCCTGCCACGGATTGAGGATTTGTTTGATCAGCTCAGGGGCATATCTGTGTATTCCAGGATTGATCTGCGATCCGGATATCATCAGTTGAGGGTCAGAGAGTCAGATGTCCAGAAGACAGCGTTCCGCACCAGATATGGACACTACGAGTTTTGGTAATGCCATTTGGGCTTACCAATGCTCCAGCGGTATTCATGGACTTGATGAACCACGTATTTCTGGAGTATCTGGATCAGTTCGTCATAGTATTCATTGATGACATCTTAGTCTACTCTCATTCCGAGGAGGAGCATGCACAACATCTTCGCATCGTATTGGGGACTCTCAGACGAGAGCGTCTATATGCGAAGTTCAGCAAATGTGCCTTTTGGTTGTTATCAGTAGGTTTTCTGGGACACGTGGTATCTAGCTGAGGCATCTCAGTAGATCCCCAGAAAATCGAGGCTGTTACCAGCTGGGAGCAGCCGAAGTCAGTTACTGAGGTTCGTAGTTTCTTGGGTTTGGCTGGATATTATCGACGATTTGTAGAGGGATTTTCCACTATTGCTATGCCACTGACACGCCTTACCAGGAAAGGCGTGAAGTTCATTTGGACAGAGGCTTGCGAGACCAGCTTCCAGGAGCTGAAGCGGCGATTGGTGACGGCACCCGTCCTCATTCTTCCATCAGGAGAGGACGGATTCGTGCTGTATACCGACACATCTCATCAGGGGTTAGGCGCAATTCTGATGCAGCACGGATGGGTAGTATCTTATGCTTCTCGACAGCTGAAGGAGCATGAGAAGAACTATCCGGTACATGATTTGGAGTTGGCCGCCATTATCTTTGCTTTGCGGATTTGGAGGCACCACCTGTACGGTATTACTTTTGAGATTTTCACTGATCATAAGAGTCTCAAATACCTATCTACGTAGAAGGAACTCAATCTCCGACAGAGGAGATGGATGGAGCTCCTTAAGGATTATGATTGCACCATTAGCTACCATCCAGGGAAAGCTAATGTTGTGGCAGACGCATTGAGCAGGAAGTCCAGAGGGACTTTGGCCTGCCTCCGGGCATCAGTTACGAGCTAGTTTAGGGTTTCGCAGAGTTGGGCTTAGAGGAGCAGAGACGGACTGAGCAGGGTATTCTTGTGACTATGGTTGCTCAGTCGTTGATCCGGACGAGGATTCGAGAGGCCCAGGCCACGGATCAGCACCTGCAGTCCCTTGGCAGTCAGATAGCTTCAGTACTGCAGACTGAGTTCACTAGAGATGATGAGGGTACTCTTTACTTTCGAGGGAGACTATGTGTACCCGAGTCACATCCGGTCCGAGAGGAGTTACTTCAGGAGGCTCATCGCTCCCGATTTGCTATCCACCCGGGCGGGACCCGTATGTACGAGACCTGAGGCGTTCCTACTGGGGGAACGTCATGAAGAAAGACATCGCAGACTTTGTAGCTAGATGTCTAGTTTGCCAACAGGTTAAGGCTGAGCACCAGAGACCTGCTGGACTACTTCAGAGTATTCCCATTCCCGAGTGGAAGTGGGAACACATTACTATGGCTTTCGTGGTGGGATTGCCTAGGACCAGACGAGGCCTTGACGCGATTTGGGTGATCGTTGACCGATTGACCAAATCCGTGCACTTCCTAGCTATTCGGAGGACCGATTCATTGGATCGATTAGCAGAGCTGTACTGCAGAGAGATCATCAGATTGCATGGCATACCGTTGAGGATCATCTCTGACCGAGATCCGCGTTTCACCTCACGCTTCTGGCGGAGTCTGCAGAAGGCCATGGGTACCGAGCTTAGATTTAGTACCGCCTTCCATCCGCAGACCGATGGTCAGTCAGAGCATACCATCCAGACCTTGGAGGACTTACTGCGAGCCTGTGTTATGGATTTTGGAGGCAGTTGGGAGGATCATCTGCATCTTGTCGAGTTCGCCTACAACAATAGTTATCATGCGGCTATCCAGATGGCTCGTATGAGGCGTTGTATGGTAGGCCTTGTCGGACACCCACCCTCTGGGAGGAGGTTGGGGAATCCCAGATGTTAGGACCTCAGAGAGCTCAGCACGAGGCAGAGTTAGTCCGTACTATCAGACGCAGGATATCTGAGGCGCAGGATCGTCAGAAGAGCTATGCCGACAGGAGACGGAGACCTCTGGAGTTCTCCGTAGGTGATCATGTGTTTCTGCAAGTTTCACCCACAAAGGGAGTGAAACGATTCGGTCTTCGAGGTAAGCTTGCTCCGCGTTACATCGGTCCGTTCCAAATTCTGGAGAGGGTTGGAGCAGTTTCTTATCGGTTGGCCCTTCCACCATCCATTACTGGTGTACACGATGTATTTCACGTATCCATGTTGAGGAAATACATATCAGACCCTTCACACGTGTTGTCGGATGTCTCATTCCACTCCAGCCTGACGCGACTTACGAGGAGATTCCTGTACGGATTTTGGGTCACCGGGAGCGTCAGTTGCGGAACAAGACAATCCGATTGTTAAAGTCGGATGGCAGCATCACTCAGATGAGGAGGCTACATGGGAGCTTGAGGATGTCATCCGAGCTCGCTATCCCCACCTATTCACTTAAGGTATGTATGGTTAGTTACTGTTCAGTATTTATATCAGCATACTTATTAGTAGTGTTTACTATAGTGAATATCGAAATTTGGGGACCAAATTTTTATTAGTGGGGGAGGATGTTAAATCCGACTCTTTTGACTAGGTCCCGGAAATTTCCAGAGGGTTACCAGATAGGTTCCGAGGTTTCCGAGTCCTTAGACACAAATTTAGGGACCAAAATGTAATAAAACAAATAGTTACAAGGGTTAATCAGTACATAACTTTAAACCCTAGGGGTGGTCTTGCAAGGTCTTGCAATTAGATGGAAATTATGTTGGACTAAACTGCAAAAAGGGACACCTTAAGAGCCGATTAGGGCCCACTCCTTTGGCCACATTCGTTTTCCCTACCCGATCGAAAGCCGACGCTGCAGCTCTCCCCGACTCCTTCTTCTCCCTTCTCATCGCGAGCCAAATCGGATGCCCTAGCCGGAATTAAGCCTCACCGGACGCGTGATCGAAGCAAAGCTCCCAGTTCCCTTCTTCCCCTCCGTTTCCTTCACCGTGACCTCACTGCAAGCCCTAGCTCTCTTCCTTCTTCGCGTCTTCGTTACAGCCAAGAGGGTGGCAGCGCGATAGCATGGGGCTGAGGTTCCACCACCGAGTGGTAGAGCCATTTCCTCTCTTGGGTTCGGCTATTGCTGACTTTGGGGGATTCTGCCGTGAGAAGCGGGGCTTGGAGTAGCTAGCTTAGATCAAGAGCTACTCGTGATCGCCCTTATTGCTGAACCTACTCCGGCGGATCTATAGATTGAGCAGAGGAAGGTGAGTTTGGTGTATTGCTATGGATTGATTGATCGATTTCCCTGCCCTGATTTCATCCTGGCGTGTTTGTCTTCAGATCACTTGGAGGCGGCAGTTGGTTAGCTTCTGGGTTGAGCAGTGGGGAGAGTTCTGATTTGAGGTAAGGGATTTGAAATAGAATTAATCGCTAGCTTTCCTCAGATTATGAATTCTGTGGTGGAAAAATTTAGTGTGTGGCTTTGTGTTGTTGATATGGATCACCCTGTTTCAGTTTTCAGGCAGCAGGGAGTTTCAAATTGGGACACAAGGATAATTAGAATGATCCTAATTAATTAAGAACCTAACCTTAATTACATGGGGTAATTAGGAACCTTCCATTTAATTAAAGGTAATTAAATGGAAAGAGATGGATTAGGTTAACCCTAACACGGATTAGGGATTAATTAGCTAGTTGTTATTTGTGCAATAGCTAATTAAATACATTCCCGATATAGGAGCTTGATTGGATATTGACGGGTGGTTCTTTCTGCCTTGATACGGACTTCACTTACTGGAGGCGGGTACCTTTTGACTTATCTTTTCTGATATTGTCATGTTGTTATGCATAGACTGTTATAGATAGCAGTAAGATTATACGCTATCCTGGTTTATTATGCTTGTTCTGGATACTTGTTGTTTATCCCTGAGTTATTATGCTGTTAGTTTCATACAGTCTCAGGTATTGTCATATCTATATGTATGCTTAGAGGTCGTGAGGTATCTCTTGCATTTGACCTTGAGGAATCTGTAGTTTCAGGCCAGTATACCTTGTAGGTTACCTGTATTTCCTGTTATAGGATTTCAGACTGAGACCTAGTATACTGAGGACTTGGGGAGGGAGGTATGTGTATCTATCATACACCATCCTTGCATTGTTGCATGCCGGCGATCAGCGACTCCCTTGTGGTTGAGCCTATCGTCTTCCGGTACATGATATGCGCACACGGCCACTCATGGGTTAGTGGATACCGTAGGATGTGTGCATTTGCCCTGTATTGCTCCGTTCGGTCACTATTTGGAGGGTGAGTCCGGGCGTGGTAGCAGTCAGGGATCCCTTCTCGTACTGAGCCACGAGGAGATGAGAGCTAGACTCCCCCATTGCTTGGGGTAGGAGCGGAGTCTCCACCAGCATCCTGTCCACTCGGTCACTCAGGAGCAGTGATAGCAGGGTGCGTACAGTTGTCATAGCTCTACCCTCTCAGACGTCACCTATGACAGGTGTACGATGATCTGACTGGTGTCAGGGGTGACACATGTCATTGCACCATGTGCATATTTTGCATCGTGCATTGTTTGATGCACTTGATTTCTGCACTTGTTTGACATGCATATACTGGAGACTTGTTATCTGAGATTATATGTCTATTGGTGTTCCATTGGTATTTCTTACCCTCTTTTCAGGTTAGATGGATTCTGGTATGTATCTACCTCAGTATTTTTAGTTCTAGTCTTTCCCTATTGTTGATATGAGACTGTATTAGCGGAACTCTTATTGTTAGTATAACTTTCTATGCATATCTATTCTGGGTATCCGCAGAGTTCCTTGGGACTCACACCGTTGGTTATTTTCCATGATTTCAGGTTGATGTCTACCAGGAGAGCCCTAGCCGCCAGTCCCCAGCTCGAGTGGAGCTCTGCTTTGCTTTATTTTATGTTGGTTTACGGTTATGGACCCTGTATTATGTACTTTGCTTCCGTTGCCATGTTTTGGACATGTATCTCTGTTTTATTCGATGGGATTATACTTTTGAGTCCTATGTTGGACTTCGTGGGGTTTTGGCTTTGTTCCTGCCCCCTGGCAGCTCAGGTGAGTTCGTATTTTGGTTTTACGATGGTTATAGTTATATAACTGTTGTTTCTGCATGGATTTGAGGCCTGAGGCCATTTAACTGCGTGGTTGTGCTATTTGTATCTGTGTGTTTGTGTAAATTGTCCGCCGGACAGGGGAGGTGCTGTCCGATGTTCTATTGGATCTGCGGCTCCAGGGTCTCAGGGCGTGACACTCCTGGGCGCCCTACTCAGCTTCTGCCTCACTCCTTTGAGGCTCTCTGAGCTGCAGACACTCGTTCCTTTGGTCCTGCATCCAGGGTTAGTCCAAAATAACATAGAGCAATAATATGTTAGTTTTATACAACCTTAGCTGTCTTGGTTCTGACTTTGGGTCTCCAAAATGGAGCCCTAGCTCGAACCGACGCCTACTGTTCCCTCGATGGGGAATGCGTCCTCACCTACTCCTCTCGGGAGAATTTAATTGATGCCAACCAGCTCCTCCGGTTGGACTTTTGCCCAGCAGTCCTTCGCCAGGTGCCTAGCTGTCCTTCGCCAGGTCTTCAGTACCAAGCTGTCCTTCGCCTGGTGCCTAGCAGTCCTTCGCTGGGTCTTTGTCTCCTGGCATTCCTTCGCCAGGTGCCTAGCAGTCCTTCGCTAGGGCTTTGTATCCTGACATTCCTTCGCCAGGTGCCTAGCAGCCCTTTGCTAGAACTTTTCCTACACACTTGAGTAACATGTTAGATAAACATTATATCTTAACTTTTGAACCCTTTTGCCATTATCAAAATACAGGTTCGACTTGGGTGCTTTCTGCACCAACAATCTCCCCCTTTTTGATTTATGACAACCCTGGTTCAAAAAGTTAAGTTAATCAGAACATATAACATGAAATTTTGTTTCCTCCCCCTAGAAGGAATCCCCCCTAGATTTTTCAAAAGTTCGTGGGGTTTTGAAACTAACTTAATTTTACTTAGAACAATTTTCAACAGAAATTTTAAAGACATATTTTCCAATATAATTTTGGTTGTTTACTTTGGAAAATTTATACTTATAGGAAAATTTTTGAAAACTTAAGTTTAATTATTTAGAATAATTTTGAAACTTAAGTTTAAATACTTAGAATAATTTTGAAACTTAAGTTTATAAATACTTAGAAAATTTTTGAAAACTTAAGTACTTAGGAAAATTTTTAAAACTTAAGTTTTAAAGTACTTAGAAAGATTTTGAAAACTTAAGTTTTAAACTACTTAGAAAAATTTTGAAAACTTAAGTTTTAAAGTACTTAGAAAAATTTTGAAAACTTAAGTTTTAAAGTACTTAGAGAAAATTTGAAAACATAAGTTTTAAAGTACTTAGAGAAAATTTGAAAACTTAAGTTTAAATTACTTAGAGAATTTGAAAACTTAAGTTTAAAGTACTTAGAGAACTTAAGTTTAACATACTAGGCAACTTTAGTACTTTTGAAAATGAATTAAGTACTTTTTGAATAACGGATAGAGTTTGAAGTTTTGAAAAAAATTTTAAAATCTCTCTTTTCCTATCTCTCCCCCTTTGCCATATATCAAAAATTAAGAAATATAGCAAAAAATTGCTTAATAGTAGAAAAAAATAAACTGCATAATTTGCTGTACTGAACCAATTCAGGATTAGAACTAAACCAAATCAGTTTCAATTATCTCTTTTAGGGTCCTATCTAACCCAATTAGCTACTTACTAACTGTTATAAACAGTAGTTTTCACTAGGGTTAGTCAAGTTAAGTGTTTTGTTCAAGTTAGATTTTCTAAACTTGACACTTGACTTGATTACTGTATAAGTTGTATTTAGTGCCCCAATTACTGCAGATGCACTAACTTAAAGCATCTTGAATTAAGGCAAAGACCTAAGCATTTCAACCCATTCTAGGTTATCAATCAAAAGTACCCTAAGGTGCTTGTGAGATGCTGGCTTCTAAATCTATAGGTGCATGCAGTTCTAAGGTTAGGCCCTAGGCTAAGTCCATTTGCGAAAAAGCCCTAGTTTTGAAGGGGTAGTTTTTAAAATAAAACTATGTCGAAAAATTTTCAAACTTAGTAAAGGCTGATTTTAAAGAAAAACTATTTCAGAAACTAATTTTAAAATGAGTTAAGCAGTAGAAAACCAGAAAATAGAGTAAACCTATTCTACCAAGCATAATCCTAACTGCCTTCTTAGTGAGCTGAACTCAGACTCAGGTAGGGGTTTAGTGAATATGTCAGCTAAGTTAGATTTAGAGTCTATATGCTTAAGTACTATTTCACCTCTGGCTACATGGTCTCTTACAAAGTGGTGTTTAACTTCTATGTGTTTAGTTACGGAATGTTGGATTGGATTCTTAGTTAGATTAATTGAGCTTATATTGTCAATGAAAACCTGAGTTTGGTGTAGTTGAGCTGGAAGTCCTTAAGAGTGTGCATCATCCATAAAAGTTGTGCTACACACTCTCCTAAGGCAACATACTCAGCTTCAGTTGTGGATAGAGCTACACAGTGTTGTTTTCTGCTGCACCAACTTACTAGACTATTTCCTAACAGTTGGCAGCTTCCACTTGTGTTCTTTCTATCTAATTTACAACCAGCGAAGTCAGAATCCTAATATCCTGACAAGTCAAAAGTTGAGGTCCTAGGATACCAAATCCCTACATTTAGTGTGCCCTTAACATATCTTAGTATTCGTTTTAGGGCTGCTAAGTGCGTTTCCTTAGCATAGGTTTGGTATCTAGCACACATTCCTACAGAAAAGAGGATATCAGGTCTGCTGGCTGTAAGGTATAGTAGACTTCCTATCATACTTCTATAGAGTTTAAGGTATACTGGTTTGCCATCAGGGTCACTATCTATTTTTACATTTGTGGCCATGGGGGTACTTATGCTTTTAGAGTTATCCATTTTAAATTTCTTTATTAATTCTTTAGCATATTTGGATTGATGGACATAGTTTCCATCTCTAGTTTGTTTGATTTTTAGCCCTAGGAAAAAGTTGAGTTCACCAACTAAACTCATTTCAAACTCATTTTCCATTATTTTCACGAATTCTTTTAAAAAATTAGAGTTGGTGGACCCAAAGATTATGTCATTAACGTAGATTTGGGCAATAAAGATATCTTTTCCTAATGTTTTAATGAATAGGGTTGAGTCAATTTGTCCTTGTTTAAATTCTTTAGAAATTAAGTAAGTTGATAAGCGTTCATACCAGGCCCTAGGTGCTTGTTTTAGTCCATATAGTGCTTTACTAAGTTTGTAAACGTGGTCAGGTCTTTCTAAGTCCTCAAACCCAGGGGGTTGTCCTACATAGACTTCTTCCTTAATGAATCCATTTAGAAAGGCTAACTTTACATCCATTTGGTACAGTTTAAAGCCTTTATGGGATGCAAAGACTAATAACATCCTAATTGACTCAAGTCTAGCTACTGAGGCATATGTTTCATCGTAATCTAACCCTTCTACTTGGCTGAATCTTTTTGCTGCTAAGCGGGCTTTATTTCTGACTATTTCTCCTTGATTATTTAGCTTACTCCTAAAAACCCACTTAGTGTCAATGATGGATTTGCCTTCAGGTTTAGGTACTAGTTCCCAGACTTGATTCCTCTCAAATTGGGCTAACTCCTCTTGCATAGCTATAATCCAATCAGGATCAGGTAGGGCTTCTTCTATAGTCTTAGGTTCTATTTTTGAGATCATTGCTATTTGACTAAGGTTTCTATAGGACGACCTAGTTCTAACTCCTAGAGTTGGATCACCCACAATTTGATCGGTTGGGTGACTGAGTCTAGGTTTCTTGGTTTTTCTAGAACTTGGTTCGGCCTCAGGTCCGGCTGGTCAGTTTGGTTCATTATTTGATTCAACTCCTTGAGCTGGTTCAATTATTGGTTCGATAGTTGGTTGATTTGACTCAATAGTTGGTTCAATGGTTAGTTCGTTTATGGGTTCAATTAACGATTCAACAACTAGTTGATTATCTTCTTGATCAGTATTTGATGAAGCCAGATTTGGATTGTCAGATTTTGAGTTGATTTCTTCATCAAATATTAAGTTTGTTGTTTCTTCAATTTTCTTAGTTTGTTTGTTGTAAACCTTATAGGCTCTACTTGTTGTTGAGTATCCTAAGAAGATGCTTGGGGTTGACTTAGACTGGAATTTACCTAGATAGTCCTTGGTGTTTAGGATATGAACTTTGCACCCAAAGACCCTTAGGTAGTGTAGGTTTGGAAGTCTATGGTAGTATAATTCATAGGATGTTTTGTTGTGTCGCTTGTTAATCAGGACCCTATTTTGGATGTAGCAAGCCGTACTAATTGCTTCTGCCCAATATTGGTTAGCTAAGTTAAATTCGTTGAGCATAGCCCTAGCGGCTTCCTGTAGAGTTCTATTTTTTCTTTCGACTATCCCATTTTGTTGGGGGGTTCTAGGACATGAAAATTCATGTATATACCCATTTACCTTATAGAATTCCTTGAACCGTTGATTTTCAAATTCTCCCCCGTGGTCACTCCTAAGTCTTTTGATTTTAGTATCATTTTAATTTTCAATTAACTTGCAGAATTCACTAAATAGGTTTAGGGTTTCATCTTTGGTCTTTGGAAACCTAACCCAGGTAAACCTAGAGTAATCATCAACTATTACTAAGCAGTACCGGTTTCCGCTTAGTGACTTGGCTCCATGTGAATCAAATAGGTCAAGGTGCAGGAGCTCAAGTGTGGTTTGAGTTAGATTAGATTGAATTAGTTTGTGATTAGATCTGGTTTGTTACCTTGTTTACATGATTCACATATTAGGTTTTCATGATTTTTAATTTTGGGGATACCTTTAATTAAGACAAGTTGGGTGATTTTCGAGATAATTCTCAGATTAGTGTGACCTAATCTCCTATGCTAGAGGTTTGATTGTTCTAACTGAGTTAATATACATTTGGGTACTAGGGGTAGGTTTATAGTGTAAACATTATTTTTCCTAGTGCTCTTAAGCATGATTTCCGAGTCTTGCAGGTTTTTAATCAGGCAGTTAGAATTGTTGAGGTAACTATATAACCATAATCACACAACTGACTTATGCTAAGCAAGTTAAAATTGAAATTTTCAACCAAAAGCACTTTCTTAATAACAAAGTCAGATTTAAGTTCAATATTACCTGACCCAATTACCTTGAGTGTAACATTGTTGCCAAATGCCACTGAGCCTAGGTTCTTGAACTTGAGTTTGGTGAATTTCAATTTATCTCCAGTCATGTGTCTGGAGCAACCGCTATCCAACATCCATTGGTCCAAATCTTTATGTTCCTACACATAAAGAGTTTTGTTGATTTGGATCCAATTAGAGTCAGGAATAGCCTAAATTGATTTTCACAGCCTAGTCTGTCTCACCCAAATCTAGGGTTATCAATCACGTTAGCCTTACAGGTTTTGTGAGACAGGTTTTGGTAGGTAATTTAAACAAATTATAATTTATTTTGAAACACTTAATTAATTTTGAAAACAATTGAATTTATTTTGAAAAGAATGTTTAAATCTACAACTAACTGAAGGTTTGTGTTAGATTCGAATTTGACAGAGACTAATTTGAATTTGAATTTCAAAGATTGGCTTCCAGGTCTTGGCGAGGCACTAGGCCTTCTTTGGCCGTAGCCTTATTGGATCATCAACCCTTTCCTTGACAAAGCCTTTCAATGAAATTTCATTTTCAAAATTAATCTTTGAAAAATTCTGGTCTAACTAGTTTGGGTCTTGGATCGGTAGCTTCGGCTAGTTTCACCAGTCTAAAGAGATCAAGTAGAGTATACTTGACCTTATTAGAGTTAGCTTCCCTAACGTACTATCATCTCACCTCCACCCAATACTATGTTGTTAAATTTCAGTTAAGTTGGTTCAATCCTTAAGCTAACCATTCCTTAGTCTAAGCATGGTAAATTGCAGAAATTAAATAAACAATCAATCATGCAATTTGAAAACAGAAATTGAATTTTATTTAACAATGAATATTGTTTTCAACTTGGCTCCCCCTGGACTAAAGCCACGATAATGGTTTGGCAAGATGTGAATCTTGTCTTTGGGGATCCAATACTGATTTGATCCATTTTGTTTGTTCAGGTACAGTTTAGGTACCCATGCCTGAACTTTATTTCTGGACTGATTCAGTACAGCAAAGTAGGATCTTTGTCTAGATTTGGTTCTATAGCCTAGTCCGGATCGATTTAGAACCGATTTCTGTTTTCCAAGAATCATGTCAAGACCCTTGGAACCAGAAGTGAATCGTTCTAAAGCTGATCTAAGATCCTTAACCTGAGTTTTCAGGGAGGAGTTCTCTTTCTCAAGTTTTTCAACTTGGGTAGAGGTTCCTTCTTGAACCTTCTCAGTTAAGGATCTAGAGTCAGCTCCCTCTTTCAGGAGTTTTACTTCCTGTCGGAGGGATTCGACTCGGAGTTTAGCTTTCGCCAAATCTCGAGAAAGATAAGAAATTAACTCATTTAACTAACTTTTAGTAAAACCACTTACCTTGATTTCGCCGTCCTCTGAAAATGTCAGTCTGCCGTCGTCCTGTTCCAATTCTGACTCAGTCTCGATTTCTTCTGAGGCGGTAAGCGCGAGCAGGTTAGACTGTGGGACCTCTTCTTCTTCGGAGGAGGAGGACTCGTCCCACATTGCTTGAAGTGCCTTCTTTTTCCTCGTCTTCTTTGTTTCCTTCAGGTTGGGGCATTCGGTCTTGTAGTGGCCCTTCTTCTTGCACTCGTAACAGGACACGTTGGGCTTGTTCTTTTCATTTGCGGGTTCAGCTGGTTCATCCTTTCTTCGGCTGACTTTCCTTCTGTTGGTTTGGTTCTTCAATTCCTTGTAGTAGTTCCGAGCCAGTCGGACCAGCTTAGGTCGATCTCCTTCTTCGTCTTCTGAGTCTGAGTCTGAGTTAGACTCGGGTGCAGGTTGAGATTTCTTCTTGGATACCTTTCCAGCTTTACCTGCAATAAGGGCAATACCTTTCTCGGCCATGGTGCAGTTAGTCTGCTCATGCAATTCAAGTTCTGAAAACAGTTCATCTAGTTTAATTTTTGAAAGGTCCCTTGAAACCTTGTATGCATCTACCATAGATGCCCACAAGGTGTTTCTCGGGAAAGCATTCAGAGCGTACCTTATCAGGTCACGGTTTTCTACCTTGTGACCGATTATGTGTAGTCCGTTCATTAGTTCCTGAATTCGGGCATGGAGCTGAGCTGCTGATTCGTTGTCGTTCATCTTGATCGCATACAGCTTGTTCAGGAGGAGATCTCTCTTGTTGATTCGAGTGTCCGAAGTTCCTTCGTGAAGCTCGATCAGTTTCCCCCACAGCTCCTTGGCACTGTTGAATGGACCCACCCGGTTCAGCTCCTCTTTTGTTAAGCCACATTGGAGGGTCTGGGTCGCCTTTGCATCAGCTTCAATCCTTCATTTCAGAGCGGTGTCCCACTCTATGTAGGTCTTAGGTACTCCTTCAGCATTCTTTGGAATCTCCAGTCCGGACTGGATGATTATCCACATGTCCACCTAAGTTTTCAGGTGGACCTCCATTCTGCTCTTCCAGTAGGAGAAGTCCTCCCCACTGAAGAGAGGTAGTCTTGCGGTGCTGAAGCCTTCTTGCATGGCCATTTTATCTGAAAAGTATACTAAAAGGAAATAAAATATCCCAAGACTTAGTCTTGGATTAGTAGTGCGGGATAAAGAGAAATGATTATCGAGGGGTGTTGCACCAACCTCGATTAGCGAGAAAAATTTCAAAAAAAATAAAAAATTTCATAAAAATCCGAAAAACTCTCAAATTGGTGGTTGCACCAAATTTGAGCTTCCCCGCTCTGATACCACTTGTTGGATCGAGAGAAACGATAGAGGGGGGGTGAATATCGTAAATCGTTCGGATTAGAGTTAGAGCTTTCATAGCGGAAGAAGTAAACAGCGAACACAAGATCTTTTACTTGGTTCGGAGTCGCGGCCGGCTCCTACTCCAAGGCCCACGGTCGTTGACCGTTTACTGCGGGTAATTCTATATTCGCAAAAGGTTTACAGAAATAGATTACAAGATTTAGTACAGTAAACTTAAAGAAAGTTGCTCTTTGTTACCGACGTCCGGAGTAGATCGTATTTTCGAGGAAGAGGGATATCGTCGGCACTTGTATCTCGAGTCGGGAGGTTTTCGGGACAGAGCACTGGAGCAGAAGAGCGTGAATGCATAAGAAGAATTGTTGTTGGAAGCCTTGGGGTCGAGGGCCTTTTTATAGCCCCTGGGGGCGCTCGGAACGTCAAAGGTGCCCCCCCATGTGTCAACTGATCCGAGTTCCTCTCGGTCAGCTTTGATCCCTTCAAACTCAGGATCAGACTTTGACGGGGGCGCTCGGGATGCTGGAGGCGCCCGGGTTGACCGGGTTGACTCTTATCCGTTGGCTTCTCGCTGGCTATCTGCTTCGTTAGCTTAAGCTGGGGGCGCCCGGACCATCCGGGGCGCCCGGGAGCATGAGGGCGCTCGGGAGCATGGGGGCACCCCGCCCATGAACTGTCGAAGCGTAGATTTGCTTTACTTCTTTTTGTATTCACCTTGGGGGCGCCCGGGACACTCCGGGTGCCCTACTCAGCTTCTGCCTCACTCCTTTGAGGCTCTCTGAGCTGCAGACACTCGTTCCTTCGGTCCTGCATCCAGGGTTTGTCCAAAATAACATAGAGCAATAATATGTTAGTTTTATACAGCCTTAGCTGTCTTGGTTCTGACTTTGGGTCTCCAAAATGGAGCCCTAGCTCGAACAAACGCCTACTGTTCCCTCAACGGGGAACGCGTCCTCACCTACTCCTCTTGGGAGAATTTACCTGATGCCAATCGGCTCCTCCGGTTGGACTTTTGCCCAGCAGTCCTTCGCCAGCTGCCTAGCTGTCCTTCGCCAGGTCTTCAGTACCAAGCTATCCTTCGCCTGGTGCCTAGCAGTCCTTCGCTGGGTCTTTGTCTCCTGGCATTCCTTCGCCAGGTGTAACGCCCGCTTTTTTTTTTTCATAAAGCGGCGTTACGCTAGACATACATGCGCATATAAAACATCTTAATGCAGCGGAATCATAAATTCTTTTTCACATGCTTTTAACCATGCAATTAGTACTTAAATTATATACATATATCTAGCATCATGACATCAACTTTTCATAACACATTCATAAGCTTTCCTGAGCATTTCAGGTAACCTATTACGAGCATGCATAGCATCATGATTATTTACTTTCCATAATTCATTCATAAGCCTTTCAGGTAGCAAGTAGTTTATCCATAACTTCATAAGTAGTAGGTTGTTTCATAGGCATAGCTACCATAAGTAGAGCATAACCAACATAAGCATTGTAAGATAACAAAACATGCAATCAGTGAAATGAGAGGGACTCTTGGCCATGTCACTACCACACACACATGGTCTTGCCTCTCCTGCTGCTTCCTTTGAAATCTCTTGCTTAATCTGCGGTATAAGAAAATAAAACTATAAGCACGGAGGCTTAGTAAGACCCTTTTCCTACTCACAAAGTCCATACGTTGTATAAACATGAACATATTACTTCTTATCATGAACATCTACACAGTCACGGCATCCTCATTTTAGCATAAGCATAATTGAAATCATGGCATCAGAATTTAGCAGGAACATAGATATCATCATGGCATCATAGTCTAACATGAACATGAATAAAATCATGGCATTATAATTTGGCATGAATATAAATAAAATCATGGCATCATAAATTAGCATGAACGTAAATAAAATCATGGCATCCTAACTTGGCATAACCATAAATAAATCATGGCATCATAAATTAGCATGAACATAAATAAAATCATGGCATCCTAACTTAGCATAAACATAAACAAATCATGACATCATAAATTAGCATGAACATAAATAAAATCATGGCATCCTAACTTAGCATAAACATAAATAAATCATGGCATCATAAATTAGCATGAACATAAATAAAATCATGGCATCCTAACTTAGCATAAACATAAATAAATCATGACATTATAATTTGGCATGAATATAAATAAAATCATGGCATCATAAATTAGCATGAACGTAAATAAAATCATTTGCATAAACGGACCTTGCATAACTTACTTTGCATAATATTCTTATCATAAGTATAATGCATAACATGGATGGATGCATGTGGCAAATGTATATATATATATAAGGATGCTTAATCTTTAAAATCATGCTTTTAAATACTTTAACATAATCATAACATTCATTGGGCCCTGGCTTGTACCACATTCATACATCATATGCGCGCATCCCTAAGTAAATACGAGGTAGCTAATCTCGACCTACTAGGGTAAGGACAGCTTCATCGGTAGTCCCGAACCGTAAGGACAGCTTCATCGGTAGTCCCGAACCGTGGACAGCTTCATCGGTAGTCCAGAACCGTGGACCTTAGGCCCGGTACAAGCCCATTCATAAAATAAAATATCTTCACATGCTTCTTCATTCATAAACATTCATAGCATATTCATTCATTCATCATTTTCGTTCCATAACATCATTATGCCTCGAAAGCATAAACTTTAACTTCATTCATCCTTTTCATTCTTAAACATGGCATACGTACACATAATTCATAAAGCATGGCATACATGTAAATTATTCATAAAGCATGGCATACATACGTATCATCCCTAAAGCATGGCATACCTACATATCATTCATAAGACATGGCATACATACATATCATTCATAAATCATGGCACATGTCTAAACATTTAGGAATCATCTTCACAAGTGACCTAACATATAATTCATAATACATAAGCTAGGGTTTCAATTGGCATAACTATTCTTCCAACATACTTAAATATCTACATACATCATAGTACCCCATAGACCTGCATCCTTGGGGTCTTAACCCAACCCAAGCCCTAAATCTTGGGAGTTGGCCGAATGGTTCCCTAGCATGAAGCTCCATCACTCACTCAATAGGGAGGGTTCCATGAGTAGAAGAACATCCATACATCACATACAAGGCCTTAGGGAGCCATCAAACCCCCATAATTGGGGTTAACCTAAGCCCTAGCCCTACCTTGGGACCTTGGCCGAAACCCTAATGGGTCACCATCACATGAATAAATTCATAAAATTACAAATTTACATCCTACACCTTACACATACTTCCATAGGAAAACATTTGCACCCTTGGTTGGAGTTAACCTTAAGCCCTAGCCCTACCTTGGGACCTTGGCCGAAACCCTAATGGGTCACCATCACATGAATAAATTCATAAAGTTACAAATTTACATCCTATAATTTACATATACTTCCATAGGAAAACATTTGAACCCTTGCTTGGAGTTAACCTTGAGCCCTAGCCCTAAATCCCATCTTGGCCGAAAGTTTCTAGGGCCTTAAATCATGTACAAACTTTCACATAACCCTTATTAACATCTCTTACCACATAATAAAACATAAGGAACAATATTAAAGAGTTGGATCCAAACCAAATCATAGAACCCATGGTGGCCGAAACCTTTTGTAGCCCTAACTTTGGTGTTTCTTCATATATGGTTCAAACAATTTCTTGTATCATGAAAATAACTCAAAAACTATTATACCACAGGTGAGGGAGTCTTACTTTGGGTTATCTTGGTTTTTAGACCTTAAAAAGGGAAGATGATGAAGACTTTGGTTGCCCCTTGATCACCCTTTGCCCTTGTAACCTTGTAGATGACCCTTAACACTTGAAGATTAAGCCCTCTTGTGATGTTTTCTCAAGGAAAACCTTCCTTGAAGTTTTGGCCAGCTTGAGGGAGGAGGAAAAAGAGAGGTGGAATTAATGGAAGGAAGAAAGAAACTCCCAAACCCCCTCTTTATAACACATTAAGGAGGCAAATGAAGAGTCATAGTTGATGACTCTTCATTTTTCCTAAGCCTTAACCATAATCCACTTCATTTCCTCATAGCACTCCCTTGTTAGGTGAATTGGTTAGAGCATGCATAGTTGAACAAGAGGTCCAAGGTTCAATCCTTGGTGCATGCACTAATTTTTTTGTATTTTATTATTATTATTTTTTTAATATTTCAAAAATCCTCTAAAAATTTCCCCATAATTATGTTAATATTTCCCATCAAAATCCCTTTATATTTCTATAAATTTTTACCTAAAATTTACCAATAATCATGGTGCTAGAAAGCCCATATAAGGCCCATTAGGGCTTTTTCCCCCCAATTTAAATGGAAAAAACATGGATTTCTAGCCTAAAATTCGTGTTAATATTTCTAGTTCCCTCGGAAAATTATCTAGACATGCTTAATATTTTAAAGAAATATTAAGAGAATTTTCCGGGTCATTACACCAGGTGCCTAGCAGTCCTTCGCTAGGGCTTTGTATCCTGGCATTCCTTCGCCAGGGCTTTGTATCCTGGCATTCCTTCGCCAGGTGCCTAGCAGTCCTTCGCTAGGACTTTTCCTGCACACTTGAGTAACATGTTAGATAAACATTATATCTTAACTTTTGAACGCTTTTGCCATTATCAAAATACAGGTTCAACTTGGGTGCTTTCTGCACCAACACTATCAAGCCAAGAATCATACCAAATGTTGAGCTTTTCATCTCCAAGAGTCCATCCTATATTTTGTTCTGCTAAGCTTCTAATTTTTATCAACCTACGCCAAACCGGTGAAGCTTTACTTTTCAGTGTGGCTACAATAGGATGAGTAGAGCCACAATACATTTTTGTAAGGAAAATTGCCCAAGGAGTAGATTGCTCTCTGAATCTATACCATAATTTGACCGCCATAGCCATGCCAAAGTCAGCTAGTTTTCTCACACCTAAACCACCTTCCAGTTTCTGCTTACTAATCTCTGTCCAAGCCACCCAGTGAGGTTTCCTCCTACTATTCATAGAACCCCAGAAGAAACTAGCAAATATCATCTCCAACTTATGTAGGATTGATATAGGAGGAAGGAGCACTTGCAATATGTATAAAAGCTTCAGGTATCAACTATAAATATAATAAAAATTCATCAAATAAAAATAAAAAAACTTAACCAAGAATAAAAAGTTAATTGTTCAAATTAATCAAACATAAATAAATCTAAATGGAAAAATTCAATTAAATAAAAATAAAAATATAATTAAAAACAATAACCATATTAGCTACTGGAGAAGGTACTGAAAGCAACAGGATCTAATCTGATGAACTGAATTGCAATTGTGAAGAAGAACTGTGAAGAATTGGCTGTCGGCTTTGAATTGCTATGAAGATTGGATGATCTGCTCGACCGGCTGGAAATTGAAGTGCACTGGATTGAAACTGTAAAGGAAACTACTGCGAAGTAAAGAGCTGCTGATGAAAAATTGTGTAATAGAAAATGCTGTAAAGAAAACTATGAAGATAAGCTGCCGAAGAACTGAAATCTGCTGGAATCAAAAAATGATTAAGAAGCGATCGAATTGCTGTAAGGAAAAAACCGAAGAAAGAAATGCAGTAAGAAATTTTGATCGCCGGCTTCGGGTGAAGGATGGTTGATCGTTTTCTCTCCGAACCCCGAAAGAGAAAGCGCGGTGGAGATGGATGGCTGCGACGGCTACGTTCGGCTGAAGCTCGGAACCCCCAAAGCCTAGCTGTGGTCGCGGTGATGAAAATGGAAGAAAGACTGTGAAGGAAGGCGGATGGAGTCGACTAGAGCTCGGAACCCCCAAAGCCTAGCTTCGTCCGGTGGCGTGCGGTGAAGGAAGATGGATGGCGTCTCTCCGAACCCCGAAAGAGAACCTTTACTCTCTTCTCTCCGAACCCCGAAAGAGAAGAGGTGGACGTGGATCGTTGAGACGAGAACCCCTCGTCTCGGTTTGATCGGAGCTCCGGCAGGCTAGGGTTGGAACCCCTAACCCTAGTTGCGGCGACGATGAAGATGGAGGAGAGAAGATCGCCGCTGGCCTGCGTGTGGAGTCGATGAAGAACCTAGGTCGCGTGTTTCCCTTTTCTTCCTCGCTAACCAGTTGAGTTTAGCAAGGAACGATCCCTTTATATTCGATCATTCAATTGGAATTTAACTTGTAATAATCGTCAGCCACCATATTCGAAAGACACCGTGTATATATTCCAGCCTAGGAGTTTTTGTCTTATCCTATCTAACAAGGATTGGAAATACACTGTCTTTTTGTGTCCATTAAAAATTGGAATGCCTAAATAGTGCATAGGCCATTTACCTTCTGAGAAACCTGTAACAGCAAGAATAGATCCTCTACGGACATCCGGTATGCTTCGTGCAAGATAAACTAAACTTTTTCCAGCATTAACATATTGACTGACTGCATCTCATACTCATCAAGGTAGGCCTTTACCTTCTTCACGCCATCTATAGATCCATTTAGAAAAACCATAACATCATCCACATAAGCAAGATGAGAAACTCTCATATCACATCCTGTAGAAAAATATAACTTCGGGTTATTAGAAAATAGTGCCTCCAAACCCCTTGAAAAAAATTCTGAAGCAATAATAAATAGAAAAGGGGATATAGGATCCCCTTGTCTTAGTCCTCTTGCTGCTTGAAAAAACCCCTCAAGATGCCCACTGATACGAAGCGAGAAATGGCAAAAGCTTATACATCTCCTGATCATATCTATAAAGGAACTCTTGAAACCAAATGCTGTCATGATCCTGAATACTAAGCTCCATTGTACCCTGTCAAAAGCCTTAGCCATATCAAGCTTCATCATCAAATTCCCTCCTCTAACATGAAAATTCAACTTATGAGATAATTCTTGGGCTAAAAGAATATTATCAGAAATTAGTCTGCCTTCTACAAACCCACTTTACGCCGGTGAAATGATTTTGCTTAGTGTCTTTACCAATCGATTTGCCAGCAACTTTGACACTATCTTGTAGGAGACATTACATAAACTGATGGGCCTAAAGTCCTGCCATTTTTGAGCATTTGTTATCTTTGGTATTAAAATAATCGTCATAGCAGACATACCGTTTGGAAGATATCCACCCTTTAAGAAGTCCAGCACTGCCTGATGAACATCTTCTTTAACAATATCCCAGCAAGAGACATAAAAAGCTACAGAGAAATCGTCTGGGCCTGCTGCACTGTCTTGATCCATTTCCCAAATTACTTCCTTTATATCTTCTAAAGATGGAATGATAGTTAATGCTTCATTATCTTCCTCAGTGATAAGCTTCGGTATATACCTCAGATCCGCTGTCATACAATTAAAGTTCTCTCCTGTTAATAACTGTTCAAAATACTTAACACCCGAGGCTCTTATAAGATCTGGTTCTTCTAAGCATTCCCCTTCGTCCCAAATTCAAAAAATTCTATTAGTGTCCCTTCTTATTTGAACTCTGTCATGGAAAAATCTTGTATTTTTGTCCCCCTCAACCATCCATTTAATTGCTGCCCGTTGCCTCCAAAAATCTTCTTCCATTTGAAGAGTCTTAAAGAGATGAGCTTGACTTTTGTTTCTGTTGATTAAGTTCTCTTCTATAGGCTCTGTATCAAACTGTTTCTCCGCAATAGCAAATTGATCTTCAGCTCTTTGGATGTTATCATGGATATGTTGGGACCGGGTGCAGGTTGACATGGATGCGGGTTCGTAATTTTAAAATTAATTACGTGCAGCGGAAGGTTTAGCATAAATAATTTCTCAAATTATTTAACCACACATCTAAGCATGCAACCTTATCTTGTGTAGACATGATCATATATTTAAAATTTTGTAGAAACGTAAACTAATTTACGTATTACCTCGCGTAACTCGAAGAAAGGGACGAGATCCAACCGTAAGCGTCCCTCGGAAGCTCCGCCTCTATTCGCGTCCACGCCGAGTTTTCTTCGGGATGACTTCGCGTAGCCACGAGTTTCATGCCGACAAGAACTACTAGATTCTCCAAAGGCACGACAAGAATACCAAGAGAGAGATGGGAAGACTAACCACCAAACGAAGAACAGAATCAAGATTCCGGGAAGAAGGAAGGAGTTGCGCCCGCTTCTTCTTCTTCTTACGGCAGCTGCTTGGTGGCCAAGGGTGGCTGAAGCTCACGGCAACAACGGCCTCCTTTAGGGCCGGCGACACTAGAGAAGGGAGAGGGAGAGAAGGAGAGAGAGAGAGGGCTTATTCCTAGATCTCTTGGATTGATTTCCAAGCCTTGCCTTGGTTCCTTTATATAGTGGCCTCTCAACCGCCAAGTCTCCTTTTTCTTATGGAATAAATTTTCATAAGAAATTTATCATATAAATTTTCTATGATTTATTCCATCATACCAAGTTTTTATCATAATTTAATTCATGATAAAAAATCAACCATGTCTCCCTTTTCTTATGGAATAAATTTTCATAAGAAATTTATTATATAAATTTTTCTTATCATGGAAAATCAATTCATAATCGATTTTATAAAATAAAATAAACTATTCAAAGTTTATTTTAATTTTCATGAAAATAATAAACCAAATCTCGGTTTATAAAATTTATATTATCCATAATTTTATAAAACAAACCACACTTGGTTTATTTTATAAATTGAACCAAACAATTTGGTTCTCCCCTTTTGTTGTGGCCGGCCAAGCAAAGAGGGTGGGGACCCTCTTTGGCCGGCCACACCCAAGCCAAAACCTAATGAATTAAACTCATTTAATTCATCCATTAAGTCTTCAAAAGACTTAGCCATTTTACGCTTCCGATGCGTCTCCGAAAAATCCAGATTTGACTTATCTCCCTTGATCGGAAATCCAATTTTCAACTCGTTTTAAATCCCTCGGATTACTCGTAGTGCATGTGACTAAATAGGCTTTCGATTTATGTTGGCCGTCTATAATTAACTAATTATAGAACGATCATGAGTGGCACCTAGTAGTACATCATGATCCCCAATTAATCGAAAGATCAACGGTTGACCTCAGAAATGATCTTGAAACCCTTCAGCAGCTATAATGAATCGTGCCTCATTCCCTTCACCATCTTATACCCACTTGGTTCAGGACATGGTCTATATGTGTCAGTCCCCACTAGGCTGACTACGTCACACATAGCCCAAGCTATGTTTTTCTCGTCCAACGGATTCTAATTACTCTCATGTATCTGAGAGATTCATACTCTGAACATGTGATGCTCTGGCCAGAGGCTTCGAGTAACAATCCGACGATATGCCTTGGGTAAACATCTCCTTGCAAGGAGTGGTGAATCCTTTGTAGGTTGTTCAAACATCTTCGGGCACTTCGGCTTATACCCAATCATCCTGGGTCCACACCTCCTTGGAGATGCTTGCTTAAGATGTCAAAGTATAAGTCTTCATGACCAAGATGACTCCAACACCGTAAGTCAAAGGAACATCGCACTTAAGCTGCAGTAAGAACTTCACTGACATGTCTATATGTAGACTACCATATGAAGTTTTACAGCCAGTCACTCCAATGAACTAGTTCCCTTAACTAGCATTCATGTTTATCTCCGGACATCCCAATGTCACCAGCCAGTGAGAATCAGCTGATTAGAGAATAACCCATGCTAGTTTCAACAGAATTGATAGTGTCCGTATTTATCAATTCATCGACTAGGGACAATTTCAATACTTCACAATTGTACATGTAGAGATAATCACTAGATGTGAATTCATCACAAATTCTCTCATGCTGTGAATTGTATTGCGGACATTCAGTAAATGAGTTTAAGATCTCAATCAAATATACAAACATGTATACTCAAATAGTGAATCTTTATTTATAAAAATAAATGATTACAATAATAAGGCAATTGCCTTAGGACACTTCTCTCATATTATTAACAAACTCCCACTTGGCCTAATGTCAATCGCTACGGTATCCAATACCACAGGCTCTAACATGACCCTCAAACTTGCTTTGAGGCAAGACCTTAGTTAAAGGATCCGCTAAATTCCTTTCAGTAGGAATTTTCTCAATTTGTATATCATTCCTACTTATAATCTCTCTGATCAGATGATAGCGGCGAAGCACATGTTTGGATTGTTGATGAGACCTTGGTTCCTTTGCTTGTGCAATAGCTCCATTGTTGTCGCAGTAAACCGGTATTGCTTCATAATGGTTGGAACCACACCAAGTTCTGAGACAAATTTCTTGATCCAGAGTGCTTCTTTTGCTGCTTCCGAAGCTGTAATATATTCCGCTTCCGTGGTAGAATCCGCTACAGTGTCTTGCTTGGAACTCATCCAACTTATTGCGCCTCCATTTAAAATAAATACGTATCCGGACTGAGATTTGGAGTCATCCTTATCTGTCTGGAAACTGGCATCTGTATACCCACGTATTATCATATCTCCTTTTCCATATATTAGGAACACCTCCTTAGTTCTTCTTAAGTACTTAAGGATTGTCTTGACAGCCGCCCAATGATCCATTCCTGGATCAGACTGGTATCTGCTTGTGACGCTCAGAGCATACGATACATCGGGCCTAGTACATAACATAGCATACATGATAGATCCTATCGCGGATGCATAAGGAATCTTATTCATGCAAATCCTCTCGTCTTCTGTGCACGGACACATAGACTTTGAAAGGTTGATCCCATGCCTAATGGGAAGGTAACCTTTCTTGGATTCCGACATGCTAAACCTTTTTAGCACTCGGTCTATATATATAGACTGGGAAAGACCAAGCAATCGTTTTGATCTATCTCTATAGATTCTAATCCCACGGATATAGGTTGCTTCTCCCAGATCTTTCATGGAGAAAGTTTTGGACAACCAAATTTTAACTGACTGTAAGACTGATATATCGTTTCCTATAAGTAAAATGTCATCGACATATAACACTAGGAATACGACTGCACTCCCACTAACCTTCTTGTACACACAAGGTTCGTCAGGATTTTGTGAGAAATCAAACTCTTTGATTGTCTCATCAAAACGGATGTTCCAGCTCCTGGATGCTTGCTTTAGTCCATATATGGATCATCGAAGCTTGCATACTTTGGTTTTATCAACCGATGTGAAACCTTCAGGTTGTATCATGTATACATCCTCAAGCAGGTTTCCATTAAGGAAAGTTGTTTTCACATCCATTTGCCATATCTCATAATCATAATGAGCTGCTATGGCCAGGAGCATCCGAATGGATTTAAGCATAGCTACTGGCGAATATGTTTCGTCATAATCAATTCCTTGTTTCTGACGATATCCTTTTGCCACTAATCTGGCCTTATAGGTAACAACATTACCTTCCATGTCGGTTTTCTTCTTGAAAACCCACTTGCACCCTATGGGCTTAATCCCTTCAGGCGGGTTAACCAAGTCCCATATTTGATTTTTGTACATGGAATCCATTTTCGACTTCATGGCTTCAAGCCATTTGTCCCTTTCTGAACTTTTCAGAACATCATCATAACTGATAGGTTCGTCATTGTTAATGACTAACACGTCGTTCGATTCACTTATGAGAAATCCGTATCTCTCTGGAATATTACGTGTCCTATCAGACCTACGAAGAAGTGGTGTTGTTTTAGGTTCAACTGATAGCTCATCATTATGAGTTATTGGTTGTGGGTCTAGACTAGGTGTCTCTATAATGTCTATTGGGGTTTCTTGAACTTCTTCAAGTTCAATGCTACTCCCACTATTTTTTTATAAAAGAAATTCTTTTTCTAGAAATACAGCATGCCTTGAAACAAACACCTTTTGTTCCAAGGGATGATAGAATTGGTAACCTTTCGTTTCCTTAGGGTATCCAATAAATAGACATTTATCAGACTTAGCATCCAATTTGTCTGATACAGTTCGCTTCACATAAGCAGGACAACCCCATATCTTAAGGTGAGTTAAATGAGGTTTCTTACTATTCCACGTCTCATATGGAGTAGTAGAGACTACCTTAGTCGGGACTCTGTTTAGCAAGTAAACAGCTGTCTTAAGCGCATAGCCCCAAAAGGATTTTGGAAGAGTTGCATGATTCATCATAGATCTAACCATGTCCATCAAGGTTCGGTTACGCCTCTCAGATACACCATTATGCTGTGGTGTATACGGCGGAGTCCATTGAGATAATATCCCATTGTCCCTAAGATAATCTTGAAACTCTTGACTCAAGTATTCACCACCCCGATCGGATCGAAGTATCTTAATACTTTTGCCAAGCTGTTTCTCTACTTCACTTCTGAATTCTTTGAATTTCTCAAAAGCTTCAGATTTGTGTTCCATTAAGAACACATACCCGAATCGTGAGTGATCATCGATAAAGGTAATGAAGTAGCTATAGCCTCCTTGTGCAAGAGTTGACATTGGTCCACATACATCAGTATGTATTAGACCAAGCAATTCTCCCACTGGTTTACCTTTTTCGGAAAAGGGTAATTTGGCCATCTTGCCTTTTAAGCATGATTCGCATGTATCAAATGAACCGGGTTCAAATGATTCCAAAATTCTACATCGGTGTAATTTGGTCATGCGTTTCTTACTTACATGGCCAAGACGACAATGCCACGTATAGGAGTCTATTTGATTATCTATTCGAGCACGTTTGTTGCTAACTTCGATATTGAAAACGTCACCGGATAAATCTAACGTGTAGATACCATTGTATAAAGTTCCCGTCCCATAAAGAACACCATTTAAAGTTATATAACAACAATTGTTACTAAAAGTTAAATGATAACTCTTTTCATTCAAACATGAAATAGATACAATGTTCTTTATTAACGAAGGAACAAAATAGCAATTATCCAATTCTAAGACAAGTCCAGCAGGGACCATTAGCAAATATGTTCCGATGGGAACAGCAGCAATCTTTGCTCCATTTCCAACTCGCAAATTCACTTCTCCCTTGACGAGTCTTCTTCTATTCCTTAGCCCCTTTATGTCATTACATATATGTGAGCTACACCCAGTATCCAGTACCCAGGTGTACGAAGAAATAGAGTGACATTCAATAACGAAGATGCCTGAAGAGGATGGGGCATCGGATGCCTTCTTCTTCAAGGACTCAAGATAAACCTTGCAGTTTCTTCGCCAGTGACCCTCCTTACCACAGTGATGGCAAGTGCCTTTTCAATCCTTTTATCCTTAGTTAACTTATTGGTGTCCAAAATGGAACGCAAATTCAGAGAAGACATGATCAAGTGATTATCCTAGAAATACAAATTGAGCTTATGTGAGAAGAATGATAAAGAATGCATCAATATACATTAATTAAATCCTATTTATTTTTCGAATTGAATGACCCTTTTTATCAATTCGGGAGATCGTAGGAACATCTCCAAATAGGTTGATATCAACCATAGATAAGAATAACCATGGCTGTGGTCCATCAAGTCATTCTTAGCTATGAAGGTAGGTAATTATACCGATTACATATCACACATATGTAACTATCACATTATGCTATCAACTAATTGAATGTTTGCATAAATCATTGGGTTGTTAACTCATTAACAAGTATGCAATGATATACATAGCACCCAACTGCACCTCTCTTTACATCGACCTTGGCTGTGGCACAACAAATCGATGCTCCAAGCTTAAGGCTGACCCATTAATCAAGAAATATTTTTAATATGGTTGGAGCTCATTCAACTGTTTAGTCAGGCTTGGATGTGTCCAACAACCAAAACTAAGGATTGACCTCTGACTCCAACTATATTAATCATAAACTAATTCCATGGTTTGAACATGTCGAGGTTCAAGCCGGGCATGGATGTGTCCATCAACCCAAACGAGAAATAAAATTCCGGTTCTAACCATATTAATGGAAGGTGTTGGCCTTAATATTTTGTAAGGGGTTTTGGGTCTCATCATTTTCCTTTTAAGCACATTCATGACATATAATTATGTCATATACTAACGATTTCCTTAATAAAGTATGTATGTGACTTAATTTATCAAGTCTCATTAATTGAATTAGGAACCGGATTTCCTAATTTCAATTTCATACTTTATTCAAGGAATTGTTTTGGGAAACAATTTCCTAAATTGTCATAATCAATTTCGGAAATAATATGTTTAAGACTTTGATTTCTCTAAATCAAATCTTATTAAATTAAGAGATAGATTCCCTTAATTCAACCACATATTATTTTCATGAAAATCTTATTTAAGGAAATAAACTCTATAGGAAACAATTTTCCTAATTAATTTTGGAGACAACAATATGTAAGAGCACCATCTCATAAATCAAATAAGGAAATTATCGTTTGAGAATCACCTCAAAATTTCTAAGATTTGATCACATATTTTATTTATGGATAATTAATTACAACAAATTATTTTCTTTGGATGGCTCCCCGAGGCACTCCCCAAAGAAAAGAAATTTGTTATAAATCTAATTTGGCCTGCTCCCCAAGGCATAACCAAATTAAACTTGACAATTAAAGAACTTGTTAATAATATAATTTGGATGGCTCCCCGAGGCCTACCCAAATCAATTTTAACAATTCATATTCAAAATAGGAAATTTAAATTATATCAACTAACTTTAATTTGGGTGGCTCCCCAAGGCACTCCCCAAAGTAAAGAATTTTGTTAATAATTTAAAAACCAATTCAAATTTAATTGTCAATTAATGTTTCCATAAATTTGTCTAGACTTCTTGAAAGAAAGTGCCCAAAATTGCGAGCTTTCCATAAATAGAAAGCTTCCAAAAATAAAAGGTTTTTAGAATAATTGTAAGTTTCTGGTACAAAGAAAACTTACGTATTTTCAAAATTAGAAAATTTCTAAAATAGGAAATTTCCAAAATTGGAAAGTTTCCAAAAATGGAAAGCTTTCACAATTATCATAAAATTTCAGAAACAGTGATATTTCAAAAGTTTGCGAAATTTCATGAGGATTTCCAAACTTTGAAATTCCTAAATCGAAATTTACCATAATTGGAAAGTTTCCATAATTGGAAATTTTTCCAAAATTGAGATCATGACAAAGTTTTCTGCAAAACAATTATATGATTATGTCGAACACTAACCGGCTCTGATACCACTGTTGGGACCGGGTGCATGTTGACATGGATGCGGGTTCGTAATTTTAAAATTAATTACGTGCAGCGGAAGGTTTAGCATAAATAATTTCTCAAATTATTTAACCACACATCTAAGCATGCAACCTTATCTTGTGTAGACATAATCATATATTTAAATTTTGCAGAAAGTAAACTAATTTACTTATTACCTCGCGTAACTCTGAAGGAAGGGACGAGATCCAACCGTAAGCGTCCCTTGGAAGCTCCGCCTCTATTCGCGTCCACGCCGAGTTTTCTTCGGGATGACTTCGCAAAGCCACGAGTTTCGTGCCGACAAGAACTACTAGATTCTCCAAAGGCACGACAAGAATACCAAGAGAGAGATGGGAAGACTAACCACCAAACGAAGAACGGAATCAAGATTCGGGGAAGGAAGGAGTTGCGCCCGCTTCTTCTTCTTCTTACGGCAGCTGCTTGGTGGCAAGGGTGGCTGAAGCTCACCGGCAACAACGGGCCTCCTTTAGGGCCGGCGACACTAGAGAAGGGAGAGGGAGAGAAGGAGAGAGAGAGAGGGCTTATTCCTAGATCTCTTGGATTATTTCCAAGCTTGCCTTGGTTCCTTTATATAGTGGCCTCTCAACCGCCAAGTCTCCTTTTTATGGAATAAATTTTCATAAGAAATTTATCATATAAATTTTCTATAATTTATTCCATCATGCCAAGTTTTTATCATAATTTTAATTCATGATAAAAAATCAACCATGTCTCCCTTTCTTATGGAATAAATTTTCATAAGAAATTTATTATATAAATTATTCTTATCATGGAAAAATCAATTTTAATCGATTTTGTAAAATAAAATAAACTATTCAAAAGTTTATTTTAATTTCCATGAAAATAATAAACCAAACCTCGGTTTATAAAATTTATATTATCCATAATTTATAAAACAAACCACACTTGGTTTATTTATA
>JAGFNQ010005111.1:0-82990 GCA_024364735.1 Boesenbergia rotunda
ATTGGATTCCTCCTCTTGAATTTGCCCTAGGGTTAGAACCCTTGCCTAAGGTTTTCGAAAATTGGAAGAAGGAAGAAGAGAGGTTTCGGTTTTGGAAGATGAAGAGGAAGAAGAAAAGGAAGAAGGAAGTTGCTCCAACTTCCACCTATTTATACTTTTCTCATGAAAAGACATGTCTCTTCACTCTTACCCACTTAACAAGCATGTTCCTTTCTCCTTCTTCATGAAATATTGCTTGGTTCATTGGTTATGACATGGTGAGTGCAACTAGGAGGTCCAAGGTTCAATCCTTGCTTCCTCCACTTTGCACTTTCTTTTTAGCACCATTCATTTCCAAGCCCAATAAACCAAGCCCATCATGAAATTCATAATATGAATAATATTTTATGAATTCAGAATATTTCATAATATCCCAAAAATATTATTTCATAATATTTTTAATATTCCATATTCATAATATAATATTTCATGCTAATATTTCATGATAATAATATTTCATGAATATAATATTTCATGCATATAATATTTCATGCCTTCATAACATTTTATAGCATGTGATTCATGAAATTCATATCATTTCATTATAATCATTTTCATACATTGTCATGATTTTACATTGACAAATTCGGGGTGTTACAATCCTCCCTCTCTTATAGAAAGTTCGTCCCGAACTTTAAACAATTCCCCAGGTATTCAAATTGTAAAAATTGGGGTGTTACAATCCTACACACCTTATAAAAGTTCGTTCCCGAACTTTTAAAATAGTTCCGGATACTTTGATCGCATCATATCTTCTTGTTCCCAGGTTGGCTTCTTCGAATTGCTCGTTCCGCCACAGAACCTTTACTAAGGAGTATTTCCTTGTTCCTTAGCTTTTAATTCCCGATCGAGGATCTGGATCGGTCGGCGTTCGGAACTAAGGACTCTCTTGTTCTTGCACTGGTGGGGGTTCTATAATTTGAATTGCATCAGGGTACACTTCTTGAGCATCGACACGTGGAAGACGTTGTGGATAGCCGCCATTTCTGGCGGTAACTCCAGTTCGTAGGCCACTTTGCCTACTCGTCTCAAGATCTGGATAGGGTCCCACGTATCGCGGACTCAGTTTCCCCTTCTTTCCGAATCTCATCACCCCTTTCATAGGGGCTACCTTCAGAAATACCGAATCCCCAACCTCGAACTCGAGCGGTCTGCGTCGCTTATCAGCGTAGCTCTTCTGCCGACTCTGTGCAGTCTCTATCTCTGGCGGATATTCTAATAGCCTGAGTGGTCTCATTGACAATATCAGTCTGGAGTCCCATCTCCCTCTTTTCACCACTCTCATGCAGCATAAAGGAGATCTGCATTTCCTTCCGTACAGTGCTTCGTACGGTGCCATCCCGATAGTAGCCTGATAACTGTTGTTATAAGCAAACTCTGCCAGGCTCAGGTAATCGACACCAGCTTCCCTTGAAGTCTAAGCGCAAGCTCGCAACATATCTTCTAGTATCTGGTTTACTCGTTCAGTCTGCCCGTCAGTCTGGGGGTGAAAGGCTGTACTGAACTTCAGCTTCGTGCCAAGGGCCTTCTGCACGTGTCCCCAAAAATCCGAAGTAAATCGACCGTCTCGGTCAGAGACGATGGTCTTGGGAACCCCGTGTAGTCGGACAATCTCCTTGACGTACAGTTGAGCCAACTGCTCCACTGAATAAGTCATCCTGATAGCCAGAAAATGCGCGGACTTGGTCAGCCGGTCCACAATCACCCATATACTATCATATCCATTCGTAGTCCGAGGCAGCCCTGATATGAAATCCATAGATATGTCTTCCCATTTCCACTCGGGAATAGGTAGAGGCTGCAGAACTCCCCCAGGTCTCTGGTGTTCTGCTTTGACCCTCTGGCAGGTCGAACACATGCTGATATAATGGGCTACATCTTTCTTCATGCCGGACCACCAAAATTTGCCCTTCAGATCCTGATACATCTTGGTAGATCCAGGATGCATCGCATAAGGTGTGCTGTGAGCTTCCTCGAGTATCCTTGTCCGTAACTCGGAGTCGTCGGGAACGCATAATCGATCCCGGAGATATAAAACTCCGCTCTCGGAAATCCGGAATCCCTCGCCCTTGCCTTCAAGAATCTCTTGCTTGATTCTCTGAAGACTCGGATCAAGATTCTGCTTCTCCAGAATACCATCAAATAATGTCGGCGCAATCTGTAGAGTAGAAAGCTGTCCCGATATAATCTCGATTCCGAAATCCATAATCTCTTTCCCCAAGGTTGTGACAAAGCCGACAAAGATATAAAGTAGCACAGATTTTCTACTCAGAGCATCGGCTACCTTGTTGGCTTTTCCCGGATGGTACAGGATCTCACAATCGATAGTCCTTGACCAACTCGAGCCATCGGCGTTGTCGCATATTCAGGTCTTTCTGGGTGAAGAAATACCGCAGACTCTGGTGATCCGTAAAGACCTTGCACTGAGTACCATATAAATAATGCCTCCATGTTTTCAGCGCAAAGACCACCGCTGCTAATTCCAAATCATGGGTAGGATAATTCTTTTCATGTTCCTTCAGTTGCCTAGAGGCATAGGCAATTACCTTCCCATTTTGCATAAGTACAGCTCCGAGTCCAAGTTTGGATGCGTCGCTGTACATATCGAAACCCATATCATTTTCGGGAAGAGTCAATATAGGAGCGCTAGTCAGTCTCCCTTTCAGTTCAGAGAAACTCTTCTCACATTCGTCAGTCCAGATATATTTCTTATCTTTCTTTGTAAGAGCTGTCATAGGGGCTGCAATCCAAGAGAAATTCTCTACGAATTTTCTGTAGTAACCCGCTAACCCCAGAAAACTTCTGACTTCACTGGCATTCTTGGGTCTGGACCAGTTACTTACGGCCTCAATTTTAATTGGGTCGACCATCACTCCGTCCTTGGAGATAATATGTCCCAAGAATGACACTTGATTCAGCCAGAACTCACATTTCGAAAATTTAGCATACAGTTGTTCTTTCTGAAGAATCTGTAATACTATACTCAGGTGCTCTGCATGCTCTTCAGAAGTCCTCGAATAAATAAGGATGTCGTCGATGAAGACGATCACAAATCTGTCGAGAAATGCCGAGAAAATCCGATTCATAAGGTCCATGAATATTGCCGGAGCATTAGTGACTCCAAACGGCATTACTACGAACTCATAATGTCCGTATCTCGTCCGGAAAGCAGTTTTGGGTATATCCTCATTTTTCACCCGGACTTGATGATAACCAGACCTCAGATCGATCTTAGAGAAAACCGTAGCTCCCTTTAACTGATCGAACAGATCATCTATCCTGGGTAGAGGGTACCTGTTCTTTATGGTCACATTGTTTAATGCCCGATAGTCGATACACATACGCATCGTCCCATCCTTCTTCTTTACGAACAGTACGGGAGCTCCCCAGGGGGAATGACTAGGGCGAATAAGTCCCTTGTCGAGAAGCTCTCGTAGCTGTTCTTGCAATTCCTTCAATTCAGTCGGCGCCATTCGATATGGTGCTTTCGAGATGGGGTTAGTACCAGGAATCAAATCAATGGCAAATTCAACATCTCTTTCAGGTGCTAACCCTGGTAAGTCATCAGGAAATACCTCTGGATAGTTGCGTACAACCTTGACGTCTTCTAGCTTCGGGTCCTCTGTAGGACGTGTATCAACCACATGAGCTAGAAATCCAGAACATCCATTCTCTAACATTTTCCTTGCTTTCAGAGCCGATAAGAATTTGCCAGTCTTCTTCTTCGGCTCTCCGATAAATTCAAAGAGAATCCCCGTCTCGGGTCGGAAGATGACCCTTCGTTTTCGGCACTCTATAGAAGCGCCGTATTTATCCAAGAAATCCATGCCCAATATTACGTCATAATCTGACATGGCAAGCACTATCAGATCGCAGTAGAGTTCTCTATCTGCAACTCTGATTGGTGCGGCACGTAGCATTTGGGTAGAGGGCATCACCTCTCCCGAGGGCAATGTAGTTAGAAACTTGTAATCTAGTTCTTGCAGTGGCATCTCATATCTCGTGGCATATAGCATAGAAATAAAGGAATGCGTTGCTCCAGTGTCAAATAATGCAGTAGCAGGATGACTGTAAATAATTATCTGACCTGTGACAACGGTAGAGGCAGTCGCCACGTCTTCCTTTGTAAGCGAGAAAACCCGGGCGTCTGTTGTAGCAGGCGGGGCTTCTAATAGCCCCTGATAAATAGGAGTACCATCAATCGCAGCCTGCATATGGTGAAGCTGGGGAGGAACACCTTTGTGCTGAATATACTGCTGCTGAGGTGCCTTAGCGGCAGTAGGACACTCTCTGGCAAAGTGTCCTTCCTTCCCGCAAGTATAACATCTCTTGGCACCCCAATAGCATGCCCCAAGGTGCATCTTCCCACAGGTGGCACAAGGAGGGTGCTTAGGCTTCTTGCCTTTCTGATCACCATTAGACTTATTCCATGGCCTTCTTTTCCCATTGTGGTTCTTCTTCCAGTGGGGGTTGGTGTTCTGAGTCTTTTGATTTCCTGACTGACTCTGATTCTGTGTACTGACTGGGGTCTGCTTTTGCTGGCTGATATTCTTCAGATAGTGCTCAGCATTCAAGGCACCACTGACTAGCTCTTCTGCAGTCTGTGGCCTATGAACGCCACCAGCTACACTCAGAGCAATGTCGGGCCTAAGCATTCTTAGCATTAATCTGACCCTTTCCTTTCAGTACTAACCAACTCAGGACACAATCGTGCCAGTCGGTTAAATTTCTGGACGGCCTCGTTGACAGAGAGATTCCCCTGTCGGAATTCGGTGAACTCATCGAATGTCTGTTGGTCACCCTCATATGAAAGAACTCCTCCAGAAATTCAGACTCAAAATCCTTCCATTTCATCTGGTCTACTGGTCTTCTGGCCTTCACCCGTTCCCACCACATCCGAGCATCGCCGGAGAGGCAAAACGAGACACACTTGACCTTCTCGTGTTCCGGCCAGTCAAGAAGTTCTACAGTACTTTCCACTGTTTTGAGCCAAGATGGGCGTCCCACGGCTCGCAGGCACCGGAGAACTTATCCGGCTTCAGTCGCTGCCACTGTATCAAATAGGCTTCCTGTCGGACTGCTCTAGCAGTAGTGTCCGAGGGCGCCTGTGCAGTCGGAGGCTCAGTGGTTACGGCGTTCTGACTTCCCGCAGGAGTGGCAGTGTTAATCTGCTGGGTCATCAGAGTGGTTATCATCTGCTGCTGCTCAGTGACCTGACGCTGCAGCTCAGTGATCACCTGCATCAGATCAGGTGGGGGTGCTGTCTCGTTACCCCTAGTTCTACGCCCTCTAGTCATATCTATTAACAGTAAATAGATAGATATAAGCCTTAACACCACTTTGTTAGGCAAGCATCAATCATCTCATATAGTAGTACTGTACATGAAATAAATAAAGCGAGTTAGGATTTCTTACTTGGAAGCGGCAGAAGGAAGCTTGATGTGTGTGTGATGGAGGGGAAATCTGCTCTGATACCAACTTGTAACGCCCGACCTTATATCTACCCTAAAGGCGGGGTTACGGGTCCATACATTCATATCATCCAGTCATGTTAAACATGTAAATCCAACCAAACAGTTACAATACATGAACTAGTAATAAGCATGCTTATTGAAAACTAAATTACCAAGCAAGGTTTTTCATTTCTTTTATATCTTCATGCATCTACAACCTAATATGGAAATCATTTAACACACTAAAGCAGAAAATCTCAAATAAGCATATAGCAAGAGTTATCTAGTCTTAGACACATGCAAAAGAAGCATATATAGGCAACCGAAAGTATTAACATCTAGCATTTTACTGGCATGCATACTATAGGAATTAGACATTAACAATAGTATTATCTAACATGACTAGGTTCCATATTTCTAACAGTAGAGTAGTCACAGTCATCATATATTCAGAGTAAAGTAATACAATTTCAATAGTAATTATGGGAAGCAGTTTAGATTCTAGATAAACTAAGGTAGATAGAATCTTTCATCCTTTCCCGAGCCATCACCACACACATCCTCCAATCTTCCCTCTGCCTCTTCCTTTAGTTCGAGTGTTTCTTACCGCTATCTGCAGCATAAGAAAATAACAGGAACTAGTAAGCAAAACATGCTTAGTAAGAATCCGGGCCTACTCGCAAAATCCATATCAATACATCATATCATGTACACAATAATCAGATAGAATTATCAGCATCATAAGCATCTCATCAAAGCATCATAAATATCACATCAATTTATCTCTAAGTACTTTACGGAACTAAATCACATGATGAGAAAATATGTTTTTCAAAACAGTTCCATAACGGTAAGTACTTCAAAATAACATATCATCATCCAGGGCCCAGTTGTCGTACCACATCATCATGCGCGTTCCCTAATAAATTGGGGTAGCGAGCCACCAATCTAATTAGAGCAGGACCCTTCCGTCCTACCAACTGCCATGACCTTAACATGTGCATTGGATTTGTTTAACGACCCCCTTCCGAGTCGGGTAGACAACTTTTCAAAGTAAAGTAATTTATCATGCAATTACTCATATAAGTATATGCCTAAAGGTACTCTTAATCACTTCTCAAAGGGACACAGCACACATTCGGGTGCTCTTGATCCCCTAGGGACACACCACGCATTCGGGTGCTCTTGATCCCAGTTTCAATAGAGTATCTCCTTTTAGGCATATTATCAATCACATCTCAATCACATCATATTCGTGTCATAAGAGTGCCCCATGGGCTATAAGGCATGCTTTTATACCTAACAAGATAGGTCACATAATTTATACACATATCACATATGTAATAGCATGCTTCATGGTCTCATTAGGTACTTCCCAACCCTAGAACTAGGGTTGGCCGAAACATACAAGTAAGGGAATTTGGTTTTCCAAGCAAGCATTCATTCAAGCATTTCTACACACACCTCAAGTACCTTTCATGTTAACAATTGAAACATGGTTTATATCTCATATTGGGATTAGCATTCACTAACCCTAATTTGCAAGGGGTGGCCGAATGACAAGGTGGGGTTTCTAGGGTTTTGGACAAGTCATCATTCACAAAACAACACACATATATATATACAACATTTTATCTACCATTCTAATCATGGGAACATAATAGGATATCAATCATCACAAAAACTCTAGCCATTCTTCTCTTGGCCGAAACCTACACATGGGGTAACCCTAGAATTTTGTACATAACACCATTAAGAAAACCCATACACATTTACATTAAGTTTTAAGGTATGTATTCTTATAACCAAAGGGACCAAGGCCTCCCTCCAAGGGGGTGGCCGAAAGTCTCCCAAGGGGAAACCCTAGTGTTTTGTTCTCCCAAAAATTTAGAACAACACATAAGTGTATAGAATCCCTAGGGCACTAACATGTATCAAGATTTAATCAAAACAAACTTCTCTTGGACCTCCAACCATGGGTGGCCGAAACCTTGTGGACACCAAACCCTAGTTTTTGTCTTCTCAAAAATTTGGAAAACACATACATCTATACCCTAAGTTCTTAGGGATATCCTCATGTATCAAGGAAAGACCAAAGCCCATTTCATGGTGGTGGCCGAATGGTTACAAGGGAAGAAGGCTCCCTTTTCAACAACAACAACAAGAAAACATACTAATCAAACGAAAGCGATTACACTGCAGGCGAGAGGATACTTACATCCTAGCGCTGGAAATTTACTCTTCTCTTTAAATTGTAGGGTACCCTACACTTGTAGGGTATACAAAAATCTTTTCTTCCAAATCTTCTTTCTAAGACTCCTTGGTCTTGGTAGATGACAAGATCACTTGGATTCCTCCCTCTTGAATTTGCCCTAGGGTTAGAACCCTTGCCTAAGGTTTTCGAAAATTGGAAGAAGGAAGAAGAGAGGTTTCGGTTTTGGAAGATGAAGAGGAAGAAGAAAAGGGAAGAAGGAAGTTGCTCCAACTTCCACCTATTTATACTTTTCTCATGAAAAGACATGTCTCTTCACTCTTACCCACTTAACAAGCATGTTCCTTTCTCCTTCTTCATGAAATATTGCTTGGTTCATTGGTTATGACATGGTGAGTGCAACTAGGAGGTCCAAGGTTCAATCCTTGCTTCCTCCACTTTGCACTTTCTTTTTAGCACCATTCATTTCCAAGCCCAATAAACCAAGCTCATCATGAAATTCATAATATGAATAATATTTTATGATTTCAGAATATTTCATAATATCCCAAAAATATTATTTCATAATATTTTTATTATTCCATATTCATAAATATAATATTTCATGCTAACATTTCATGATAATAATATTTCATGAATATAATATTTCATGCATATAATATTTCATGCCTTCATAACATTTTATAACATGTGATTACATGAAATTCATATCATTTCATTATAATCATTTTCATACATTGTCATGAATTTTACATTGCCAAATTCGGGGTGTTACAGGTAAATCAAGTAATTAAATACTAAGTACATGTGCCCGTTATTATATCGGGATTAAGAGCATGTACTCCATAATAACTGAGGTCTGATTCAATTATAAAGTCAGTATAAATTGAATCACCTCTATGTCGGTCCTGGTCAATGCACATAAAGTGCACTAGTATAATTCTATGGTCAAGATAAACCAACACCAAATTACACTACAATCATCCTGATGGTTTGTCCAAATCCATCTCGGTTGTGAGTCTCTACTTATACTTTACAAGGACTGATAACATGATCTTCTGTGTGACACCATACACCATGTTATCTACAATGTAAAGTATCAGACAATATGCACATATTAATATAAACATGCAAACAGTGATCTTGTGATTCTCTTATAAAATATAGATGTCCATACAATAAGCAAGGCTTTTAGTATACATCCTAACAATCTCCCATTTATACTAAAAGACTCTGCTGTCCTAACAATTCCATACATCTGACTCCCATATCCTCCACATGCCTATCAAAAGCTCTCGTTAGAAAGGCCTTAGTGAAAGGATCTGCCAGGTTGTCCTCTAATGTAATCTAGGCGACAACAACTTCTCCTCGCTTAGGTGGTACTTGCGCTCTATGTGTTTACTCACCTTATGGGCTCGTGATTCCTTCGAGTTTGCAACTGCACCACTATTATCACAATAAATTGTGATAGCTCTGGGCAAACCAGGAATCACATCCAAGTCCATCATGACGTTCCTGAGCCATACAGCTTCCTTGGCTGCCTTAGTGGTTGCCACATACTCAGCTTCCATGGTGGAGTCCGCCATACACTTCTGCTTGACACTCCTCCATACAATGGCTCCACCTCCTAAAGTAAACACAAACCCCGAGGTAAACTTACTTTTGTCCCTATCTGATTGGAAGTATGAATCCGTATAATCCACAGGGAATAATTGGTGTGCTTGGTAAACCAGCATATAATCCCTAGTCCTTCTCGGGTACTTTTGTATATGCTTTACCGCAGTCCAATATCCCTGACCTGGGTTACTCTGACATCTGATAACCATGCCCATGGCAAAGTAGATATCCGGTCTCGTACATAACATAACATACATGAGGCTTCAAACTATCGAAGCATAAGTAACCACCTTCATCTCCTCTATTTCCTTTGATGTTTTAGGATACATCTCCTTAGATAGAGGAACTCCATGCCTGAAAGGTAGCAAATCTTTCTTGGAGTTTTCCATGCTAAAATGAGCTAGGACAGTGTCTATGTATGAAGCTTGAGCTAAGCACAACATCCTTTTCTGGTGATCCCTTATAACTTTGATCCTAAGGATGTGCCCTGTTTCTCCCATGTCCATCATATCAAACTGTTTGGACAACCATACCGTTACATCTGATCATACTTTGACATTATTGCCAATGAGCAAAATATCATCTACATATAGTACAAGAAATACTACTACGTTTCCGTCACATCTCTTATATACACAAGACTCATCCGGACTAGTGATGACACGACTGGAGGCGCATTAGATACCAAAGCCATGAAAATTGGAAAAACTAGGATTTTTCTTATTTGTGCCTTGGTTATGTGGTTGTTGTGTGTGTGCATGTGAAAATCCTCAAAATTAAATAACTAAGTGGGAGAGGGACCCTAAGGGTCTCATGACCTGCATTACAATCTGACAAGTGATGCGAACAAATCTGCGCGTCGGCTCTGAGTGCCTTCCTCCCCATCGGATGAGCTTGTTTTGCGGATCACTAGGTCAGAAAAGATTATAGAAAATTATTGAAGAGCGTGTGTACTTCCCCATCGAAAGACATATAATCGAAAATAATTTTCTTAGTGTCGTGTAATGGTAAACACTTAGATACAAATAATAGTATCCTCCCTATTGGAGTCACTGCTATTATTTGTAAGGTCGAAGAGGACCAACTATTAATTTTACTGGTCAGAAAGATAGGATGACTGATAAGTACTATTTTGTTGATCATTTCAGATTCTAAAATCCATGTTTGACTCATATTTTACTTGCTTAATATTGAAAGGTTTTATGAATTTATTCTATTTTGGACTTTATTGTAAATCTTGATACATTTGAAATATTTTGGCACTAAATTGTGAATCTACTTTTATAGGCTTGGAAGGATCATGGACCTAGGTCATGCTGGGTCAAACTTGAGTCAGAAGTGGACCCGGATCGAGTGATCAAGCATCCGACTAATATGGGTCGTCCGATTCAAAAACGGCTAGATCTGAGCCATCTGAGAACTTTAGATGCAATCCAAGCTAGGGTTAAAGCTAATCAAGCACTTAGGTCAAGATTTGAAATTTTCATCCAAATCAGAGATCATTCAGCCGTTGGATCAAGCTCAGCAGGATCTAGACCGTCCATTCAAAGATCAGGTAGATCTGAGCCATCCGTTGCAAATCTGGATGATACGAGTTACTGAGAGGCAGATCCTGACCCTTGATCAAGATCTAGAAGGTTTGATTCAGATCGGATGAGATTCAACCGTTGGATGAGTCCTAGATAATCTGGACCGTCCATTTCCAAACTATATAAACGGTCTCCTTCTCCCGATCAGATTTGTCGCGTCTTCGCCGCAGCTTAGCTTCTTCGAGTTCTTCACAGTTTCTTCTTCAATTCTTCTCAACCGATCGTGCGACCGCTTGGATTCCCACCTTGGATCGAGTTCTAGATCGTCGGGAAGATGTCTCCGTGAGGATTTCAGCTCAGTTTCGCCACTGAATAGAGCAAAGTGAGGGTTTCATCAGCTCTGCCATTCGACTGATCGGATCTCGATTTTGTGCCATTTTTCATCCACCTGAGCAAGTCGGAGGGTTCTCTGGATTGCTCTGATCGTCCCCAAGTCGTCACTGTAATCCTACACAGCAAGATCGAGGAGATCGAATGGAAGTTTCAGCCGGGAGCAGATTTTGAGTGGAATCAATCACAGAGTCGGATTTTCCAGCTATTTGTTGAGCTAGGGGGTTCTTGGCTTACTCTTGTGTGACGGCAAGAAGGGCTTGAACTAAGGAAGGGATCGAAGCTTAGTTTCTTTTTGAATTCTTGTTTCTTATCAGTAGTTTCAAATTCTGCATATTAATTCCAGTTTCTGAACTTTGTATCAGAGTTGCTTAGTTTTCTGAATTGTTTCTGTAATTATTAGCTTTTCATTTCTGCATTCGTATTAGATAGATTGCTTGTTTAGTGAACAATTGCACTTAATCTCAATTTGTTTCTCAATTCAGTTATTTCTGCGTATCAACTTTATTTCCTGCGTATCAGTTTTAGCTTATTTCTGCAAGTTTCGTTTCATAATTGCTGAAGTTTGTGTCAAGTGAACATTAGCTCTTCTAAATCTTATCTGAACACTAGTTTTGTGCACTTGATCTCAGTTTGATGTGTTTGTTTCTTCACTCAATTTGTTACTGCATCTCTGCATTCGGTTTATGAAATTCTGCATTTCATTTCTGCATTCGATTTGTTTGCTGCAAATCAGTTTGGGTTCTGAACTCTTGTTTCACATTCATTTGTTTCTGAATTCTGCATTCGATTTGTTTGCTTCACATTCATTTGCTTCACATTAGTTGCTTCACATCAGTTGTAGTTTTGCCTTTTGTATCAAGTAACAACTCAAAACTGCTTGGTATTGTTTCGGCACATAAGCATTCTTTCTCCCTTGCGTATCAAGTTTATGTCATTTCTGGATTTTGTGTTAAGTGGAGATTCAGCCAAAGATTAGTGTACAACTTGTTTCACATTCGGTTGCTTTAAGCTTTAATTCTCGGAATTAAATACAACTTTTAGTGTGATATTGTACTTGCTATTAGTTTTATTCTCCAAATTTGTAAATCTACATTGGTTTGATTAAGTTCATAATTGGTTGAGTCATTAATTGCTATTACCTAGTTTGAGTTCGCTTAGTTAAGTTTCTTTACTTTTCATTGTGTTTTCCTTCCTGATTGCAAACAAAAACCCAATTCTTACTTGAAACCCAAAAATATTGACGACACATAAACTCGAGCTTAAATCAAACATCCTTAACTGGCCCTAGGAAAGATACGACCTGTGGCCCCTTTACTATATTTTTATCCTTGTTACCAAAAAGGGTTTCCAGCTTTACAAATATCTAAATTTGAGACCCACATTTGTGACACCTATTTTGGGGAGCATCAATGACAAGATAGTAAAATTAATGGGTAAAATCTCCTCTCACAAATGTAGAATTCGTATACGTCCACACCATCGTGGCATACGAAATTCTCGGTGTTTTGAGGTGTTGGTTGATTTTGAAAATTTATTGTTTTGAGGAATCAATTTATTTTTAAAGTCTAAAGTGTGTGATTGTTGTGATTCTCAGGTGTTTTAAAATGGATCTAGACCCATTTGACCTAGTTCAAAGAGAAAACGAACTTAATGCCCCTACAAGTAATAATATGGATTGGGAATTAAACTTGGACATTGCCGAAACTGCCGAGGAATCCAAGTGTGATCTTGTCGAGTTCTGTGCCGAAAAACCTAGCGAGATTAATGATGAAGAGGAGTTTGAATATTTTAGGAAATGGTTAGAAGCAGACGAGATAATTCAGAGTCATCAACCTCAAGCTTGTTCCATTACCATTGATAAAACATCCAAACTCAATGAACTCTCCGGACATCATGATCGAGCCGCTAGGCAAGAAGTCATGAAGATCATGACAACGACCATCATGGTTGAGGGTATGCCCGTAAGGATCATGTTTTCAAAATGATGGCTTGGCTGAAAGAGATGGAAACCTTGGAGCACAAATCGATGGGGAAACCCAGGTCGATCTTATCCTCCAATCTCTACCAAAGAGTTTTGAGAAGTTTCGCCTGAGCTACAATATGGACAAATGTTCATATTCATGGGCAGAACTTCTGATAGAACTCGAGGTGGCAGAGGCGTTTTCTCTTCAGAGTTCACAGACTTTCATTACTCAAGGAGTTTCTTCTTCTAAATCGAAAGGAAAGAAGAAGAAGAAACATGCTGGGGCAAAGAAAGTAGCAGGATTATAGGGATCTCAGAGTTGCATGAAGAAGTCGAAAGGCAAGTGCTTCATGTGTAAGCAGTCTGGACATTGGAAGGCGAACTGCCCTCGCCGTTAGAGTAATAATTCAGCTATACTTTTCTCTTTTGTCGTTGTAACATGTTTAGCGGTGATATCTATTAGTACCTGGTGTGTAGATACGGATGCCACTAATCATGTCTACATCTTTTTGTAGGGGTTCTAGGAAACCCGACGACTAGCTGAGGAGGAGGTTACCATCTACATGGGATAGGCTACAGAGATTACTTTTGTAGTGGGAGTTATTGTTTTATATCTTTTAGATAGGACGACAAAGTTTTGGTTTTATAAGATTGCTTTTATACTTAAATTCTTTGGAAAGAACTTTTGTTCAGTTTCTAGAATAAGATATTCTATTGCATTTATTGTTAAAAGTGGAATAGAAGGATTATCTATTAAAGTACATAGATAGGCAATTGGGTCATTTTAAAACCAAAAGCTCCCATGATGCAATTAGATGTTTAATAGCTTATCATCTAACCAAAGTAAGAGAAAGGTTCCTTCGAGATGAACCAAACATACCTTTAGGCTCTAAGGCTTGGTCTTATTAACCTTTAGTAGGATTCAAAGGTTGATAGCTAATGAGCCCTTGGGTTCATTGGTGGTGGAAGACTAGTCTTCCTTAAAATCATTGAATCTTACTAGGAAGGTAAGAAGACCAAGAGGCTTTTCAAGGCCAAGGGGTATAGAGCCAAAAGTATGTTAGAGATGGTTCATCCTGATAAGTTTAGGTCCTTAATCAATCCAGAATAGAGGTAGCCTTGAATACTTTGTTTATTTTATAAACAATTATTCAAAGGGCAAAGTACATTTACTTGATGTACCGCAAGACTGAATACTTTGATATGATCAAAGAATTCAAGTTTGATGCGGAGAAACATCATGGTAGAAGTTTGGAGACACTACGATTAGATTGTAGTGGCAAGTACCTCTTGGGATAGTTGTAGGACATACTTATCAGAGATTGAGAATCAATCCCAATTCACCGCACCTGGTATGCCCCAACAGAATAGGTGCACCATAGAGAAGGAAAAGGTCTCTTTAGGTAATGGTTAGGACAATGATAAGCTACTCTGAGATTAGCCAGTTTTGTTCAGGGGATATGCTCTAGATACAATAGTGTATGTGCTTGATACTATCTAGGTCAGTAGTCTCTAAGCCCATAGAAATGTAGACTAAGCGAAAGCCTAGTCTAAGACATTTTCACATTTGGGTAGCTCAGCACATGTGCTGAAGAGAGATACTGATCAGTTGGAATCTAGTGTACCTGTTCGTAGGCTATCCTAAGGGAACATAAGGTGGTTTAGTAGTCCTAAGGATCAGAGGATATTCGTTGTTACGAATGTCTGATTCTTGAAAAAGTACTATGTTATAAACCACATACCCATTAGTAAGAATTATTCTTAAGTAACTAAGAAGGGTACATTATGACCTTAGTACCAACTATACAAGAAAGAATACCACAAGTCACTACACCTTGTGTCACAGAATATACACAACGGATACCTTATTGTAGTGGGAGGGTTGTTAGGCAACCTAAAGGTTTCATGTTCTTGGAGAGTCTTTGGACTGGGTCCTTGGTGAACATGAACCGGATCCCTAGACCTATGATAAGGATCATTCGCTTTGAAGAGATAAATCCAATGATATGGATTTGTTCAAAGGACGGATGAGATTGTGTACATAAGTAATGTGACAGAAACGAAGTAGTATTCTTGTATTATACGTAGATAATATTTTGTTGATTGACAACAATAATGAAATACTATCAGACGTAAAGGTTTGGTCGTCCAAACAATTATGAAGGACTTGGGAGTAGTAAGACACATCTTTGAGGATCAAAGATCTAAGGGATCTCCTGACAAGGATGATGTGCTTATCCCAAGCTTCATTCAAGACACTGTCCTAACTCGTTTTAGCATGAAAACCTCCAAGAAAAGTTTTGTACATTTCAGATGTGGAGCTACTCTATCTAAAGTGATATGTTTAGATTATCAATGGAGATAGAGTAGGTAATGGCGGTTCCTTTAGCATTGGCTATAGGAAGCCTCATGTATGCTAAGAACGAGACTAAATATCTGTTGTGCTATGAGCATGGTTAACAGATATTGGAGTAACCCAAGTCAAGGAAATTGGATTGCGCTAAAAGCATATATTAGTGCCTAAAAAGGACTAAGGACTATATACTGGTTTACCAGACAAACCAATCTCTTGTAGGTTATATGGATATAGAATTCCAATCAAGATAGGGGCAAATATAAGTATTCCTTGGGGGGTTGTGTTTACTTTTAGGAGGTGGAACCATTGTATGGGACAGTGTCGTGCAGGGGCTATGTAATGGACCCCACCATGGAAGCTGGATGGATGGAAGTCTCTTAGATAGCCAATGGAGCTACATGGTTCAGGAACCTCAAGATGGACTTCGATGTGATTCCTGGTTTGTTCAGGGCTATCACATTTTGTTGTGATTAAAATGGTGCAGTTGCAAACTCGAAGGAATCACGAGTCCATGAGGCGAGTAAACACATAGAGCGCAAGTACCACACAGGAGAGAAATAGCTATTGTTGCCTAGATTATATCAGAGGATGACCGAGGAAGATCTTTTCACTAGGGCCTTGGTAGTGAGAGCTTTTAGGCATGTGAAGGATCAAGGGGTCAGATGTATGGCATTTTGAAAACATCAAAGTCTTTTAGTATAAGTGGGAGATTGTTAGGATGTATACTAAAAGTCTTGCTTTTGGTTAAAGAACATCTACATTTTGAAAAGAGAATCACAAAATCACACAGTGCATATTTATATTAGTATGTGCACAAAATATCTCATATTTTGCATTGTAGATAACATGGTGCGTGGTGACGCACAAAAGATCATGTTATCAAGTTCCTTGCAGAAGTATAAGTAAGAGGCTCACAACCGAGATGGAGTTGGACAAACCATCGGGCTAGTTGTAGTATAATTAGGAGTGGTTTGTCTTAACCCTAGAATTATACTAGTGCACTTTGTGTGCATTGAGTAGGACTAAAAGAGAGGTCATCCAATTTTGTACTGACTTCATAAATTGGATTAGACCTCAATTTATATTATGGAGTACGATCTCTAAATCCCGAAATAATAACGGGCACATGTATTTAATTATTGTTACTTTGATTTACCAATGGGCGAGATCTATTCTGTTAGATCGATAGGTCCGGTAAGTTGGGTAATAATTTTATCAACATGGTGTGTCATTGATTATTGAGGGAATCCGTGTCCTGGTGAGTTAGGATGATAATGCCCCCTTGATGAGCTCAAAAGGATCGTCATATTAAATCTTGCAAGTGGACTATGGTCCAACATGATGAAAATGTTGAGTGGTACTAGTCAAGGATCAAGAGGATAATTAATTAAAATTGTTAGTAATTTAAATTAATTATCGGACATTCGATATCTTAAACATGGGGAGCTGGACGACTCATAATAGGTGGAGCCCATATGAAAATATAGGATTGGTGAGGAAGTTCAATGGAGATCCTTTAGTGGATTGGATCTCCATTAATGGATCAGTTTTTGGATCCATTAGCGGGCCAAGACCCAACTCCTCCTCATGGTCCTTACCATAGCCCTATATATATCCCATAGGAGTCATGAGACTTGGGCGAATCAATCCAATTCCAAGGCAGCACTACTAGGTGGTGTTCGGAAGGAGAGGGAGGCGGAAGGGAGGCTCGCCGGCGGTGACTTCATAGGAAGCTTGTGGCGCCGGCGGGAGGAGGAAAGAAGCCGCAAGAAGGAGAAGTTTCGTCCACTTCTTCTTCTTCCTTTCCTCTTCAACTTCTAGATTGCTTCTTCCTCCTTATTATGCGCATGCTGGGAACAAGGAGGATCGACTGGTGGCTTGAGAAGAAACCACTTCTCTCTTCTCTTGGCCGGCGGCAAAGAAGGAGTGGTGGAGAGAGGATTCGGCTAGGGTTTGTTGGGAAGAAGATCTTTGTATCTCTTCTTTGATTTCATCATCATCTTCCTCTTTGGTCTACTTAGTGGACGGCACAAAGAAGAAGAAGGAGTTCTTCCTCCTTGAAGGGTTGCCGACGGTGAAACCCTAACCTAGGGTTTTAGGTTCGCACAAAGTAAGGAAGAAGATAGAAGGATTGATTGGAAGCCTCGTTAACTCCGCGTCTTGGTAGCTCGTCGCCCACACGTTGTCCAAGAGGGGAGGGACACACGGTAGAAGACTGCGAGGTAAAAGGCGAGGTATACCTCTTCTTTGGCTCCTTCGTTGTCTCTATTATTTGCATTGATTATATTTATCATCACATGTGTTTTGATTAATTGTCATAGTTTAATTATGTGCTAATTAATATTGATAATTAATCAAGTCATGGACCCCGATAATAAACACAACAACTGGTGATCCAATCGTCGTCTTTTCCACGGTCGATTGATTCGGAAAGTTACGAGGTCTTACTCTCGAGTTTGATGACGAGACGGTCGTTTGGGAGACGGGTCTCTATTCGAATTAAATATTAATCTGTAGACATAGAGATGTCTCTCATGTTCGACCCCATGGTTGCTTAAGGAACCCGCCAAGCCATGAAAGGGAAATTCCCATCAAGATGGTACCAAGTTCAGTATGTATGCTGCCGTTTCCAGAGCATATCCCCAGAACGAATCTGGCAACTCGGAGTAACTCATCATTGATCTAATAATCTCCATAAGAGTCCTATTCCTTCCCTCTGCTACACCGTTCTGTTGGGGCGTACTTGGTGCAGACAATTGGGACTGAATTCCAGCCTCTGATAAGTAAGTCCTAAACACTCCCAAGAGGTACTCGCCACCACGATCAGATCGTAGTGTCTTAATACTTTTACCTTGATGTTTCTCCACATCAGCCTTGAATTTTTTGAACTTATCAAAGCATTCAGACTTGCGGCGCATCAAGTAAATGTATCCATATCTTGAATAATCGTCTACAAAAGAGACAAAATATTCAAAGGCACCTCTAGCTTGGATAGACATAGGACCACACAAATCAGAATGAACCAATTCTAACACATCTTGTTGGTGCCGGAAGCACCAAAGTCAAACCTGTGTTTTGATAATGGCAAAGGGTTCAGAAGTTAAGGTTTTATTGTGATCTAACAATGCTACTTGAGTGTGCAGGAAAAGTCCTAGGTACACTAGGCACGAAGTCTTGGTTCTATGAATTGGGCACTAAGTCCTGGTCGTGGGCTGGGCACCTAAGTTTTGACGAAAGGTTGGGCAATAAATCCTGGTCGTGGACTGGGCACCGAAGACCTGGTGAGTGAAGCTAGGCAATAAGTCCTGGTCACAGACTGGGCATGAAGACCTGATCCGGGGGATTGGGCAAAAGTCCAACCGGAGGAGCAGATTGGAAAAAAGGTAAACTCTCCTGAGAGGAGTAGGTGAGGGTGCATTCCCCATAGGAGGGAACATTAGGCGTCGGTTCGACCTAGGGTTCCATTTGGGAAGCCCAAAGTCAGAACCAAGATAGCTCAGACTGTTAATCATACTTAAATTCATCTCATTTATATGTTATTTGTGTTTTGGAACTAACCCTGGTTGCAGGAATGAAAGGATGGAGGTTTTTGCTCCCAAGCGCCTCAATGGAGTGAGGCACCTGTTGGACTAGGCGTCCCAGACAAAGGGAATTTCTAGAACCACTCAAAGCAAAGCCACAGAACAACAACAGATGCGCCTGTATTAACACAGGCGCCCTGGTTGAGGGGACAAGCGCTGGCCAAGTCTGCGGATTGAGTTTCGCGTAGTGATGGCCATGTGTCAGGCGCCCCCTTCAACACAGGCGCCCCAGCTACGAGTATGAATAGGGGTTCACCCCCTTGGCTTCAGGACAACAATTTCCTCCGCATTCATTCAAGCGCTCTGCTCCAAATGCTCCGTGCTCAAGACTCAAGCGCCAAAGTTAGAACCAAGACAGCTCAGACTGTTAATCATACTTAAATACATATCATTTATATGTTATTTATGTTTTGGAACTAACCCTGGTTGCAAGAACGAAGGGATGGAGGTTTCTGCTCCCAGGCGCCTCAATGGAGTGAGGCGCCCTGTTTGACTAGGCGCCTGTGTTGAGACAGGCGCCCCAGACAAAGGGTATTTCCAGAACCACTCGAAGCAAAGTCTCAGAACAGCAACAGAGGCGCCTGTGTTAACACAGGCACCCCAGTTAGCTCAGGTGCTGTGGTTGAGGGGATAAGCGCTGGCCAAGTCTGCGGATTGAGTTTCGCGCAGTGAAGGCCACGTGTCAAACACCCCCTTCAACACAGGCGCCCCAGCTACGAGTATGAATAGGGGTTCACCCCCTTGGCTTCAGGACAATAATTTCCTACGCATTCTTTCAAGCGTTCTGCTACAAACGCTCCGTGCTCAAGACTCAAGCGCCAATGACGACCCGCAGCTACGACACTCCAATCTTCCAGTCGTCGGTATAAGTTTAGTTTAAGTGCTGTAATTTTTAATTCTATATTCGAACTTCAACTTGTAATTATTTTATGCAATATAGAATTGCCCGTCGTAAACGGTCAAGGACTGTGGGCCTTGGAGTAGGAGTCGACTGCGACTCCGAACCAAGTAAAAACAAACGTGTTAGCGTTGTTTTTCTTTTCCTCTATGCAATTACTCTAAGTTTTCTGAAAAATTTGTGGATCGATATTCACCCCCTCCATCGATTCAAACCGATCCGACAAGTGGTATCAGAGCGGGTGGCTCAAACTTGATGCAACCACTAGTTGAGCATTTTTTTTCGGATTTTCAAATTTTAAATATTTCTTTTCGCTCGTATTTTTCTCATTAATCGAGGTTGGTGCAATACCACTCGATTTGTTCTTTATTACTATTTTTCTCGCTCTACTAGTCCAAGACTAAGTCTTGGAACGAGTTTTCTATCAATTCTTTTTCAGTTAAAAAAAAATTAAATGGCCTTGCAAGAGGGGTACAGCACCGCCAGACCACCACTCTTCGCGGGAGAAGATTTTTCCTATTGGAAGAGTAGGATGGGATTCCACCTGAAAACTACGGTGGATATGTGGATCATCATCCAGTCTGGGCTGGAGATACCTAAGAACGCACAAGGCGTGGTACAAAGCTACACTAAGTGGGACGGTCCACTCAAGAAGAAAATCGAGGCCGACACAAAAGCTACTCAAACCTTACAATGCGGCCTGACGAAAGAGGAACTGAACCGTGTAGCACCCTTCAATAGTGTGAAGGAGCTCTGGAACAAGCTGATTGAGCTACACGAAGGTACATCTAATACCTGAATCAGCAAAAGAGATCTGTTGCTCAATAGACTCTACACGATAAAGATGCACGACGGTGAATCAGTAGCTCAACTCCACGCTAGGATCCAGGAGCTAATGAACGGGATGCACACTATAGGTCACAAGGTCGAAAATCATGACCTAATCTGGTATACCTTAAACTCATTCTCGAGAAACTCACTGTGGGCATCTATGGTGGATGCCTACAAGGTTTCCAGGAATCTATCTGAAATAAAATTAGATGAATTATTTTCTGAGTTAGAATTACATGAACAGACTAATACTACTTTGGTCGAGAAAGGTATTGCATTTGTTGCAGGTAAAACTCAAGCAAGAACTCAGAAAAAGAAGAGTCAACCAGTACTCGAGTCCGACTCAGACTCTGAATCAGATGACAATGAAGGGGATCGTCCAAAACAGGTTCGGCTAGCTCGCGACTACTACAAGGAGCTTAAACACCAAACGAACAAGAAGAAGTCAAGTCAGAAGAAGGAAGATCCATCTGAACCCTCGTTAAGCCAGAAGAGCAAGGGCATCATCACCTGCTACGAGTGCAACAAAAAGGGACATTTTAGATTTGAGTGCCCCAACCTAAAGGAGAACAAGAAGGCCCGAAAGAAGAAGACTCTTCAAGCCCCCTGGGACGAGTCATCCTTCGAAGAAGTGGAAGAAGCTCCGCACGTGAACCTACTTGCCTTGACCGCCTCGGAAGAAGTCAACTCTGGAATAGAATCGGAACCAGACGAGGACGTCAGCACTGGAAAACTCACAATCTCGGAGGACGGACAAATCACGGTAAGAGGTTATCTAGAATCTGAATTGTATGACTTAATTTCTTATTTGTCATGCAAATTGGCAAAAGCCAACATCTGGGTTGAAACCCTCCAGCAGGAAGTAAAACTCCTGAAAGAGGAAGTCAACTCGAGTTCCTTGACCGAGCCAGTTCAAGAAGGAAACTCAACTCAAGTTCAAAAACTTGAGGAAGAGAATTCCTCCTTGAAAACTCAAGTGAAGGAACTCAGGGTTGTCTTAGAACGATTCACTTTAGGTTCCAAGGGTCTTGATATGATTCTTGGAAAATAGAAGTCCATTCTCAATCAATTCGGATTAGGCTATCGAACCAAATCGAGATAACGCTCGTATTATTCCGTGTTGAACCAACCTAGAACCCGAGTCCAAGCATGTGTCCCAAAGCTATGTTTGAACAAACAAGTTGGACCAAACCAGTATTCGATCCCCAAGGACAAGATTCACATCTTGCCTAACCCTTATCGAGGCTTCAGTCCAGGGGGAGCCAATATAAAAACCATCTTTATAGTTAGATGATTTTTTTTAATTGCATGCTTGCTTGTTTATTTATTTTCTACAATTTCTTTATTATGCTTAGACTTAGGAATAGTTTAAGGACAAAAGATTTATTTGAAATTTGAACAACATAGTATTAGGTGGAGGTGAGATGATAGTACATTAGGGAAGCCTTTCTAATAAGGTCAAGTAAGGTAAGGCGTACCCTACTTGGTCGATTTAGTCTGGTGGATCTAGCCGAAGCTACCAATCCAAAACCTAAGCTAGTTAGACCAAAATTTTTCAAGAAGTAATTTGAAAATGAACTTTCGGTAAAAGACTTTGTCAAGGAAAGGGTTGTTGCTCCAATAAGGCTACGGCCAAAGAAGACCTCTGTGACTCGCCAAGACTTGGAAGCCAATCATCGAAACTCAAATTCAATTTACTATTTGATAAATTTGAATCTAACACAAATTTTAAATAAAATCCTATACTTAACATCTTTTCAAAATCAATAATCTTAACTCAACAATTTTTTCGAAATTAATTCAACATTTTCAAAATTAATTATCTTTCAAAAATTTAAACATTTTTTTAAAACCTGTCTCACAAAACCCATAAGGTTAACATGTTTGATAACGTTAGATGTGGGTGAGACAGACTAGGTAGTGTAATTCAATTTAAGCTATCCCTACCTCTAATGGATCCAAATCAATACATACTTAAAGTGTTGGAATATAAAGATTTGGATCAGTGGATGTTGGATAGTGGATGCTCCAGACACATGACTGGGGATAAATTGAAATTCACCAAAATCAAGTTCAAAAACCTAGGCTCAGTAGCATCTGGCAACAATGCTACACTCAAAGTAATTGGGTCAGGTAACATTGAACTTAATTCTGATTTCATTATTAAGAAAGTGCTCTTGGTTGAAAATTTTAAGTTCAATTTGCTTAGCATTAGCCAACTCTGTGATACTGGTTACATAGTTACTTTCACCAACTCTGACTACCTTATTAGAAATCTCCAAGACTCAGAGATAACACTTAAGGGTACTAGGAAAAATAGCGTTTACACTATTAATTTACCTATAGTACCTCAATGCTTTCTGACTCAATTAGAAGAAACGAATCTTTGACATAGGAGATTAGGTCACACTAATACCAAATTAATTTCAAAAAATAACTCAACTTGGTTTAATTAAAGGTGTACCTAAAATTAAGAACTTTGACAATACAATCTGTAATTCATGTCAACAAGGCAAACAAACCAAGTCAACTCATAAACCAACCCAATCAGACTTAACCCAAACCACACTTGAGCTCCTATACCTTGACCTATTTGATTCACATCGAGCCAAGTCACTAAGCGGGAATCGGTACTACTTAGTAATCATCGACGATTACTCTAGATTTAACTGGGTTAGGTTCTTAAAAATTAAGGATGAAACCTTTAATTCTTTTTATAACTTGTGCAAAATAATTGAAAATCTAAATGATACAAAGATTAAAAGACTTAAGAGTGATCATGGGGGAGAGTTTGAAAATCAAAAGTTTGAGGAATTTTGCAAAGTTAATGGGTATGTCCATGAATTTTCCTGCCCTAGAACTCCCCAACAAAATGGTATAGTTGAGAGAAAGAATAGAACCTTTCAGGAAGCTGCTAGAACCATGCTCAACGAATATAACCTAGCTAATCAATTTTGGGCAGAAGTGGTAAATACAATATGTTATATTCAAAATAGGGTATTAATTAATAGAAAACACAATAAGACACCCTTTGAACTCTATTATCATAGATTACCTAATTTACACTATTTAAGGGTTTTTGGGTGCAAAGTCCACGTTTTGAATACTAAGGACTACCTATGTAAGTTCCAATCAAAACCAACCCCAGGGACCTTCTTAGGATATTCAACAACAAGTAGAGCTTATAGGGTTTATAATAGCCAAACTCACAAAATTGAGGAAACTACCAATTTAATCATTGACGAAGATATTGAACCAAAATTTGACAATCAAAATCTAAACAAGTCAAATCTTGATCAAGAAGACAGTGTGTCGGACCGGTGACGTCGATAGAGGGGGGGGTGAATATTGACCGTAAAATCTTTCGTGGAAATAGTCTTTTAGATCTTCGTTCTAGACTCAGAGTTAGTGCAGTGGAAAATATACAGAACGAAGAAAACAAACAACACAGCGCACGTGGGATTTTTTACTTGGTTCCCAACCCCCCAGGGTCAGTACATCCAATGCCTAAGCACGGGAACACCCGTCCACTAATGGTCTCCTTTCCGGACTTTCCGGAGGTAGAGAAACCCGTCTTATAGTGCAGAAATTACAATCAGAATATATGAAAATAAATGCAGAATTGTAAATTTCAAACCAAACGAAAGTTGAAGTCTCGGTCGATCTAGAACTCCGAAGTGATACACACTTCCTCCCAGAGCTTCCTTGGTCGCAGAGCTTCGCCGTTAGTGCTTTGTCGTCAGTCAGAAGTCTCAGAATGATTTTGGAAGTTATGTCTTGAGCCTTGAGGTCGAAGCCTCTTTTATAGCCTTCATTGAGCCTTGAGGTCGAAGCCCCTTAGTCAGGTCTTAGGTGCCCAGCCCTCGGCCAGGACTTAGTGCCCAATTCCTCGAACCAGGACTTTTTGCCTAGGTTTACTAGGACTTTCTTTCACTTTGGTACTCCTCTCTTGACTTACCCTTCCCTTGTTCAATGTATCACTGACTTAAGCGTATTGTCAAACATTGAAACACTCTGAGGAGGACATCACTGATGAAACTTGCACCAATAATTTCCCCCTGATGTTTGACAATATCTTAAGGGCTAAACCTTAAAAAAATAATCTAAGTTTTGAAAATACATTTTGATCTTTGGGAGAAAAACATTTCTAAGATAAGCTTACTCTCCCCTTTTTGAAAAAGAATTTTTGATTTTCATTGATCCTTTGGGAAGAAACAAAAATTTTCTAACTTAAGCTAACTTAAGCTCTCACTCTCCCCCTTTGTCATACATCAAAAAATACGACCAAAACACTTGCACCTACAATAAAAGATTTTCTTTTGAAAGTACTTAGTATAATTTTTGAAATCATAGCAGAAAGCTAGTTTAACAAGAACACTTGCACTAGAAAATTACACCTTGAAATGTATTGTGCATAAAAAATATTTTGTATTTTCAGAAAATTTAGAAAAATTTTCACTTAGAAACAAATATTGCCTTGGAAAAAATTTTCTATTAAGAAAGATTTTCAAAAGGAATTGCATACTTAAATGATTTTTCCTTAGAAAAATATGCATTTTTTTAAATATTTCACTTAGAGATTTTTGCATTTTTAAAATAATACTTTGAAAAATATTGTGCAAAACCTTGTACTTTGAATGATACTAAGCTTGAAAAAAATGCAGGTACTTTTAAAAGATATTGAGCTTTTTGAAAGATGCAAGTACTTTTAAAATATCTGTATCTTTGAAAAATATAAGTCACTTTGAATGATATTATGTATTTTTGAATAATATAAGTACTTTTTGAAAAATATTATGCATTTTTTTTAAATATATAAGTACTTTTGAAAAATATCATGCATTTTTGAAAAACATAAGTACTTTGAAAAATATTATGAATTTGAAAAACATAAGTGCTTCGAAAAATATTATGAATTTGAAAAACATAAGTACTTTGAAAAATATTATGAATTTGAAAAACATAAGTAATTTGAAAAATATCTTGAATTTGAAAAAAAAATATAATATTTTACTTGACTTGGTTTTTTTTCCAGTCTGACACAATCCTAGGAAATCTTGTTAACCACAAGGGCATTTCCCTATGTATCCTGGAAATTCTCCAAACTCAAGTAAATATTATTTTCCAGAAGAATTTTATAACAAAAAAAATTGAAAGTGATAGTATTATATTTTGTAAATGATGACAGTATTTAAAGAAACTCTCTTATGTTTTCAGAAGGATTTAAACAATACAGTACACGAAAACATATTATTTTGAAATATTTAATAATTCTTTCAGTTTGACCTCCCCCTAAACTTGACCCGGTCCTAGGAAACTTGTTGACGACAAGTACTCATCCTCTAAGTCTTTAGGGTTTGGTTTTAGCCCAAAAGAATTATCTAATAATTTCAAGAAGTAATTGTTAAAGAAAATGCTTGTTAGAAATAATTTCTTTTTGATTTAGACTCCCCCTAAATTTGTCACATCCTTGGAGTCCTTGTAGATCATTAAGTACACCTCCTCTGTGTCTCTAGGGTTTATCAAAATCAAATGAGACATAGGCACAATTTTTAGAATGTATTTTTAAGTTTTGAAACATATTTTGAAATGAAGGTAATTTGTCAGACATAGTTTTCAAAAAAATGAGTAATAGTATTTAAAGTACAGTTTTCAAAAAGAAAAATTTTAAAAGATTTTAAAACACTCCCCCTGTATCCAACACCATTTGACTCTATCTAAGTGTCTTAAGGGACTTTAGTGTTGACTTAAGAGGCTTGTGTCTAATTGTGTAGGTCAAACAATTTTTCAAAAGAATATAATTTTGAAAATCTATCATATATAAACAATCGGGCAAGCATGAATTCCATAAAAATATTATTATGTTGAAGCACTATTTTGAAAATCTATTTTTAGAAAAATACTCTAATAATTTTGAAAAATATTTTTGAAAAATATTTTTCAATTTATTAGTCCTTAACATCTCACCCATTCTAGATGTCTCAATACAGCAAGCATGGTTGCCTTATGGGTGCACCGTGAGATGCTTGAATCATTTTTCTTAATTCATTGTTAAATCTACGATTTAATTGAAACTTGTGTTAGATTCAAATTTATCAAATAGTAAAGTGAATTTGATTTTTGGTAATCGGCTTCCAGGTCTTGGTGAGGCACAGAGGCCTTCTTTGGCCGTAGCCTTATTGGATCATCAACCCTTTCCTTGACAAAGCTTTTTATCAAAAATTTATTTTCAAATTACTTCTTGAAAAATTTTGATCTAACTAGCTTAGATTTTGGATCGGTAGCTTCGGCTAGTTCCACCAGACTAAACAGACCAAGTAGAGAATACTTGACCTTATTAGAAGGGCTTCCCTAACGTACTATCATCTCACCTCCACCTAATACTAGATTATTCAAGTTTCAATTATTTTTCTTCCTATAACTGTTTTAAATCATGCATAAAATTAAACGTGAATGACATGACATATATTTACGAAAATTGCATATGCATGGCATGACAGTTATGCATGAATCAAACATTTCAGATTATTAAGTTTCTAAAAATGTATCAAATTCCCGATTTGATACATGTCGTGTGAACCCGCGAATATGTCAACCCACTTTGACATATTTAATTCTATTAAATTGATTGTTGCGGTTTGGGTAAGATTTTATTTAATTCAAGTTTAAGTTACTTAAGAATTAATTGGGTTTAGGTTAATTAATTGAAATTGAATTAATTAAAGATTAATTGAAGTTAAATTAATTAAGGAGTAATTGAAGTTGATTAATTAAAGATTAATGGATGTTTTTAATTAAAGATTAATTGAAGAATTTAATTAAAGATTAATTGAAGTTGATTAATTAAAGATTAATTGAAGTTTTTAATTAAAGATTAATTGAAGTTGATAAAAAAATTAAATTAAGGATTACATAAATTAATTTTGAATTAATTAACATTTAAATTAATAAATTAAGGATTAAATAAAGTTAAGAATTAATTGATTTTAAAAATAAAGGATTAAATTAAGGCTTAAAAATTATTAAAATTTAACCAAAGTTTTTAAGGTTTATCTTGGTTTAATTTTCAAAATTTCTGGATTGGTTAAAAGTTGTGGGTTTAATTTCATCATCTTCATTATTTCGAAAATATCTGATTCCTTTACTATTTCTTCTTTATTTATCGTTTCAAGTTTTTCTAATAATTCTGATTTATTTGAATCATTGTGAACTTTATTAACTATGGCCTTGATCTCAGATAATTCCCTTTCCTCCTCATCCTCAAAATTACATCGTTCAATATCCTCAAAATAGGTGAAGTAATTTGGGCCACTAGTTAATGTTTTATAATAATCTTCAATATTATCTATAATTAAATTATTATCTAAAAGAATTTCATTTTCAATATCCTCAAACTTATCCTCAGTCTTATCTTCAGGATTAATCTCAAGAATTTCAGAATTATCAGTAATATTTTCAAATTTGAATTCAGATTTATCTGTAAGATTTTCCAATTTGAATTCAAATTTATCTGTAAGATTTTCCAATTTGAATTCAGTATTATCTTCAAGAATTTCAGAAATAATTTCTAGATTATCACCAAGATTTTCAGGATTTATATTATCAGCATTATCATTATCAGAATTTTCAGAACTAAAATTAAGATTAATTTCAGAATTAATTTTAGAAATTAACGAATTAACATTAAAGATTACAAAGTTAATTTCTGATATTTTAGCATTATCTACTTTTTCTAACTGGTCATGCAAGATATTTATTTGACTATGCAATAATTCTAATTTATCAGAAAAATTATCTAAATTATCTACATAGGATAGTGCAGGAATTTGAAATATTTTCGGAACGTAAATTTTGCGTACCTTTGCCGGACACATATTTTTGAAATGTCCGTACTTTTCGCATTTGAAGCATCGTACGTGGCTCTTGTCCCTCCAGACTCCGGGCGCTGGTGCCTCCTTTGCTTCCGATAAAGAACGAATATTATGAGTAGGGCACTGATTTTTATATTGCCCTCCCTGCATTTGAAACACGTAATATGAAATTTAAAAACAAACATTTAAAATAAAATATACCTGATTCACCCCTGGGGCTTCCCCTCAACTCCTGACGTCTTTGCTCCGTCAGCTGTTAGTCCAGTAAAGAGCGTCCAGGCTCTGATACCAATTGTAGGGCTGGTGCCGTCGTTAGAGGGGGGTGGGGTGAATATCGACCGTAAAATCTTTCACGGAAATCGTCTTTCGGATCTTCGTTCTAGACTCAGAGTTAGTGCAGCGGAAAATATACAGAATGAAGAAAACAAACAACACAGTGCATGCGGGATTTTTTACTTGGTTCCCAACCCCCCTAGGTCAGTACATCCAAGGCCTAAGCACGGGAATGCCCATCTACTAATGGTCTCCTTTCTGGACTTTCCGGAGGCGGAGAAACCCGTCTTACAGTGCAGAAATTACAATCAGAATATAAGAAAAATAAGTGCGGAATTGTAAATTTCAAACCAAATGAAAGTTGAAGTCTCGGCCGATCTGGAACTCTGAAGTGCGGCGCACTTCCTCCTGGAGCTTCCTTGGTCGCAGAGCTTCACCGTTAGTGCTTTGTCGTCAGTCAAAAGTGTCAGAATAATCTTGGAAGTTGTGTCTTGAGCCTTGGGGTCGAAGCCCCTTTTATAGCCTTCATTAGGGCGCCTGTGATCACCGGGGCGCCTCAAAGGGCTTGGTCAAAGTTTATCTTGGCGCTGAACTTGCCGCAGCTGATAACCCTCTTGACCAGGGCACCCTAGACCTCCCAGGTGCCTCAATGAACCTAGTTAATGCTTATCTCTACTTCGAACTCGCAATAGCAAATACAGCTTTCAACCAGGGCACTTGTATCATCTGGGGTGCCTGAATGAAGATTTGTTTTTTCTCCTTTCATGGAGGCGCCCTGGATGATGGGGGCGCCTAGCTCCATCTAGGTGCCTCCTTTAATGGGGGTGCCTAGCAGCCAGGCTTCCAGCCACGTGGTGTGTTATTTGCCTGCTTTGTCTTCCATTCTAGGTACCTGCAAGATACATAAATACAAAGCAAATACACCCACAATCTTAACCTTAAAGACTTGGTTCTGAATTCGGATTTCCATGAAACCCTAGCTTGAATCGACGCAAGTTCCCACCCCCGGGAACGCGCCTTTCACCTACTCCTCTCAGGAGATGGTTGCCACCCAGTCTATTCGGGTGGACTTTTACTTAGCCTTCGATACTCTCGGATCTCCAGACGTTCGAACCTCGACCCGTCTCTACTTATGTCCTTAGTCATTGCTCAGCTAAGTTGCTCAATCCCTCAGACCAAGACTTCGTGCCCAACCCCTAGGTCCAGGACTTCGGTGCCCAACCCTCGACCAGGACTTCGTGCCCAATTCCTCGAACCAGGTCTTCGGTGCCCAACTCTCGGCCAGGACATAGTGCCCAATTCCTTGAACTAGGTCTTCGTGCCCAACCCTTGGTTAGGTCTTAGGTGCTCAACCCTTGGCCAGGACTTAGTGCCTAATTCCTCGAACCAGGACTTATTGCCTAGGTTTAAAAGGACTTTCTTTCACTTTGGTACTCCTCTCTTGACTTACCCTTCCCTTGTTCAATGTATCACTGACTTAAGCATATTGTCAAACATTGAAACACTCAGAGGAGGACATCACTGATGCAAGTTGCACCAACACAGTGAACCATTAATTGAACCACTAATTGAACCATTAAATGAACTATCAATTTAACCAACTACTAAGGTATCAACTGAACCAATAACTGAACCAACCCAAGTAGTTGAACCAAATACTGAACCAAACCATCCAGCCGAACCTGAGCCTAAACCTAGTTCTAGAAGAACAAAGAAACCCAGACTCAATCATCCATCTGATCAAATCATGGGTGATCCAACCTTAGGAGTCAGAACTAGGTCTTCTTATAGAAATCTTAGTCAGATCACACTTATTTCAAAAATTGAACCTAAGACTATAGAAAAAGCCCTACCTAACCTAGATTGGATCATAGCAATGCAAGAAGAGCTAGCCCAATTTGAAACAAACCAAGTCTGGGAATTAGTACCTAAACCTGAGGGAAAATCAGTTATAGATACTAAGTGGGTTTTTAGAAACAAACTAAATGATCAAGCGGAAATTGTGAGAAACAAAGCCCGCTTAATAGCTAAAGGGTTTAGTCAAGTCGAAGGGTTAGATTATGATGAAACCTATGCCCTAGTAGCCAGACATGAATCAATTAGGATGCTACTAGTCTTTATAGCCCATAGAGGGTTTAAACTATACCAAATGGATGCCAAGTCTGTCTTTCTTAATGGGTTCATAAAAGAAGAAGTGTATGTAGGGTAACCCCCAGGATTTGAGGACCTAAACAAACCTAAACATGTATTCAAGCTTAGGAAAATCCTTTATGGGTTGAAACAAGCACCTAGGGGATGGTATGAAAGATTATCAACTTTTTAACATCTAAGGGATTTAACCATGGTCAAATTGACTCCACATTATTTGTTAAAACCTTAGAAAAAGATATATTTATTGCACAAATATATGTTGATGATATAATATTTGGATCTACTAATTTTAATTTTCTAAAAGAATTTGTCAAGATCATGGAGAGCAAATTTGAAATGAGCTTGGTAGGTGAGCTCAACTTTTTCTTAGGGCTACAAATTAAACAAACTAGGGATGGTAATTATGTCCATCAATCCAAATATGCTAAAGAATTAATAAAGAAATTCAAAATAGACAATTCTAAAAGTTTAAATACTCCTATGGCTACTAATGTCAAAATAGATAATGACTCTGAGAGTAAACCTGTTGACCTGAAATTATACCGAAGTATGATTGGTAGCTTACTGTACTTAACTGCTAGTAGACCTGACATCTTATTCGCTATAGGAATGTGTTCTAGATACCAAACCTGTGCTAATCCCACTTAGCAGCCTTAAAAAGAATTCTAAGGTACATTAAGGGTACCCTAAATGTAGAGATATGGTATCCTAGGACTTCCACTTTTGAATTATCAGGATATTCTTACTCTGATTATGCTGGGTATAAGTTAGATAACAAGAGTACAAGTGAAAGTCGCCAATTATTGGGACATAGTCTAGTCAGCTGGTGTAGTAGAAAGCAACATTGCGTAGCTTTTTCCACAACCGAAGAAGAATATGTTGCCCTAGGAGAGTGTGTGGCACAACTGTTATGGATGATGCACACTCTTAAGGATTTTCAGCTAGACTACACCCAAACCCAAGTTTTTATTGACAATATTAGTTCGATAAATTTAACTAAGAATCCAATTCAACACTCCCGAACTAAACATATTGAAGTCAAACATCATTTTGTAAGGGATCATGTAGCCAGGGGCGAAATAGTACTTTTGCATGTGGACTCAAAATCCAATTTAGCTGACATTTTTACCAAATCCTTACCTGAATCTGAGTTTAGCTTACTAAGAAGGCAGTTAGGGTTGTGCTTAGTAGAGTAGGACTATACTAATTATTTTTAAAATCTTTTTCATATTTTTTCGAAAATTTAATATATATTTTTAATTCTTTTATTAAGTCATGAAATTTAAAATGATTTTCCGATTTAGAATTTTTCAAAAACTTACCCCCTTCAAAACTAGGGTTTTTACGCAAATGGACTTAGCCTAGGTTTTAACCCTAGAATTGCATGCACCTATAGATCTAGCAGCCAACATCTCACAAGCACCTTAGGGTACTTTGATTGATAACCTAGACTGGGTTGAGATGCTTAGGTCTATGCCTTGATTCCAGATGCTTTAAGTCAGTGCATCTACAGTAATTGGGGCAATAAATACAAATTGAACATCAATCAAGTTAAGTGTTCAAGCTTAGAAAATCTAACTTGATCAGATCACTTAACTTGACTAACCCAAGTGAAAGATACTGTTATATAAATAGTTAGTAAGTAGCTAACTGGGTTAGACAGGACCCGAACAAGCTCAGATTAATTGATTTGGTCCGTTTTTTGAGTTTACTAGAGTTGGTTCAATACAGATCGAAAATTCTTGTTGCTAACCCTGATTCAATAGTAATTTGCAATTATTTGTCTTTTTTTTATATGACAAAGGGGGAGAGAGAGAAGAAAAGAGAGAAAATTTTCAAAATTTAAAATTTTTTTCTTTCAAAAAGTAAAGTTTGTAAAGTTAAACCTTTAAGTGCATTTTTTTTTCAAAATTTCGAAGTGCATTTTTTTTGGGGCAAATTTTTCTAAGTAAACGTTTTTCTTAATTGACAAAGAAAAATTTCTTAAAAAGTTTTTTCCAAGTAAAATTTTTTTTTCAAAGTGCACGAAGTGTTTTACAAATACACTAACTGTTTTTGAAGTGCACAAAATATTTTAAGCAAATGTTTTCAAAGTACACAAAATGATCTTTAAGCAAATTTTTTTTCCAAGTGTGCAAAATCTGTTGAGCAAAAGTTGAAACTTGTTAAGGGAAAATTTTGTTACAAAAATTGGCTAGTGGGAATTTTTTTTTAAGTAAAATTTTTTAAGAAGGTTTTTGTGAAAATTGTTCTAAAGTAAAATTTTGTGCAAAAAATTGGCTTAACAAAAATTTTTTTAAGTAAAAAGTTTGCACAAAAATTTGTTTTAAGTGGATTTTGTGTTGCAAAGTTTTTTGGTGAAAATTTTTCTAAGTAAAATTTGGGCTTGCAAACCTTTTCTAAAAAATTTTCTAAGTGCAGATTTTTCTTTTGAAAATACTTTGTTTTGATTTGAAAAACACTCAATGAAAAGTTAACACTTAGACATTTTTTGAAAAACTGCATGTCGTTGAAAATTTCAGGGGGAGAAGTTATATTTCAGGGGGATCTTAATAGTTTTTGTGATTGTTTTTTTTGTTAGATATGCACTTTAAATGCTTTTTAAACTTAACTTTTTGAACCGTGTTGCCATAAATCAAAAAGGGGAAGATTGTTGGTGTCGGAAGCACCAAAGTCAAACCTGTGTTTTGATAATGGCAAAGGGTTCAGAAGTTAAGGTTTTATTGTGATCTAACAATGCTACTTGAGTGTGCAGGAAAAGTCTTAGGTACACTAGTCACGAAGTCTTGGTTCTAATAATTTGGCACTAAGTCTTGGCCGCGGGCTAGGCACCTAAGTCTTGACGAATGGTTGGGCAATAAGTCCTGGTCGTGGACTGGGCATCGAAGACCTGGTGAGTGAAGCTGGACAATAGGTCCTGGTCGTGGACTGGGCACGAAGACCTGCTCCAGGGGATTGGGCAAAAGTCCAATCGGAGGAGCCAGTTGGCAAAAAGGTAAACTCTCCTGAGAGGAGTAGGTGAGGACGCGTTCCCCATAGGAGGGAACATTAGGCATCGGTTCGACCTAGGGTTCCATTTGGGAAGCCCAAAGTCAGAACCAAGACAGCTCAGGCTATTAATCATACTGAAATTCATATCATTTATATGTTATTTGTGTTTTAGAACTATCCCTGGTTGCATGAACGAAGGGATAGAGGTTTCTGCTCCCAAGCGCTTCAATAGAGTGAGGCACCATGTTTGACCAGGCACCTGTGTTGAGACAGGCACCCCCGACAAAGGGTATTTCCAGAACCACTCGAAGCAAAGCCTCAGAACAGCAACAGAGGCGCCTGTGTTAACACAGGTGCCCCAGTTAGCTCAGGCACCCTTGTTGAGGGAATAAGCACTGGCCAAGTCTGCGGATTGAGTTTCGTGCAGTGAAGGCCACGTGTCAGGCGCCCCCTTCAACATAGGCGCCCCAGCTAAGAGTATAAATAGGGGTTCACCCCCTTGGCTTCAGGACAACAATTTCCTACGCATTCTTTCAAGCTCTCTGCTCCTAACACTCCGTGCTCAAGACTCAAGCGCCAACGACGACCCGCGGCTACGACACTCCAATCTTCCGGTCGTTGGTATAAGTTTAGTTTAAGTGCTAAAATTTTTAATTCTATATTCGAACTTCAACTTGTAATTATTTTACGCAATATAGAATTACCCATCGTAAACGGTCAAGGACCATGGGCCTTAGAGTAGGAGCCGACTGCGACTCCGAACCATGTAAAAACAAACGTGTTAGCATTGTTTTTCTTTTCCACTGCGCAATTACTCTAAGTTTTTCGAAAAATTTTTCGATCGATATTCACCCCCCCTCTATCGATTCAAACCGATCCCACACATCTTTGGATCTATACCCCTTGGCCTTGAAAGGCCTCTTGGTCATCTTACCTTCCAAGCATGATTCACACGTTGGGAAGTCTTCCACCACCAATGAACCCAAGGGCCCATCATGTAACGACCCGAAAAATTCTCTCAATATTTTCTTTAAAATATTGATCATGTCTAGATAATTTTCTGAGGGACCTAGAGATATTGGTACGAACCTTAGCCTAGAAATCCATGATTTTCTCATTTAAATTGAGAAACTAAGTACTAATGGGCCTTATATGGGCTTTCTAGTACCATGATTATTGGTAGGTTTTAAGCAAATAGTTAATATGAATATAAATGGATTTTAATTAGGAGTATTAGTAGGATTATGAGTAAGTTTAGGATAAATTTCCTATTTAAATTGGGAAGTTAGGCACTAATGGGCCTTATATGGGCTTTCTAGTACCATGATTATTGGTGAATTTTAGGTAAAAATTTATAGAAATATAAAGGGGTTTTAATGAGAAATATTAACATAATTATGGGGGAATTTTTAGGGGATTTTTGAAATAATAGAAAAAAAATGGAAAATTAGTGCATGCACCAAGGATTTGAACCTTGGACCTCTTGTACAACCATGCATGCTCTAACCAATTCACCTAGCAAGGGAGTGCTATGAGGAAATGAAATGGATTATGGTTAAGGCTTAAGGAAAATGAAGAGACACCATGACTCTTCACTTACCCTCCTTAATGTGTTATAAAGAGGGGGCATGGGAGTTACTTTCTTCTTCCTCCTCCCTCATTCTAGCCGAAATCCCAAGAGGGGATTCTCCCTTGGAAAAGGTTCACCTAAGGCTCCATCTCCAAGATCCAAGGCTTTTACAAGGGTACAAAGGCTAGGAGTGGTCAAGAGGCAACAAGATCTTCATCCTTCTCCCAAATCTAAGGTCTATAATCAAGATCAACCAATGTAAGACTCCCTCACCTGTGGTATAATAGTTCCTTTGTGATTTTTAGCATAATATAAAGTTGGTTTTGAGTTTGATGTTGAGGAAACTATGCTTTGGACCCCTATCATATTCGGCCACCATGAGTTTAGGGTCCATAATGTTGTTAAAAATCTAAATCATGTTTTCTAATGTGTTATCATGATGAATATGGAATAAATATAATTTTTGGGGAATTTTTGGAGTACCCTAAAGACCCCTTAGGGTTTGGGACTCTCACCATGATTCTTTGGTTAGGATTGGGCCTAACCTTTCAAGTATGTACTTTGGGTATCCCCATGATTCAAAAGGAGGTTTAAAGTGAATTGGGTGAATTTTCAGAAGGTCTTGTGACCCTTGTAAGTTTCGGCCAAGAAGGGTCTAGGGCAAAAAGGTTAGGACTTCCCTCAAGCAAGGGTCCTAATGGCCCTATGGTAGAGTATGGTTGGTGTTTAATGTTTGATTGGGGTTTTTATGGAATTTTTCCATGCACCCATGGCCTTGTAGGGTTTCGGCCAGCCCTAGGAAGGAGGGCTAAAGGTTAGGGATAACCCTAATCATGAGCCCTAATGGCTCCCCATGGTCTTAGAAGTAATGTATGGTTGTTTCTTTACCTTATGCTATCTTACATGTTAATTGAATGATGGAACCCTTCCCTATAGGTTTCGGCCAAACAAGGAATTTAGGGTTTGGATGGAGTTAGGGTTTGAAGAATGATGGTTTATGGTTTATTATGAAGTATATATAAAGGTTCAAGCATGTGGTAGAAATTAAGTTACCTATAACCCTACTCTAAGCACCATGTTTCATGTTTGTATGTTTATGATTGGATGCCTTGCTTAATAGGGTTTATTTATGAATGTCTTATGTCCTATGCCATGCACTTGAATGATAGGTAGTATGTTTATGGAAGTCCTACTTATGTATGCTTGGGATGAATACCATGCTTATGTATGAAATGCAATGTTTACCTTATGTATCATGATCATGCAAGTTCTATGGATTAGGATAAATGGCTATGCAAACATGTAACGTTCAATGAATATAATGCAATGTTTACCTTATATGCCATGATCATGCAAGCTATAGGAATAAGAATGATGTTTATGTAAGTAGGTCATGTTCTACGAATGAAGATGCATGTTATGTTTATGAATGAAAGGGCATGCTATGTTTTATGAATAAAGATGCATGCCATGTTTATGAATGACGGCACGGTCGATGGTCGACGGTACGACGGTACGACGGTCGTGAGGACCGGTAAATGGGTCGGTAAATGGGCCGGTAGACGGGCCAGGTCGTTACGCATGCCATGTTTTATGAATGAAGATGCATGCCATGTTTTATGAATGAAGATGCATGCCATGTTTTATGAATGAAGATATGCCATGTCTTATGAATGATGAAGCATGTAAAGTATTTTACTTTATGAATGGGCTTGTACCGGACTGAAGTATGGGTCCAAGGGATGGGCACCTTAAGAACGCCCCGGTTCTGGACTACCGACTATGCTGTCCACGGTTCTGGCACTACCGAAGCTGTGCAACAGGGATGGGCACCTTAAGAACGCCCCGGTTCTGGGACTACCGACTATGCTGTCCTTACCCTAGTAGGTTGGGGCTCGCGACCTCGTATTTACTTAGGGATGCGCGCTTATGATGTATGTATGTGGTACAAGCCGGGGACCCCCAATGATGTTATGATGATGTTTAAGTATTTAAAAGTATGTTTTAAAAGTTAAGCATCCTTATGTATATGCATTAGACTCATGCATTAATGTTATGCATTATGCTATGATAGTATTGTCTTATACTTATGTTTCATGTCAAGAAATATGCATGATAATAAACGATTTATGCTTATGGTTATGTTAAGAAGATGCTCTTATGATATGATGGAAAGCATGCCTATGTTATGCCATACAGCTTAGTTCATGCTTTATGTTTATGTTTATGCCATGTATCATGCATGTTAAGAATGTTTTTTTTATGTTTAGGTCTATGCCATGTATCATGCATGTTAAGAATGTTTCTTGATGTTATGTTTATGTCATGTATCATGCATGTTAAGAATGTTTCTTTGTGTTTATGTTCATGCCATGTATCATGCATGTTAAGAATGTTTCCTTATATTTATGTTTATGCCATGTATCATGTCATATTAAGAACGTTTACTTATGTTTATAGATCATGCCATGCTAGGAATGTTTACTTATGTTTATGTCTATGTCATGTATTATGCCATGTTAAGTTGAATTATGTTTATGTCTATGTCATGTATTATGCCATGTTAAGCTGAATTATGTTTATGTCTATGTCATGTATTATGCCATGTTAAGTTGAATTATGTTTATGTCTATGTCATGTATTATGCCATGTTAAGTTGAATTATGTTTATGTCTATGTCATGTATTATGCTATGCTAAGTTGAATTATGTTCATGTTATGTCATGTATCATGCCATGTAAGTTTATTTATATTTATGTTCAAGCATAACGTTGTGTTTATGTTCATGTGCTTATGATCAAGTGATGAATGGTTTTAGTGAGTAGGAAAGAGTCTTACTAAGCCTGTGTGCTTATAGTCTTGTTTCCTTATACCGCAGATCACGCAAGGGGACAATAAGGAAGCGGCAAGAGGACAAGAATGTGTGTGTGTGGTAGTGACTTGGCCACGAAAACAATATGTTTACCGGTCTTATGCTAGAACTTTATGTTTGCTACTTATGTGTTTGAATAATGACTTATGCGACTATATGACATGATGCTAAGTATGACATGATGCTAAGTATGATATGATGCTATGTATGAAGTTAATATGCCAAGTTCCCATGTCATTATGTTAGGAATGGTAGTAGGGCATGTATGTGTAAGTCTTAAAGTTATTCCGCTACCTTATGATGTCTACATGCCCTAAGTATGTTAACGTAACGCCGCTTTATGGAAAGAAATAAAAAAAAAGTGGGCGTTACACATCAGCTATCAACCTTTGAATCCTATTAAGGTTAATATGACCAAGTCTTAGATGCCAAAGATATGTTTGGTTTATCTTCGAAGGTTCTTTTCTCTTAAGGTTAGATGATGAGTTATTTACTTCTATTTGCATCGTGGGAGATTTTGGTTTAAGAGTGTACAAATTGCGAATCAATTCACCAAACAGATAATCTCTCTATTCCTTTTTATAAAACACGGTCATTAAAAGAAATAGAATATCCATCCTTTATTATTTTAGAAATTGAAACAAGGTTTTTTCTAAAACTAGGAACATAAAGGCAATTTCTCAAAACCAAATATTTATTTCTCTCAAAAGATAAATAGATGTCTCCCATTGCAATAGCCGCCACCTCCGTAGCAATTCCATGTAGATGGTAATCTCTCCATCAGCTAGTCATCGGGTTTCCTGGAACCCCTGCAAAGAATTGCAGACATGATCAGTGACTCCTGTATCTATACACCAGGTACTGGTAGATAACACCGCTAAGCATGTCTCAACAACTAAACAAAAAGATATACCTTTATCTTGACGACGGGGACAATCCATCTTCCAGTGTCCAATCTGCTTGCACGTGAAGCACTTGCCTTTCGGCTTCTTCACACTAGCTCGAGGTCCTTGAGATCCTGCCGCCTTCTTTGCCCCACCTTGTCTCTTCTTCTTCTTGCCTTTCGGCATAGAAGTAGAAACCTTCTGAGCAATCAAAGCATGAGCACTCTGACAAAAAAGCTCCTCTGCCGCCTGGAGCTCTATCAGAAGTTCCGCCAACAAATATGTATGTTTGTTCATATTGTAGTTCAGGAGAAACTGCTCAAAACTCCTAGGAAGAGACTGGGGAATGATATCGACCTGGGTTTCCCCATCGATCTCCGCTCCAAGGACTTCCATCTCATTGAGATGTGTCATCTTCTTAAGGACATGATCCCTCACGGGTGTCTCCTCAATCATGGTAGTCGTCATCAAGTTCTTCATTGCCTCCTGCCTAGCGGCCCGATTCTGATGTCCGAAGACTTCTTTGAGATTGAACATCATATCATAAGCAGTGGAAAAAGCCTGATGTTGATGTTGCAATACATTTGACATAGATGTCAATATGTAACACCACGCCATCTCATCTGCTTTAATCCACTTCTTATAGCATTTTTTCACCTCTTCATCAGAATTCTCGATAGGTTTTTCTAGACAAAACTCGAAAAGTATAAACTTGTACTCCTCAGCAGTTAGGTCAATGTCCAGGTTCCATTTCCAGTCAATGTAATTAGGGTCCGTAAGTTTATTTTCCTTAAGTATCATAGCTAGTGGGTTGAATGTCATTTTGAAAATTTCCTGAGAATCACAACGATCACAAACTTTATATTTCAAAAAATATTGATTCCTCAAACAATAAATTTTAAAATCAATCAACACCTCAAACACCAAGAATTTCGCATGCCACGATAGTGTGGACGTATACGAATTCTACATTTCTAAGAGGAGGTTTTACTCATTAATTTTTTTATCTTGTCAACCTAACTTTTTGACAAATAAAATTAATAGTTGGTTCCTCTTTGGCCATACAAATAATAGCAGTGACTCAGATGGGGAGGATACTATTATTTGCATCTAAGTATTTACCATTATACGATACTAAGAAAATTATCTCAGATTATGTGTCGTCCGATGGGAAAAATCACATGCTCCTAAATAATTTTTAATAATCATGTTTGACTTAGTGATTCGCAGAACAAGCCCATCTGATAGGGAGGAAGGCACTTAGAGCCAACCCGCAACCTTGTTTGCATCACTTGTCAAATTAGTAATGAAAGCCATGGGACCCTTAGGGTCCCTCACCCGCTTAGTTATTTATAATTGAGAAATTTTCATGCATGCACAACAAGCACATAATCTAAAAGCAATAAACAAGAAAAATCTAATTTTTCCAACTATTATGGCTTTAGTCTTCAATGTTCCTCTAGTCGTGTCAGCACCTCGTCTGCTCCTCCCTACACCATGCGCAAGCACTACAACAAATATGACTTTCCGCAGCACGTTATTAACGGCGCACAATTATAGTGTGCTGTTCATAATACTTTTTACGGCGCGCCTAATTAAGTACGCTGCGGATAATATTTCATATTTTCCAATTAACGGCGCACAAATAATTGTGCGCTGCGAATATAGTTTTTGGCAGCGTACAAAAAAAATATGCTGTTAAAAAAATTATTTATATATTAAAAAATTAGTTTTAACAGCGCACCTAGATGTGCGCTGTTAAAACAATAAATTTTCTTCAGAAATTTCGCAGCGCACCTTGGCGTACGCTGTTGAATCCACAGAATAGACTCGGCACTCATTCCGTTTCGGAATTTCATTCCGCAGCACACCTAGGCGTGCGCTGTGAAATCTTCCGCATAGAATAGACTCGGCACTCTCGCACTAGGTTTCGGAATTTCCTCGTGCTCGCGGCGCTTGACGTTCCTCTGCCGCTCGCGCGACATTCCTCTCCTCGCGCTCGGTCGCGTTGACATTCCTCTCCTCGCGCGACATTCCTATCCTCGCTTGGTGCTCCTCTCCTCGCACTCAGTCGCGCTCGACATTCCTCTCCTCGCGCTCACGCTCGCCCGCCATTCTCGCTCGCCGGATGCTCCGTTCTCTCCCCGTGTTGTCCTGCTCGCTCCCGCCGTTCGCTCCACTCCCGGTTCCTCCAGCCGTCCCTGCTCGTCCGTGATCGGGCCTCTGAGGTAGGTCTTCCTTCATTTAATTTCTTCTGTCATTTTATTCATTCTTCATTGATTCTGCTGGATTCTGCTGAGGGTCTTCCTATTAGCAAAGTGTATGGTCCTGATTATATTACTCTCCCGGATTGTGGATTTTGTGACTGCACTTTGTAACTGCATTTTGTGACTTGTGCAATTACTCATTCTGATTGTGGATTTTCTAAAAGCTGTTTATACTAACATAAAATACAATGAAGAAATGTTTATGCTAGAATAGTAGATTCACTCCTATCCTTTACTTTTTTTTGTCCTGCATCTAATGATATAATAGTTGATTGAAGTTTTTGTCAAACATAAACTTAGTAAACAATTAAGTGGCCTAATACTTCTGATTTCCTCTTTCTTAGCTGTACTAATCTTTGCATATGATTTTCCTGTAAAGTAAATCTGTGTAATTATTACTTTCTAGTGGTTTTTATCTAGTCACGAGAGATTGTAAACTAAATAATTTGGGCTTGTATAATTGTCTTCTCCTTGCATGCGATAGGGAAGTTAGAATTCAGAAAATAGTATTCTTATGTGGGAAATTTGTACTTGGTGCAAAAATGGTATGCTTTGTTTCTTTTGCATCCATTTTTCACATCGTAGAGCATGGTAAATGATTTTTAGTTATACTCATAAATGCTTGTTTCCTATAATGATAGTCCTTTCTGAAACAACCATGAAGGTTCTTTTAATTCAGTAATCTTTCTTTTTGTGAGTTCAATCTACAGGCTACTGGTAGCCATATGGTGTTTGAACTAGAAATTAGAACTTCTTACTGTATTAAAACTTCTTACTGCATTAAAACTGATATGTTTTTGTAGATTAGTAGTTAATGAAATTAGTGCATATAAACCTTATTCTTTTAGTTTTTTTCTCATATTGTAACTTAGTTGTTAATTGTGATTTTTGTTATGGACAGACTCTTTATTTCTACATTCCCTTTCTAGTTATTTATGCATCTACACTCCTTAAATAAATAGGAGAAAATACGCTATCAATTTTATGTATTTTAGCAATGGATTTAACTTTCATTTTAGGGTTGTAGTCATTTACGAAATGGATAAGGAATGGATGCATTTGCCTTCAAGGCTTGTACCGGAATACGAAGAAGGGGTTCAAAATTTTCTTGCACAAGCTAGGTACTATGCCAAAACTCCTGAAACAATCTTATGTTCTTGCAATCGTTGTCAAAATAAGAAGTATATGAAATTTGACCAAGTGTACGAGCACTTAATTATTAAGGGGATAGATCCTTCTTACACTATTTGGGTCTTCCATGATGAAACTTATACATCACAATTTCAAAGTGAAGGTAGTTCAAGAAGAGTTCAAGAAGAGGAGGGTGAAAGTAGAGAGGCATATCACTTATATAGAGATGTATTTGTAGCGGAAGAAGAGGCTGGACATATTATGTCTGAAACAAAAGACTGAATTTGTTAATTTATTAGAAGATGCAGAAACTCCTCTTTTCCCTGGTTGTACAACTTATACAAAGTTATCAGCAGTTATCACATTATACAATTATAAGTCTACTAATGATCACATTAACACTAGTTTTAATGAGCTGCTTAAGAACTTATGTGGCATGCTTCCAGAAAAAAATACACTTCCAGAAAATGTTTACTCAATGAGAAAATTATTGAAACCATTTGATTTAGGATACGAGAAGATTCATGTTTGCCCAAACGATTGTTGTCTATTTAGAAATGAGCTTAAAGATTTGGACTCATGCCCAAAGTGTGGTTCCTCAAGATGGAAGGTTGACAAAATCACTACTAAAGTTCATAAAGGAGTTCCAGACAAGGTGCTTCGGTATTTTCCTATGATACCTAGATTGAAAAGGATGTTTAAAATAGAAGAAAAGGCTAAAGACTTGATTTGGTACTCCAACCATAAAAGTCAAGATTATATGATGTGTCATCCAGTTGATTCAGTAGCTTGGGATACAATAAATCATAAGTGGCCAACTTTTGCATCGGATCCTAGAAATCTGCGGCTTGGTCTTACAACAGATGGATTCAATCCTTTTGGTGACCTTAGTTCCAGATATAGTTGTTGGCCGATTATTTTGGTTAATTACAACCTTCCTCCATTGATGTGCATGGCGAAGGAATTGGTAACAGTATTGGAAAGTTTACTAACAATAATTAATTTACTTGTAAAATTAGGTTGCTAGTGGTGAAATTGGTAACAGTATTGGAAATTTTATTGGTGGCGATAGCAATGTTGCAGCTCAGGTAACTATTTTGATACAATATTTTACTTTCTCCTATCAATCATAACATGCTTTATTTTAAAAATTTGTTTGATCATTAACTATTTTTTATTGTTATACAGTCAAAACTAAAGAATGTGAGTGATGGAGATATCAGTGTTAATGCTAAATGTAAGCTGTTTCATTGGTCTGTTGATGAAGCCGTTGCAGAAGGTCGAATTGCATCCACGAATCCAAAAGCAAAAGCACATCACGTTCCTCTTGGTGGATCTTGTTGGAAAGTTTGGATTGATAAAATTTTTGTGGAGAAGGTGGAGCTAATTCGGCCAAACGACGAGATATTTTTTCTCGAGGATGCATTAGGAAGCACGGTAGCTTGGGCATCAAAGTTTATTGTTTTGTCTGACTAATACAATTGCTAATGATTTGACATTTACTTTTTTGTAGTAAAGATGAATTTCTGTGGCTAGTTTGGATTGTTTTATGTGACTAAATGAATGATTGTTTTGATTAAATGTGATGATGATGGTTTTCTAATTTGGTGTATGGTGTGTTGAATTATCATTGTGAATGTGTTATTATAAATTTGTATATAATATTTGTATGTCGGATTATAAATATTAGAGCTTTAATTTTATATATGTGATATTTGTGTGTTGAATCTTTTGTACTTCTTCCGCAGCGCACATCCGTGCGCTGCAGAAAAGGCCTTCCACACCTCTTCCACAGCGCGCGGATGCGCGCTGCGGAAGAGGTGCAGAGGTGTAGAAGGCCTTTTCTGTAGCGCACATTCGCGCGCTGCGGAAGAGGTGCGGAGGTTTAGAAGACCTTCCGCAGCGCGCGGTTGCACGCTGCGGAAAAGTCCTTCGGCAGCGCGCAGATGCATGCTGCGGATAACTTATGACTTTCAACAGCTTTGAACTTCGCAACATACAATGTGAGCTGCGGATAGCATAAATGTGCGCTGCGAAAAGTCATATTTGTTGTAGTGAAGCCACCATTGAAGGGATCTCCGAGCCGAGATAAAATGCTATTTATTTACATCCTTCGATCCTATAAGCCACAAAGGAGTGTTCATCCAATCTAGATTGAAAGTAAATAAAAAGCACGCCTAAACAGGTACCGTATTTAATTACAAAAATCAAATACAAATTTAGTCTCGTCAACCTCGAGGATTCAAATATTATAACCATGCACAACCAATCACATACACACATTATTTTAGCCATAATAGTTAGAATCTCGTGCCTACAACCAAAGAGTTAGCCTACGCGCATCCTACTATTATCCGGCAAAATAAAATACATGATAAAGTGCAAAAAGTAACTGAATCCAAAACACACAAAATCGAAAAACCTTAGATCTGATAGCAATTGTTGGTTTTCACCAAAGGGGATGCCGGGTCGCGCATGGGAAATCTCTCCATGTCCACGGATTAAAATTTTCAATTCGAATGGAGACATATTTCCCAAACGACCGTCTCATCATCGTGCTAACTGATTCGAGCGATTGCTTGAACAACCAAGTTGTTCTAGCGATCAATCTCGTCCAATTGATTAGCCACGGAATAGACGATGAGCGGATCACCGATTTTTGTATTTTTCATCGAGGCCCAACATAATTAATTAACAAATAATTATCAACAAGATAATTAATTAACAACACATGTAATTAAACAATCACATGAAATAATGACAAGATCAAATGAGCCATAAGAGAAGGTTATATTGGGACCGGGTGCATGTTGACATGGATGAGGGTTCGTAATTTTAAAATTAATTACGTGCAGTGGAAGGTTTAGCATAAATAATTTCTCTAATTATTTAACCACACATCTAAGCATGCAATTTTATCTTGTGTAAACATGATCATATATTTAAAATTTTGTAGAAACATAAACTAATTTACGTATTACCTCGCGTAACTCGAAGGAAGGGACGAGATCCAACCGTAAGCGTCCCTTGGAAGCTCCGCCTCTATTCGCGTCCACGCCGAGTATCTTCGGGATGTCTTCGTAAAGCCACGAGTTTTGTGTTCTCGAGAACTACTAGATTCTCCGAGAACGCGACAAGAAAAACCAAGAGAGAAGTCGAAAGACTAACCACAAAAGGATGGCCGGAATCAAAATTCTAGCGAAGCAAAAGAACAGGCTTGCGGCAAAAAGATCCTTGCGACAAACTCTAATTCCGGCAGCATCTTCTTCCGGCCAAGAGATGGCCGGAGCTTCCTTCTCCGGAAGCAAGTGGTGGTCGGCAGGGAAAGGGCAGGGGCGGCCGGCTGGTGCTCCTTCTTGGGGCTGGTTGGTGCACGACAAGAAGGGGAGAAGAGAAGGAGAGAAAGAGAGGGAGAGAGCCTATGCCTTCATCTCTATGATTATTGCCCAAGCCTTGCCTTGGGTCCTTTATATAGTGGCCTCTCAACCATCAAGCCTCTCAAATATGGAATAACTTATTCCATCATGCCAAGTTTGATTTTATATCATGGTTAAAATCAAATTTTAATTCATGATAAAAAATCAATCAAGTCTCTTCTCTCCTATGGAATAAATTTTCTTATCATGGTAAATCAATCCATGATTGATTTTATAAAATAAACCAATCCATGGTTCATTTTAATTTCCATGAAAAATAAATCAAACCTTGGTTTATTATATAAAAATTTATATCATCCATAATTTTATAAAACAAACCACACTTGGTTTATTTTATAAATTGAACCAAAAACTTGGTTCTCTCCCTTTGTTGTGGTCGGCCAAGCAAAGAGGATGGAGGCCCTCTTTGGCCGGCCCATCCAAGCCACGCCTCAATGAATTAAACTTATTCAATTCATCTATTAAGTCTTCAAAAGACTTAGCCATTTTACGCTTCCGATGCGTCTCTGAAAAATTCAGATTCGACTTATCGTTTGGCTCAAGCAAACTTAATCTCTCTTGATTGGAAAATCTAATTTTCAACTCGTTTTAAATCCCTCGGATTACTTGTAGTACGTGTGACTAAATAGGCTTTCGATTTATGTTGGCCGTCTATAATTAATCAATTAATTATAGAGTGATCATGAGTGGCACCTAGTAGTACTTCATGATCCTCAATTAATCGAAAGATCAACGGTTGACCTCAGAAACAATTTTGAAACCCTTCAGCAGCTATAATGAATCGTGCCCCATTCCCTTCACCATCTTATACCCACTTGGTTCAGGACATGGTCTATGTGTGTCAGTCCCCACTAGGCTGACTACGTCACACCTAGCCCAAGTAACGTTTTCTCGTCCTACGGATTCTAATTACTCTCATGTATTTAAGAGATTCATACTCTGAACATGTCATGCTCTGGCCAGAGGCTTCGAGTAACAATCCGACGATAGGCCTCGGGTATACATCTCCTCGCAAGGAGTGGTGAATCCTTTGTAGGATGTTTAAACATCTTCGGGCACTTCGGCTTATACCCAATCATCCTGGGTCCACACCTCCTTGGAGATGCTTGCTTAAGATGTCAATGTATAAGTCTCCATGACCAAGATGACTTGAATACCGCAAGTCAAAGGAACATCGCACTTAAGCTGCAGTAAGAACTTCACTGGCATATCTATATGTAGACTACCATATGAAGTTTTACAGCCAGTCACTCGAATGAACCAGTTCCCTTAACTAGCATTCATGTTTATCTCCGGACATCTCAATGTCACCAGCCAGTGAGAATCAGCTGTTTAGAGAATAACCCAAGCTAGTCTCAACAGAATTGATAGTGTCCGTATTTATCAATTCATCGACTAGGGACAATTTCAATACTTCACAATTGCACATGTAGAGATAATCACTAGTTGTGAATTTATCACAAATTCTCTCATGCTATGAATTGTATTGTGGACATTCAGTAAATGAGTTTATGATCTCAATCAAATACACAAACATGTATACTCAAATAGTGAATATTCATTTATTAGAATAAATGACTACAATATTTCATAAGGCGATTGCCTTAGGACACTTCTCTCATATCACTAACAGGTTATACCTCTCGTTACCTCGCAATCTTCTACTGTATGACCTATCCCCTCATTGGGTGTCATGTGAGCGACAATCTACCAAGAAACGAAACAACGAAACAAAACCCTAACACCTCCTCTTCCTTCCTACTTGCACCGGCCAACAATACCCTAGGTTTTTGTTGCCGCTGGCCACACAAACGAAGAATTCCTTTCCTTCTTGCCACCACCACCTTCTCCTCCTTCCAACAGTTGCTGCCAACCAAGGAAAGGAGTGAAAGAAGTTGTCTTCTCCTCAAGTTGCTGCCAGAAAACCTTCCTTGAAGGTTTTCGGCGCTGCAACCCTATGATGATGGAGATGTCGCCGCCGGCTACTCCCTCACCCACTCGAGCTTGCTCCGGCCAAGAAGATGAAGAGGACACCTCCCTTCTTCCTACTGTTGTGCCTCAAGTGGAGAGAAAAGGGAGAGAAGAGAAGTAAACAAAGCTTTCTTCCTCTTCCAAGCCGTCGGCCACCTCTAACCCTAGGGGAGAGAAAGAGAGAGAGAGAGGCAGAGGAATAATAGGCTTCAGTTGTGTTTCATGATAGTTTTATGGGATATTTATAGGCTACAATAGGGACCATGAGGAGGAGCTGGGTCTTGGCCACCTAATGGATCAAGGCCCGATCCATTAATAAAGATCCATTCCACTAAAGGATCTTCATTGATCTACCTCACCAACCCCTATATTTAAATATGGGCTCCACCTATTATGAGTACAAGTATTTTCTCCCCGTGTTTAAGATATCGAATGCCCATTGATTAATTTCAATTACTAATATTTTTAATTAATCAACATCTAACTCCTTGAGTAGTACCACTCATCCTTATCATCATGTCGGACCAAGTCCACATGCAGGATTTAACATGATGAACCTTATGAGCTCCTCAAGGGGACATCATCAACCCGACTCACCAAGACATTATTTCCTTCTATAATCAATGGCACACCATGTAAATAATATTATTTCCCAACTTACTGGGCCGTCGATTTAACAGAAAAAATCTTGCCCATTAGTAAATCAAGGAAATAAATACTAAGTACATGTGCTCATTATTATATCGGGATTAAGAACATGTATTCCATAATAACTGAGGACTGATTCAATTATAAAGTCAGTATAAATTGAATCACCTTGATGATCCCCAAATATAGGTGTCACGAATGTGGGTCTCAAATTTAGATATTTGTAAAGCTGGAAACTCTTTTTGCTAACAAGGATAAAAATGTAGTAAGGGGGTCACAGGTCGTATTTTTCCTAGGGCTAGTTAAGGATGTTTGATTCAAGCTCGAGTTTATGTGTCACCAATTATTTTTGGGTTTCAAGTGAGAATTGGGTTTGGTTTCAATTAGAAATGAAAACACAATGAAAAGAAAGGAAACTTAACTAAGTAAACTTAAACTAGGTAATTTCAACTAATGAACTCAACCAATGGGAAACTTAATCTACCAATGCAACTTAGCCGAATTTGGAAAACAAATCTGAATTCAAATGCAAGAGTACACTATAAGTTGTATTGAACTTCAGTAATTACCACTCAAAGCCGAAGCTTCACTTGATTCAGAATGCAGCAATGAAACAACTTGATACGCAGAGGAAACAAATTCATGTGCCGAAAAACTGATACTAAGTGCAGAGCTATAAACTGACAATTCCGAAATGAAAAACTGATCAATTCAACTTGGAAAAAAAAGCTATTAGTGAAGTGCTATGCATGAATGAGTGAAGAAATTCAGAAATGAAGGCAGAAATTCAGAAATTCAGGCAGAAATTTAGAACATGAACCGAATGCTGAAATGAATGCAGAAATGCACCACAAATCGAATGCAGAAACAAACAAAGCTAACTGAGATTAAGTGCACAATCTAGTGTTCAGAAAAGATTTAGAAGATCTAACTTTCACTTGATACAAACTTCAGCAGCTGTACCCCGAAACTTGCAGAAATGTAACTGGAATTTTCAGAAATGGAACGATACTCAAGCACTGATCTAAATGCGAGGCCAGCTAAGATGAATGCAAGTGTTCACTAAACAGGCAATCTATCTAATAAACTTGCAAAATTTAAAAACTAATGAATGCATGAACAATTCAGAAAATCTGAGTTCACTGATACACAATTTAGAAACAATAGTTGATACGCAGAATTGATGTTGATACGCAGGAATAACTGGATTGCGAAGTAAAACTGAAATTAATTGCAATCATTCACTACACAGGAAAACTATCTAATAAGAAGGCATAAATGAAAAGCTAATAACTACAGAAACAAATCAGAAAACTAAGTTCACGGATACAAGTTCTGAAACTGTAAATGAAATGCAGAAATCGAATCTACTGCTAAGAACAGAAATTCACAAAGAAACTAAGCCTCAATCCCTTCCTTAGTTCAAGCCCTTCTTGCCGTCACACAAGAGTAAGCCAAGAACCCTCTAGCTCAACAAATCGCTGGAAATCCGACTTTGTGATCGATTCCACTCAAAATCTGCTCCCAGCTGAAACATCCATTCGATCTCCTCGATCTTGCTGTGTGGGATTGCGGTGATGACTTGGGGACGATCAGAGCAATCCAGAGAACCCTTCAACTTGCTCAGATGGATGAAAAATGGCACGCATAGACATCCAATCAATCGAATGGAAGAGCTGATGAAACCCTCACTTTGCTCTGTTCAGTGGTGAAATTGAGCTGAAATCTTCACGGAAACATCATCCCGATGATCTAGAGCTTGATCCAAGGTTGAAGTCGAAGCGGTCGCGCGATCGGATGAGAATAACTGAAGAAGAACAGTGAAGAAAACGTGAAGAACTGGAAACTACGACGAAGACGCGACAAACTGATCGGGGGAGAAGAGACAGTTTATATAGTTTGGAAATGGACAGCTGTGATTCTCTTCACTCCATCCAATGGCTGGATCTCATCCGATCTGAATCAAACTTTCCAGATCTTGATCAAGGGTCATGATCTGCCTCTCAGTAACTCGGATCTTCTAGATTTGCAACGGATGGCTCAAATCTACTTGATCTTTGAATGGATGGTCTAGATCCTCCTGAGCTTGATCCAACGGCTGAATGATATCTGATTTGGATAAAACCTTCAGATCTTGACCTGAGTGCTTGTTTAGCCTTAACCCTAGCTCGGATTGCATCAAAAGTTCTCAGATGGCTCAGATGTAGCCGTTTTTGAATCGGACGACCCATATTAGTCTGATTCTTGATCACTCGATCCGGGTCCACTTCCGACTCAAGTTTGACCTAGCATGACCTAGGTCCATGATCCTTCCAAGCCTACAAAAGTAGATTAACAATTTAGTGGCAAAATATTTCAAATGTATCAAGATTTACAATAAAGCCCAAAATAGAATTAATTCATAGAACCTAGGGTAAATTCAAGATTGATCAGGTAAAATATGGGTCAAACATGGATTTTAGAATTTGAAATAATCAACAAAATAATATTTATCAACTCCCCCACACTTAAACTTGAGCGTCTTGCGAAAATTACTAAATATGTATCCCTTAGATTCTTCCCAAACATAGTTAGAAGCAATTGAAAAGAAATTACCTAAGGTTGTTAATTCTCAAAAATCTAAGCTCTATGGATTAGTATCTCGTCCTTAAATCAACAACTTAGCATTTTCATCCTTCATGATTCATTGAGATCAATTTAACTCACTAAGTCTTTCAAGGGAAGTGTTGGTGGCTCTCTTTTTGAGTTCTAAGTTCATGATGAAAGTGGAGCTCACTCAAACACACATACTTTTTGCACTACCATAGGCTTGCTTGTTATCTACTCTCCACCATTATTCATAATTCGGATCCACATCTACAAAAGTTTATTCAAAAGTTAAAGACATATGAAATGGTAAGAATGAAGTAAGAGTTTAGAAAATAGAGAAGTGGATGAAGTGGGAAACTTGGATGCTCAAGAATATTCCTAATGCACTTTGCCCTCTTTATAGTCCTCTAGTGAAATCAGAAGTGTGGTGGGATAGGACTTGGATAATGCCTTTGATTTGGATGAAGAGAACCTCATTGGTTTCATTGTGCCAACTTGCTTTTGTGTGCCAACCTTGATTCTTTTTTTTCTTTTTTTTATATATACGACCCTTAAGTAAAGTCTGAATGGTAGTGGAGCAAGGATTTGATTTGGATGAGAAAAACTTTACTGATTTATTGTGCCAAAATTGCAATTTCGTGCCACTTTGTTTCCTTCTTCTTTTTTTTTCCTTGGTCAGCTACTGAATTTCTTTGCTTGTGTTTACAGCTCATTCTCTACTTCTGCTCTTCTTCTTTTTGTTCAATCTTTTCTTGCAATTCGGCTTCCAAACTCTTTTTTTTTCTGTTCTGAACTAGAGACTTCAAATGGAGCCAAATAGAAAAACTGCTTAACAGTTTTTGATCAAAATTGTTTTTTTTCTGCTCTCAAATCTTTTAATGGAGTCAAACTTCATTTGGAACACTTCGGACCAGAGCTTGTATCAGAGAAACTTGAGACATAAAATAACATTTAGGGAATTAGATGCTCCACATGTAACCTTCACTATCCAACTCTTGCAACTCACTCTTGATACACATTACCTTCAAGTTGGCACACTTCTATCACATTCTTTTTTTTTTCTATTTCAAGTTTCAGCTCCACGGCAATTAATTTCAGACCTTGCAATTCTCTAATTTCTCAAAGCAATTACATCACAGGAACTTGCATCGAATGGTAGTGGAGGATTTAAGTGCTTCACTTGGGAATTTACTGATAAGGAAATCTGAATTCCAGCCATGGCACAAATACTTTCAAGCTGATACACTGCACTGCATTTATCCTTGACTGATTTCATCCATTTGCCTTAATAGCAATTTCAACTTTCACTTGAATTGCCCAATAGTTGGAAATCTGCTCCCAAGAGGTTGAGTTTGGGGAGAGACAATTCTGCAATTGCATTTCTGATTTCATCTCAAACTCTTGGATTGTAAGAAGCTTAAAACATTCAATATCAATATGCATATCAGGTGCCTCTTCTTTTTTTCATAACTGAAAGAAGAAAATTTTTATTCCTCTCCATACTCTTCGTAACTTCCATATTTTTTTATTCTTTTAGATTTTCATCTCCATATTCTGCAATGGCATTTCATTTCCATTTGGCACAAAAATTCTTTTCTTTTGCTGCTGAATTTGCAATGAGAGAAAGACTTGGATCTCCTTTCGGAATTTGACTCATAAACATCAAATGGCCACTTCTTCTTGCGACCAAACTCAATTCAATTGGGCACCCTTTTCGGCTTCCACCACAGAAAATTTTTTCCTTCTTGAAATGAAATGCATCTTTGATACAAAATACTTTCAAAACACTAGCCACCTCCCCCACACTTGATCTTTTGTCCGTCTCAGGCAAAGTAACATCAAGAATCATCCCAAACAAACAAGTCCATGGAGAAGTATGGTTAAGAGTAGGAAATATAGGAAAGAAAATAGAATAGATTATGTATCAATTTGATTATTGCCAAAAACTGATATGGAAAAGGGAAAACAAATTGATTAGCCTCTATAGATGTGATCCAATCATAGAAATATGGTTTTGAAAGAACCTAAGCAAGTTCTAGAGTACAATCACAAATGTGTGTTACAAAAATAAGGCTAATTCTCACTAGGTACAAATAATTCATCTCAATTCATCAATTTAGAATCCATAGCCAAGTAGTACTCAAGCACACAAGAATTCATCCATTAGCTCAAACCTTAAGTTTTAACAACCAAATTTAATTTATTTTCAAGAGACTCTAAAATGATATGAAGACAACCTAGAGGGATATATTTATTCCTACTCATTAAGAAAACGTGCTAAAAGAAATAACATGGTATTTACAATGTCTATTTATTCATTCTATTTTACCTAAGAATTTATTATCAACAACTCACTTTAAAAAGAAATTTACTTCTAGAACATGAAAATGATATATACAATGAAATGTAAGTGCAAGAAAAGTAAACTCGCCTTAATTTTGGTAGATAGCGTCCTTGATGTCCAAACCATCCACCTCTAGCTCCTTTAATTCTTCAAAGTACTTTTTGAGCCGGTGGCCATTGACTTTCCAAACAAAACCGTTAGATTCATCTTTAATCTCAACAACTCCATAGGGAAAAATGTTAGTTACAATGAATGGACCATCCCACCTTGACCTTAACTTACCTCTTATCAATTTGAGCCTTGATTTGTACAATAATACCTTATCACCAATTTGGAAGTCTTTCTTCAAGATGTGCTTGTCATGGAAGTTTTTGGTCTTTTCCTTGTAGATCCTTGAATTTTCAAATGCTTCTAGCCTAATCTCTTCAAGCTCTTGAAGTTGAAGCTTTCTTTCTTCTCCCACCTTGGTAGCATCGAAATTACAAGGCTTCACCGCCCAATATGCTTTGTGCTCTATTTCCACGGGAAGATGACAAGCTTTACCATAGACCAATCTGTTGGTGCAGGAAGCACCATATCGAACCTTGTTTTGATATTGGCAAAGGATTCAAAGTTAAGTCTATTTGTGATCTAATGTTGTTACTCAAGTGTGCAGAAAAAGTCCTAGCGAAGGGCTGCTAGGCACCTAGCGAAGGGCTGCCAAGAAACAAAGTCCTAGCGAAGGACTGCCAGGATCCAAAGACCTAGCGAAGGACTGCTAGGCACTGGCGAAGGAATGCCAGGGAAAAAACCCTAGCGAAGGACTGCTAGGCGCCAAGCGAAGGACAGCTTGGGACTGAAGCCCTGGCGAAGGAATGCTAGGCACTGGGCGAAGGACAGCTCGGTATCCAAGACCTGGCAAAGGACCGCCAGGCAAAAGTCCAACCAGAGGAGCGGTTGGCATCAGGTACATTCTCCCGAGAGGAGTAGGTGAGGACGCGTTCCCCGTCGAGGGAACAGTAGGCGTCGGTTCGACCTAGGGTTCCATTTTGGAGACCCAAAGTCAGAACCAAGACAGCTAAGGCTGTATAAACTAATATTTTATTGTTTTATGGTGTTTTGGACTAACCCTGGATGCAAGACCAAAGGAACGAGTGTCTGCAGCTCAGAGAGCCTCAAAGGAATGAGGCACCAGCTGACCAGGGCGCCCGGAGTGTAACGCCTACTTTTTTTTTTCATAAAGCAGCGTTACGCTAAACATACATGTGCATATAAAATATCTTAATGCAGCGGAATCATAAATTCTTTTTCACATGCTTTTAACCATGCAATTAGTGCTTAAATCATATACACATATCTAGCATCATGATATCAACTTTTCGTAACACATTCATAAGTTTCCATGAGCATTTTAGGTAACCTATTACCAGCATGCATAACATCATGATTATTTACTTTCCATAATTCATTCATAAGCCTTTCAGGTAGCAAGTAGTTTATCCATAACTTCATAAGTAGTAGGTTGTTTCATAGGCATAGCTATCATAAGTAGAGCATAACCAACATAAGTATTGTAAGATAACAAAACATGCAATCAGTGAAATGAGAGGGACTCTTGGCCATGTCACTACCACACACACATAGTCTTGCCTCTCCTGCTGCTTCCTTTGAAATCTCTTGCTTAATCTGCGGTATAAGAAAATAAAACTATAAGCACGGAGGCTTAGTAAGACCCTTTTCCTACTCACAAAATCCATACGTCGTATAAACATAAACATATTAGCATCTACACGGTCACGGCATCATCATTTTAGCATAAGCATAATTGAAATCATGGCATCAGAATTTAGCATGAACATAGATATCATCATGGCATCAGCATGAACGTAGATATCATCATGGCATCTTAGTCTAATATGAACATGAATAAAATCATGGCATCATAAATTTGCATGAACATGAATAAAATCATGGCATTATAATCTGGCATGTACATAAATAAAATCATAGCATTATAACTTGGCATGAACACAATTAATATCATGGCATCATAAATTAGCATGAACATAAATAAAATCATGGCATTATAATTTGGCATGAACATAAATAAAATCATGGCATCATAAAATTAGTATGAACGTAAATAAAATCATGGCATCCTAAATTAGCATAAACATAAATAAAATCATGGCATTATAATTTGGCATGAACATAAATAAAATCATGGCATCATAAAATTAGCATGAACGTAAATAAAATCATGGCATCCTAAATTAGCATAAACATAAATAAAATTGTTTGCCTAAACATACTTTGCATTATCATATTTTGCATAACATACTTCGCATAAACATACCTTGCATAAACTTACTTTGCATAAACATACTTATCATAAACATAATGCATATCATGGATGAATGCATGTAGCAGATGCATATATCATAAGGATGCTTAGTTTTAAATCATACTTTTAAATACTTAAACATAATCATAACATTCATTGGGCCCTGACTTGTACCACATTCATACATCATATGTGCGCATCCCTAAGTAAATACGAGGTAGCTAATCTCGACCTACTAGGGTAAGGACAGCTTCATCGGTAGTCCAGAACCGTAAGGACAGCTTCATCGGTAGTCCCGAACCATGGACAGCTTCATCGGTAGTCCAGAACCGTGGACCTTACTTAGGTCCGGTACAAGCCCATTCATAAAATAAAATACTTTCACATGCTTCTTCATTCATAATCATTCATAGCATATTCATTCATTCATCATACTTAACTTCATCGTTATGCCTTGAAGGCATGAACCTTAACTTCATCCTTCATTTTCATTCCATATCATCATTATGCCTCGAAGGCATGAACATTAACTTCCTTCATCATTTTCATTCTTAAACATGGCATACGTACATATATTCATAAGCATGGCATACATACAAATTATTCATAAAGCATCGCATACATACATATCATTCATAAATCATGGTATACATACAAATTATTCATAAAGCATGACATACATACATATCATTCATAAATCATAGCATACCTACATCTCACTCATAAAACATGGCATACCTACATATCATTTATAAAACATGGCATACATACCTATCATTCATAAATCATGGCACATGTCTAAACATTTATGAGTTGTCACCACAAGTGACCTAACATATAATTCATGACATATAACCTAAGGGTTTGGTTAACATAGAAATTCTTCCATCATACTTAAACATACATCTTAGTAACCTAGAAACAAGCATCTTTGTAGTTTTAACCCAACCCTAGCCCTAGGCTATGTCCTTGGCCGAAAGCCCCAAGGAACCCTAGGTCCATGAAAACTTTGCATAAATCCCCAAACAACATCTCATACATACATACTAGGCCATAGAAAACATTTGATTCCGTACTTAAGGCCAACCCTAATCCTTTAACCCTAGTTCTTGCCCTTGGCCGAAACTTTAAGGGTCCCTAAAGTTCATGAAAAATTCCTATAAAACATAATTTCTACCCATCATGCCATAGGGAACCAAAACTTATATATTGAATGGTTAGATCAAGGTCCAACCATGGGTTAGGGTTCTTGCCCGAAATTCATTAGGCCTTATAATCATGTAAAATTTCATGTAAATCACCACCAACATCACTTACATCATAATAAATCATAAGAACCATCATTTGAGAGTTAGAAACTAAACCTAGCCATGAAACTTGCAAGTGGCCGAAACCCTAACTTCTTCTTCATGGATTTTCATCTTAGATCTTAAATAAAAACTTAGATCATATCCACATCAAGGAAAAACCATTACACCACAGGTGAGGGGGGGGGGGTCTTACCTTGGGTTATCTTGGTTTTTAGACCTTAAAAGGGAAGATGATGAAGACTTTGGTTGTCCCTTGATCACCCTTAGCCCTTGTAAAGTTGTAGATGACCCTTAACACTTGAAGAGTAAGCCCTCTTGTGAAGTTTTCTCAAAGAAAACCTTCCTTGAAGTTTCGGCCAGCTTGAGGGAGGAGGAAGAAGAGAGGTGGAATTGATGGAAGGAAGAAAGAAACTCCCAAACCCCCTCTTTATAACACATTAAGGAGGGCAAGTGAAGAGTCATGGTTGATGACTCTTCATTTTTCCTAAGCCTTAACTATAATCCACTTAATTTCCTCATAGCACTCCCTTGCTAGGTGAATTGGTTAGAGCATGCATGGTTGAACAAGAGGTCCAAGGTTCAATCCTTGGTGCATGCACTAATTTTTTTTTTGTATTTTATTTTTATTTTATTTTCTATTATTTCGAAAATCCTTCAAAAATCCCCCCATAATTATGTTAATATTTTTCAATAAAACCTCTTTATATTTACATAAATTTTTATCTAAAATTCACCAATAATTAAGGTACTAGAAAGCCCATATAAAGCCCATTAGTGCTTATTTTTCCCAATTTAAATGAGAAAATATGGATTTCTAGGCTAAAATCCGTATTAATATTTCTAGGTCCCTCGGAAAATTATCTAGACATGCTCAATATTTTAAAAAAATATTAAGAGAATTTTTCGGGTCGTTACACGGAGTGTCCCGGGCGCCCCCAAGGTGAACACAAAACACATAAAATAAGAGCAGGCTTCGACAGCTCATATCCTGGGCTCCCCCATGCTCCCGGGCACCCCCGCTGCTCCCGGGCGCCCCCAGCGTCCCGGGCGTGTTAGTGCTATGAGAGAAGTGTCCTAAGGCAATCGCCTTATGATTGTAAACATTTATTTCAATAAATGATAATTCACTATTTGAGTATACATGTTTATGTATTTGATTGGGATCTTAAACTCATCTACTGAATGTCCACCATACAATTCACAGCATAAGAGAATTTGTGATGGGATCACAACTAGTGATTATCTCTAAATGTGCAAATGTGAAGTGTTGGAAATATCCCTAGTCGATGAATTGATAAATACAGACATTATCAATTCTGTTGAGACTAGCATGGGTTATTCTCTAATCAGCTGATTCTCACTGGCTGGTGACATTGGGATGTCCGGAGATAAACATGGATGCTAGTTAAGGGAACTAGTTCATTGGAGTGACTAGCTGTAAGACTTCATATGGGAATCTACATATAGATATGTCAATGAAGATCTTACTGTAGCTTAAGTGCGATGTTCCTTTGACTTGCGGTGTTCAAGTCATCTTGGTCATGGAGACTTATACTTTGACATCTTAAGCAAGCATCTCCAAGGAGGTGTGGACCCAGGATGATCGGGTATAAGCCGAAGTGCCCGAAGATGTTTGAACAGCCTACAAAGGATTCACCACTCCTTGCGAGGAGATGTATACCCAGGCCTATCGTCGGATTGTTACTCAAAGCCTCTGGCCAGAGCATATCATGTTACGAGTGCGAGTCTCTTAAATACATGAGAGTAATTAGAAATCCAAAGGATGAGAAAGACATTACTTGGGCTAGGTGTGACGTAGTCAGCCTAGTGGGGACTGACACCATTGACCGTGTCCTGAACCAAGTGGGTATAAGGTGGTGAAGGGAATGGGGCACGATTCATTAGAGCTACTGAAGGGTTTCAGAATAATTTCTTCTGAGGTCAAACCGTTGATCTTTCGATTAATTGGGGATCATGATGTACTACTAGGTGCCACTCATGATCGTTCTATAATTAATGAGTTAATTATAGACGGCCAACATAAATCGAAAGCCTATTTAGTCACACGCACTACGAGTAATCCGAGGGATTTAAAATGAGTTGAAAATTGGATTTTCCGATCAAGAGAAACAAGTCGAATCTGAGTTAGTCAGAGGCGCAATGGAAGCTAAAAATGGCTAAGTCTTTTGAAGGCTTTTTGGGCGAATTAAATGAGTTTAATTCGCGGCTTATTGGGTTGGTTTTGGCCGGCCAAAGAGGGTGTTAAACCCTCTTTGGTGGCCGGCCAAATAAGAGGAGAAAAACCAATTTAATTGGTTTAATTAATAAAATAAATCTAGTGTGATTTATTTTATAAATTATGGATAAATAAATTTGTATAAAGAAATTTATATAAATAAAATTTATAGAAATTTATTCTTTTATGGAAGATTAAAATAATCCATGAATTGGTTTATTTTAATTTTATAAAATCAATTATGAATTGATTTTTCCATAATAAGAAAGTTTATAAATTTCTTATAAAAATTTATTCCATAATTTAAAAGAGAAGAAGAATTAGTTTTATTATAAATTAGTTTATAATAAAGACTCGGTTTAAACGGAATAATTAATAAGAAAATTTATAAGATAAATTTCTTATAACTAATTCCGTTAATTCCGTTAATTCGGTTTAGAGGGAGACTTAGCAAAGGAGTTGCTACTATATAAAGGAACCAAAGGCTAGCCCTTTATTCCTAACTAATTAAGAGATTAAGAATTCTCTCTCTCTCTCTCTTAATCTCTCCTCTCCTCCTTCTCTTCTTCCTCCTTAGGGCCGGCGCACCCTAGCTCCTCTAGGGCCGGCGCCCAACCACAACCAAGGAGGTGGTGCCGTGAGCATTAAAGAAGAAGGAGAACCCGAACACAAGAAGAAGAAGCGGATAGCGACTCCTCTCTTCCCGGAATACGATTCCGTTACTTCGTTGGTTAGTTTTCCATTATTTCTCTTATTCTTCTAGTTGTGCCTTCCGAGAATCTAGTAGTTCTCGTCGGCACAAAACTCGTGACTTTGCGAAGTCATCCCGAAGAGAACTCGGCGTGGACGCGAATAGAGGCGGAGCTTCCAAGGGACGCTACGGTTGGATCTCGTCCCTTCCTTCGAGATACGCGAGGTATAAAAGTAAATTAGTTTACTTTTCGCAAAATATTATTGTATGATTATGTCAACACACCATAGGGTTGCATGCTAGATACGAAGTTAAAATAATTTAGGAAATTATTTTATGCAAACTCTTCCGCTGCACGTAAAAATTTTGAATTTTACGAACTCGTATCCTTGTCGACATGCACCCGGTCCCAACAGTGGTATCAGAGCCGGTTAGTGTTCGACTTAATCATATAATTGTTTTGTGGAAAACTTTGTCATGATCTCAATTTCGGAAAAAATTTTCAATTATGGAAACTTTCAAATTATAATAGATTTTAGATTTAGAAATTTCAAAGTTTGGAAATCCTCATGAAATTTCGCAAACGTTTGGAATTTTCTAGTTTCTAAAATTTTATAATAATTGTGAAAATTTTCCATCCTTGGAAACTTTCCAAATTTTGGAAATTTTTCTATTTTAGAAATTTTCCAATTTTTGGAAATATGTAAGTTTTCTTTTTACCAGAAACTTACAATTATTCTGAAAAATTATTTTGAAATCTCGCAATTTTGGGCACTTTCTTTTGAGAAAGTCTAGACAAATTCATGGACAGTTAATTGACAATTAAATTTGAATTGGTTTTTAAATTGACAACAAAATTCTTTATTTTGGATTGAGCCTCGGGGAGCCGTCCAATTTAAAGTTAGTTGTTGTAATTTAATTTCCCAATTTTTAATTGAAATTGTCATGTTTGATTTGGATTGAGCCTCGGGGAGCCGTCCAATTGGATTTACAACACATTACTTTTCTTTGGGTATCTGAGCCTCGGGGAGCCACCCTTAGAAAACGATTTGTTGTAATTAATTAAATCCATGAATAAAATATGTTGAAGAGGTGATGCTCTTACATATTGTTGTCTCCAAAATTAATTAGGAAAATGGTTTCCTATAGAGTTTTCTTAAATAAGATTTTCATGAAAATAATATGTAGTTGAATTAAGGGATTTGTCTCTTAATTTAATAAGATTTGATTTAGAGAAATCAAAGTCTTGAACATATTATTTCCGAAATTAATTATGACAATTTAGGAAATTGTTTCCCAAAACAATTCCTTTAATAAAGTATGAAATTATAATTAGGAAATCCGGTTCCTAATTTAATTCATGAGACTTGATAAATTAAGTCACATACATACTTTATTAAGGAAATCGTTAGTCATGACATAATTTATGTCATGAATGTGCTTAGAAAAGAATGAGACCCAAACACCCCTTACAAAATATTAAGGCTAACACCTTCCATTAATATGGTTAGAACCGGAGTTTTGTTTCTAGTTGGGTTGATGGACACATCCATGCCCGACTTGAACCTCAACATGTTCAAACCATGGAATTAGTTTATGAATAATATAGTTGGAGTCAGAGGTCAATCCTTAGTTTTGGTTGTTGGACACATCCAAGCCTGACTAAACGGTTGAATGAGCTCCAACCATATTAAAACTATTTCTTGATTAATGGGTCAGCCTTAAGCTTGGAGCATCGATTTGTTGTGCCACAGCCAAGGTCGATGTAAAGAGAGGTGCAGTTGGGTGCTATGTATATGATACATACTTGTTAATGAGTTAACAACCAATGATTTATGCAAACATTCAATTAGTTGATAGCATAAAGTGATAGTTACATATATGTGATGTGTAATCGGTATAATTACCTACCTTCATAGCTAAGAAAAACTTGATGGCCACAGCCATGGTGGTTCTTATCTATGGTTGGATATCAACCTATTTGGAGATGTTCCTACGATCTCCCGAATTGATAATAAGGGTGATTCAATTCGAAAAATAAATAGGATTTAATTATGTATGTTGATACATTTTTAATCAATCTTCTCACATAAACTCAATTTGTATTTCTAGGTTAATCACTCGATCATGTCTTCTCTAAACTTGCGTTCCATTTTGGACACCAATAAACTGACTGGGCCAAACTTCATGGACTGGCTTCGAAACCTGAGGATAGTCCTCAAGGCAGAGAAGCTTGCTTATGTCCTTGAAAATCAACTTCCCAACCATCCTCCAGAGAATGCAACTCCAGACCAATTGTTGGCCTATCAGAAACATGTGACCGATTCTGAAATGGCGGTTGCATCATGCTAGCATCTATGGTACCTGAGCTGCAAAAGCAGCATGAGCATATGGATGCTTATACCATCATCTTCCATCTTCATGAGTTATTTGAAGAGCAGGCGAGATCCGAAAGGTTCGAGGTCTCCAGACTCCTCTTCACCTCAAAGATGCAGGAAGGCACTTCTGCCTCACAATTCGTGTTAAAGATGTTGGGGTACATTGAGCGACTGGGCACACTCGGCTTTGCAATGGATCATGAACTAAGTATTGACTTAATTCTGAATTGTCTGCCCAAAAGTTGTTCACAATTTGTGATGAACTATCGGATGAACAAGCTGGAGACTACCATTCCTGAGTTAATCAACATGCTGAAGGCTGTTGAGCCCGCTGTAAAGCAGGATCAAAAGGCGGTACTGTTAGTTGGTTCCTCGAAGAAAGGTTCTAAGAGGAAGGCCAAAGAACAGAACAAAGGGAAGAAGAAAAAGGCCAAGAAGACTGAAAAGAAACCAAAAGGAACTTGCCATCATTGTGGCAAGGAGGGTCACTGGCGAAGAAACTGCAAGGCTTATCTTGAGTCCTTGAAGAATAAGGCATCCGATGCCCCTTCCTCTTCAGGTATCTTCGTTATTGAATGTCACTCTATTTCCTCAAATACCTGGGTACTTGATACTGGGTGTAGCTCACATATATGTAATGACATACAGGGGCTAAGGAATAGAAGAAGACTTGTCAAAGGAGAAGCAAATATGCGAGTTGGAAATGGAGCAAAGATTGCTGCTGTTGCCATCGGAACCTATTTGCTAAAGCTCCCCACTGGACGTGTCTTAGAATTGGATAATTGTTATTTTGTTCCTTCATTAATAAAGAACATTGTATCTATTTCATGTTTGAATGAAAAAGGTTATCATTTAACTTTCAGTAACAATTGTTGTTACATAACTTTAAATGGCGTTCATTATGGGAATGGAACTTTGTGCAATGGCATCTACACGTTAGATTTATCCAGTGACGTTTTCAATATCGAAGTTAGCAACAAACGTGCTCGAATAGATAATCGAATAGACTCCTACACGTGGCACTGTCGTCTTGGCCATATAAGTAAGAAACGCATGACCGAATTACACCGATGTGGAATTTTGGAATCATTTGAACCCGGTTCATTTGATACATGCGAATCATGCTTAAAAGGCAAGATGACCAAATTACCCTTTCCCGGAAAAGGTAATCCAGTGGGAGAATTGCTTGGTCTAATACATACCGATGTATGTGGACCAATGTCAACTCTAGCACAAGGAGGCTATAGCTACTTCATCACCTTTATCGACGATCACTCACGATTCGGGTATGTGTTCTTGATGAAACACAAATCTGAAGCTTTTGAGAAATTCAAGGAGTTCAGAAATGAAGTAGAGAAACAACTTGGCAAAAGTATTAAAATACTTCGATCCGATCGAGGTGGTGAATACTTAAGTCAAGAGATTCAAGATTATCTTAGGGACAATGGGATATTTGTCCCAATGGACTCCGCCATATACACCACAACATAATGGTGTATCTGAGAGGCGCAACCGAACCTTGATGGACATGGTTAGGTCGATGATGAATCATGCAACTCTTCCAAAATCCTTTTGGGGCTATGCACTTAAGACAGCTGTTTACTTGCTAAACAGAGTCCCGACCAAGGTAGTCTCTACTACTCCATATGAGATTTGGAATAGTAAGAAACCTCACTTAACTCACCTTAAGATATGGGGTTGTCCTGCTTATGTGAAGCGGTTGTATCAGACAAATTGGATGCTAAGTCTGATAAATGTCTATTTATTGGATACCCTAAGGAAACGAAGGGTTACCAATTCTATCATCCCTTGGAACAAAAGGTGTTTGTTTCAAGGCATGCTGTATTTCTAGAAAAAGAATTTCTTTTACAAGAAAACAGTGGGAGTGGCATTGAACTTGATGAAGTTCAAGAAACTCCAATAGACATTACAGAGACACCTAGTCTAGACCCACAACCATAACTCATAGTGATGAGCTATCAGTTGAACCTAAAACTACACCACCTCTTCGTAGGTCTGATAGGACACGCAACATTCCAGAGAGATACGGATTTCTCGTAAGTGAATCGAACGACGTGTTGCTCATGGGATGACGAACCTATCAGTTATGAAGATGTTCTGAAAAGTTCAGAAAGGGACAAATGGCTTGAGCCATGAAGTCGGAAATGGATTCCATGTACGAAAATCAAGTATGGGACTTGGTTAACCCACCTGAAGGGATTAAACCCATAGGGTGCAAGTGGGTTTTCAAGAAGAAAACCGACATGGAAGGTAATGTTGTTACCTTTAAGGCTAGATTAGTGGCAAAAGGATATCGTCAAAACAAGGAATTGATTATGACGAAACCTATTCGCCAGTAGCTATGCTTAAATCCATTCGGATGCTCCTAGCCATAGCAGCTCATTATGATTATGAGATATGGCAAATGGATGTGAAAACAGCTTTCCTTAATGGAAACCTGCTTGAGGATGTATACATGATACAACCTGAAGGTTTCACATCGGTTGATAAAACCAAAGTATGCAAGCTTCGACGATCCATATATGGACTGAAGCAAGCATCTAGGAGCTGGAACATCCGTTTTGATGAGACAATCAAAGAGTTTGATTTCTCACAAAATCCTGACGAACCTTGTGTGTACAAGAAGGTTAGTGGGAGTGCAGTCGTATTCCTAGTATTATATGTCGATGACATATTACTTATAGGAAACGATATATCAGTTTTACAGACAGTTAAAATTTGGTTGTCCAAAACTTTCTCCATGAAAGACCTGGGAGAAGCAACCTATATCCTTGGGATTAGAATCTATAGAGATAGATCAAAACGGTTGCTTGGTCTTTCGCAGTCTACATATATAGACCGAGTGCTAAAAAGGTTTAGCATGTCGGAATCCAAGAAAGGTTACCTTCCCATCAGGCATGGGATCAACCTTTCGAAGTCTATGTGTCCGCGCACAGAAGACGAGAGGATTTGCATGAATAAGATTCCCTATGCATCCGCAATAGGATCTATCATGTATGCTATGTTATGTACAAGGCCCGATGTATCATATGCTTTGAGTGTCACAAGCAGATACCAGTCGGATCCAGGAATGGATCATTGGGCGGCTGTCAAGACAATCCTTAAGTACTTAAGAAGAACTAAGGATGTGTTCCTAATATATGGAGAAGGAGATATGGTAATACGTGGGTATACAGATGCCAGTTTCCAGACAGATAAGGATGACTCCAAATCACAGTCTGGATACGTATTTACTTTGAATGGAGGCGCAGTAAGTTGGAAAAGTTCCAAACAAGACACCGTAGCGGATTCTACCACGGAAGCGGAGTATATCGCAGCTTCGGAAGCAGCAAAGGAAGCAGTTTGGATCAAGAAGTTTGTCTCAGAACTTGGTGTGGTTCCAACCATTGATGAAGCAGTGCCGGTTTACTGCGACAACAATGGAGCTATTGCACAAGCGAAGGAACCAAGGTCTCATCACGATCCAAACACGTGCTTCGACGCTATCATCTGATCAGAGAGATTATAAGTAGGAATGACATACAAATTGAGAGAGTTCCCACTGAAAGGAATATAGCGGATCCTTTAACTAAGGCCTTGCCTCAAAGCAAGTTTGAGGGTCATGTTAGAGCCTGTGGTATTGGATACCGTAGCGATTGGCATTAGGCCAAGTGGGAGTTTGTTAGTGATATGAGAGANGGGCGCCCGGAGCGTCCGGGGCGCCCTAATTAGTAGTTGTTTTGCTGTTTTTTCGAAGCCAGAACACAGGATAAGCCCTCAAGGGGGCGCCCGAGTCATCCGGGGCGCCCTGGTCAAAGTTCTTATCACCTACGGCGAGGTAGGCGCAAGGATAAGAGTTGACCGAGTCTTCCGGGGCGCCCCCGTCGACCAGGGCGCCCCCAGGAGGGCTATAAAAGGGGCTTCGACCCCTCTGCTTCCTACACACTTTCCAACTACGATTCTATTCATTCCGACCGACGACAACACGCTAAAGATGAGGTTCTACGACCGGGAGGCTCCAGGAGGAAGTGCGCGGCACTTCGGAGGTCCAGATCGGCCGAGCTTCACTTTCTGTGTTCGGTTTGCTTTTAAAGTTACTGTACTTATTTTTCAATACTTGTCTTTGTAACTTCTACACTGTAAGACAGGTTTCTCTGCCTCCGGAAATTCCGGAAAGGAGACTATTAGTGGACTCAACGCCGAGTACATAGGCCTTGGACGTACTGACCCTGGGGGGTTGGGAACCAAGTAAATAAACCTGCCGTGTCCCCTGTTTTGCTTTCTTTTATTTTACTTTTATGTTTCCGCTGCACTAACGCTCTGAGTCCAGAAGTCTTACAAAAGTCTTACGAAGTTTTTGACGGTCGATATTCACCCCCCCTCTATCGACGGCACCGATCCTACAAAATCGTGGTCTACATGGGCGATGCTATGAAAGTGGCAGCAGTTGCAGTGGGAGTTTTTTATTTGTCTTTTGAGAGAAATAAAGTGTTAGTTCTGAGAGATTGCCTATATGTACCCTCGTTTAGAAAGAATTTAATTTCAGTTTCTAAGTTGATAAAGGATGGATATTCTGTTGCTTTTAATAACAAAGTTGTTATAAAAAGAAATATAAAGGTTATCTGTTCGGGTACTATGGTTGGCAATCTGTACACACTAGAACCAAAGACTCCCACGATGCAAACTGAAGTTAATAGCTCATCATCTAACCTAAATAAGAGAAAGGGACCTTCTAAGATGAATCAAGCGTATCTTTGGCACCTTAGGCTTGGTCATATTAACCTTAGTAGGATTCAGAGGTTGATTGGTGATGAGCCATTGGGTTCATTGGTGGTGGAAGACATCCCAACCTGTGAGTCTTGCTTGGAAGGTATGATGACCAAGTGGCCTTTCAAAGGCTAAGGGGTATAGGGCCAAAGATGTGTTAGAACTGATTCATTCTGATTTATGTGGCCCTATGTCAATCCAGACTAGAGGTGGCTTTGAATACTTCGTCACTTTTATTGACGATTATTCAAGGTATGGATACATTTACCTGATGCGCCATAAGTCTGAATGCTTTGATAAGTTCAAAGAGTTCAAGGCTGATGTGGAGAAACATAGAGGTAAAAGTATCAAGACACTACGATCTGATCATGGTGGAGAGTACCTCTTTGTAGAGTTTGGGACCTACCTGTCAGAAGCTGGGATTCAGTCCCAGCTAACTGCACCCGGTACGCCCCAGCAGAACGGTGTGGCAGAGAGAAGGAATAGGACTCTTATGGAAATGGTTAGGTCAATGATGAGCTATTCAGACTTACTTGATTTGTTCTGGGGATATGCTCTGGAAATGACAACGTACATACAGATCATGGTTCCGTCTAAGTCAGTCCCTTCTATTCCCATAGAACAGTGGACTGAGTGAAAGCCCAGACTAGGGCAAGTTCAGATTTGGGGTAGTCCAGCACTTATGCTGAAGGGAGATACTGATAAGTTGGAATCTCGTACGGAGGTATGTCTGTTCGTAGGCTATCCTAGAGGAACGAAGGGTGGTATGTTCTATAGTCCTAAGGATCAGAAGGTAATCGTTAGCACGAATGTCAGATTCTTAGAAGAAGACTATGTGATGAACCATAAGCCCAAGAGTAGACTAGTGCTTGAAGAGTTGAGAGGGGACATTCCGACTTTAGGATCAATTGTACAAGAGGACACACCACAAGTCACTGCACCGCGTGTCACAGAGGATACACAGGTGGTACCTCATCGCAGTGGGAGGGTTGTTAGACAGCCTGAAAGGTTCATGTTTTTGGGAGAATCTTCGGACTTAGTCCCTAGTAAACAGGAACCGGATCCCTGGACCTATGACGAGGCCCTCCAAGATAAGGATGCAAATTCTTGGCAAAGGGCAATGAACTCTGAGATAGAATCTATTGATTCTAATCATGTCTTGGAGCTAGAAGAACCACCCAATGGTGTAAAAGCCATTGGATGCAAGTGGATCTATAAGAGAAAGAGAGGATCAGACGAGAAGGTTGAAACCTTCAAAGCTAGGCTTGTTGCGAAAGGGTACACTCAGAAAGAGGGTATCGATTATGAGGAGACCTTTTTGCCGGTAGCCATGCTTAAGTCTATCCGGATTCTCTTATCTATTGCAGCTCATATGGACTATGAGGTATGGCAGATGAATGTCAAGACAGTTTACCTTAACGGAAGTCTTGAGGAGACCATCTACATGTAGCAACCAGAAGGGTTCATTGCAAAAGGCAAAGAGCATCTAGTATGCAAGCTTAATCAGTTCATTTATGGATTGAAGCAAGCTTCGCGATCTTGGAACATCCACTTTGATGAAGTAATCCAGTCATATGGATTTACTCAAAGCTCGGATGAATCATGTGTATACAAGAGATGTGATGGAAACGTAGTGGTGTTTCTAGTACTTTACGTAGATGACATTTTGTTAATTGGCAACAATGTCAAAGTGTTATCAGACGTAAGGGTCTGGCTATCAAAACAGTTTGATATGAAGGACATAATAGTCAGATCTTATGCCTGCAACCAAAGAGTTAGCCTACGCACATCCTACTATTATCTGGTATAAAATTATATATGAAAATTTCATGAAAGTAACCGAATCTAAAACACACAAAATCGAAAACCTTGGCATTGATACCAATTGTTGGATTTTGATTCCCCGTTTAGTTAGATTGCTCTCCATGTCCCCAAATTAAAATTTTCTATTAATTAGAAACAACCCGGATGGAGAAAACCTTTCCGAACGACAGTTTCATCATCGTACTAATCGATTTGAGTGATCGCTTGAACAAACTTGTTGTTCAAGCAATCTAACTCTTCTAATTGATTAACCACAGAATAGACGATGATTTGATCGCCGATTTTTATGTTTATCTTTGGGGTCCATGATAATTAACAACATACAATAATACAAGATGCAAGAAAGAACCAAACAAAAATTATACCTCTTGTTTACCTCGTGATCTTCTATTGTATATCCTATCCTCTTCTTGGACGTCGTGCGGATGATGATCTTCCAAGAAACGAAGTCACCAAAGCCTCCTTCTTCTCCCACCAATCTTGCGCTGAAACCCTAAGAAGAAGTGAAGTTCCCTTCTTCTTCTTTGTTCGCATCGGCCACCAAAGCCTCCTCCTCTTGTTGTTGCCCGCCAAAGGAGAAGAAGAAGTCTTCTCCTTTATTTGCCCTAACCGCACGTCCAAGGTGGAAGAAGAGAAGAAGAAGAAGATGAAGACGAAGAGAAACAACTCTCTCCTACACACCAAACCCAAGCCAACCACCTCCCTTCTCCTCTTGTTGCCACCGGCCTTCACTATTGTTCAAGGATTCACTGACCTCCCTCCCTTCTTTGTTGAAGCCGCATTCCCAAGGATAAAGGAGAAGAAGAGGAGGAGATGTGAAGAAGAAGAAGATCTCTCCTCCTCCTTTCCTCCTCGCCGAAACCCTCTCCTTGCCTTCTTGCGTGCACTGCCCAACCCTAGGAGAGAGGAGAGGATAGAAGAGAGAAAAGCCTAGGTTAATTGTGATGCCATGGTTTCATGATTCATGAGGTATATATAGGCTACAATAGGGACCATGAGGAGGAGTTGGTTTTGGTCTTCTAATGGATCCAAAGCCCCATCCATTAATGATAACCCGGTTCACTAAAGGGTAATCAATGAACTACTGCACCAACCCCCATAAATAAATATGGGTTCCACCATATTATGTGTACATAATCTCCCCGTGTTTAAGATCTCGTATATCCATTAATTAATTAAATTATTGATAATTTAATTAATTAATATCTAACTCCATGAGTAGTTCCAGTCCACTTGCAAGATTTACATGATGAACTTTATGAGCTCCTCAAGGGGACATCATCATCCTAATGCATTAGGACACGGTTTCCTTCTATAATCAATGACACACCATGTAAATAATATTATTTTTCAATTTACTGGACCTATTGATTTAACAAATAAATCTTGCCCATTGATAAATCAAAGAAAAAGATATTAAGTACATGTGCCCGTTATTATATCGGGATTAAGAGTATGTACACCATAATATCTGAGGTCTGATTCGATTATATAGTTAGTATAAATCGAATCACCTCTAAGCCGGTCCTGCTCAATACATACAAAGTGTACTAGTATAATTCTATAGTCAAGATAGACTAATAACAAATTACACTACAACCATTCCGATGGTTTGTCCAAATTCATCTCGGTTGTGAGCCACTGCTTTACTTCACAAGGGACTGATAACATGGTCTTCTGTGTGACACCACACACCATGTTATCTACAATGTAAAGTAAAAGATAATATGTACACATATAACAAATATAAAATGCAAACAATGACCATGTGATTTTTATTCCAAAATATAGATGTCCAAACAAAAGCTAGCATTTTAGTATACATCCTAACAAGTTCCAAATAACAATTCACTGTAAATGAATTTTATTTTTGTTTTTCTCTATTTTCTGAGTTTTACATTTCTATAAGAGACTTCTCTGTCCCAAGGAGTTATTTAGGAGAATCGAGCTATACTTTTGCCTTGGATTAGCAACCTTCCTAGTTGCAAACCATGTAATTGTTTGTGCCTCTACCATTTGCTATTTACGTTATTAATCTATTTTTGCTTATGTTATTTATTTGTGTGAACTAATCGTTATCTTTGTTGAGCAAGAACAAGAGATTGGTTTTATTTGCAAGGTCAATTCACCTCCCTCTTGCCGACCACACGATCACCGACATATACATGGCGATATATGTGGGCTTATTCACCCACCATGTGGACCATTTAAATATTTTATTGTTCAAATTGATGCCTCTATAAGATGATCACATGTATGTTTATTATCAACTCGTAATCTGACATTTTTGAGATTGCTTACACAAATAATTCGATTGAGAGCACAATTTCCAGAATATTCTATCAAAAAAATATGTCTTGATAATGCTAGTGAATTTACATCCTAAGTATTTAATGACTATTGTATGTCTATTGGGATAACTGTTGAATATCCTATTGCTTATGTTCACACACAAAAAGGTTTAGCCGAATCATTTATTAAACGCCTCCAGTTAATAGCTAGACCATTGATTATGTTAAATACGGCAAATTCAAAACCAGTAAAATAAATTTTTGAAAAATATATTGGAAGATTTAGGGTTATCAGGAGTGTAAATAATTTAACCCTAAAAATTGTTTGAGGTTAAAATACAATAAATGGGAGGGTTAAATGGTTAAAACCTTTACCCTAAGGGTTTAATATGAAATTGAGAAAAGTGAGGGGCTTCTCTGCAAAAAGACCCCCCCTTTTTATTTAAGCCCTTGGCCGGGGTCGCGAGCCCTAACGCAGCAGCCGACTCCTTCCCTTCTTAAATCGCCCGCGGCTGAAACCCACGCCGCCTCCTCTCCTTTCCTTTTCTCCTTCGCGAACCCGAGCCCTAAGCCTCCACCGCAACTGTTTCCTTCCCTCGCGTGCCCTAGCTCACAGCCGATGCCCTCTCTTTTCCTCGTCGCGTGGATCTAACGTCAACTCCTTCATCGCGGGCACAGAGGAACCGAAGCTACTTGAAGCTACTTCTATCCTCTCTTCCGAGGATCAAGGAGCAATGCCGACCACCTCGGGTAATAGTTAGATGTGTTCATATTTGGGATGGCTTACATGGTTGTTGATCGTCTTTCGTTTCCCTTGTTGGTTTCAAATTGATGATGGGTTTCGATTGAGGATTGGATGATGCTACTGTGGGTATTCGAATTTGAGTTGGATCTTTTCTTTCTGTTACACCGTGAAGCTTCCCGATGAATGTCCTGTTTGAGTTTCTGATAGTTAAATGGTGGATTATGTTGGTCTTTTGTTGCTGCCGTGAGTGGGGTAGGAGATTGGTTTTTGTTTTGGCGATTTTGATTCAATGTTGCAGCACTATTTTCTGGAGTTGGGTTTTGTGTTTCGTTGGCTGGTAGCATTACATGGAGAGGAGGCTTTGATACCAATTTGTTTTGGAATTGATGCTATGAATTAAATTAGTGTGAGTGTTTATTTTTGAAGTGGACTCTTGAAGCCTTTTTAACTCTGTGATGTTTATTTTTTTTAAGAAGGATTATTTGGAGAGCTTGATCCATAAGAGTATTCTGTACGATTTCTTTGGATCAAATTGCTTTTTCCTGTATACTGGAATGGGTTGATCTGTTGTGTGTTAGAATGCTCTAGTTATGGACTCTTGGAGGTTTTGTTGTGGGATGTTTCATTGAATATGCAGTAGCAAGAGTGTGGAGTTAATCTTACTTAGATCGGTGGATGTTCTGTTCTTATTGTTAATATTCTGTTCGATTACTTTATGTTTCTTTTGAGTGGATCATTGGATTGAGGATTGGGTTTGGATGTATAGAGTTCTTCATTGGAATTAATTTCAGTATTGATGTGGAATTAAGGGTTAGCTTAGATTTAATTTCCTTTATGAACTTGGATCTTATTGGGTGAGGATAAGGATTTGGGATTAACTCGAAGGTTGATCCCTAACTAAGGCTAATTCTAATTAAATTAGCGTTAGCCTAATTGTGTAGTTCAGTATTGGAGTAAACCACACTTTGATCAGGTTGGGTTAATTCGAATATGACTTGATGTCTAGTCTAGTTAGCATCATTTGTATTGATGGCTTGTGTTATGATTTATGGATGCAGGACACTGAGTGATTTGCGTTGGACTTCTTAGACGGAGGTTCTCATTTGATACAGACTCCTATTTTGAGGTGGGTACCTCTGACTTATCTCTTTTGATATTGTCATATTGCTATGCATGGTTGGTTATAGATAACAGTAAGTTTATACATTATATCTGCCTTAGTATACCTCTACTGATATTTGTTGTTTATTCTTGAGATGATCTCCCTATAGTTTCATACAGTCTCTATGGTTGTCATGTGTATATACATACATAGATGTAGTGATATGTCCTCTTGCATTTTGACATTGATGGATCACTAGTTACTTTTTTTTAATATACCTAGTAGGTTGCTTGTAACCCATGATATAGGATTCAGACCTATACCTAGCACACTGAGGTGATAGACGAGGACTTGGTGGATGTTGTATGTGTTAGTGTCATACACCATCCTTGCATTGTTGCATGCTGACGATCATCGGCTCCTATGTAGTCTGAGCCCATGAGGATATGCACACACATCCACTCAGGGGTAGTGGCTACCATAGAGTGTGTGCATTTGCCCTGTATTGCTCCGTTCGACAACTATTTGGAGGCTGGTTCTGGGCGTGGTAGTAGCCAGGGATCCCTTCTCGTCCTGAGACACGAGAAGATGAGAGCGAGACTCCCCCATTGCCTGGGGTAGGAGGGTGTCCTCCGCCAGCTTCCTGTCCACTCGGTCACTCAGGTGCAGTGATGGCAGGGTGCGTACAGGTTGTCACAGCTCTACCCATGCGGACGTTCATTTATGATAGGTGGACGGTGTCTTGACTGGGATTAGGGGGGACACATGTCATTGCACCATGTGCATATTTTGCATCGTGCATTGTTTGCTGCATTTGATTTCTACACTTGATTGACATGCATATACTGGAGACTTGTTTACCTTGGATTATGTGTTATACTTATTCCATAGGGATTTATTTCACCCCTTTGCAGGATAGATGGATTCTGGTATGTATCTTCATTCAGTATCTTCTGTGTATACTCTTTTCTATTATTCATATGAGACTGTATCAGCATAGACTCTTATTGTTAGTATAAATTACTATGCATATCTGTTTAGGTATCTGCTGAGTTCGTTTGGACTCACACCGTTGCCTATGTTTTTATTTTAGGTTGAGATACTTTGAGTCGCCGAACAGCCCAGCAGCCAGTCCCTACCCATCGCGACGACATGATTTTGTTTTGTACTTTGTAGTGCATTTGTTTTATATTTTCTTTTAGCTATTTGTATATGTCTTGTGAGTGTTGTTGTGTGCCCTAAAGGGTTTATGTATTGGATTTTTTGTTATAAGTCGGACCAGTCCGCAGTCAGGTATGATTTACTTGTTGTTATGGTTATGTTATGTCTTGATTTTGAGGCCTGAGGCCAAATATATATTGTGTGAGTTGTTTGAATATTGTATGTATGTGTAAATTGTCCGCCGGACAGGGGAGGTGCTGTCCGATTTTATATTGGTTCAGCGGCTCCTGGGTCTCGGGGCGCGATAGATTATGAGAATTAATCTCTCTATATCCATTTGGAGACATGTTATTTTGCATGTAGCAGTACTTGTACTTATCAGGCCAACAAGTTATCATATATTCTCCCCTTTACAATTGACTTTTGGTCAAGAACCTAATATATCCCATTTGAGAATAGTTGGATGTGCGGTATATATGCCAATTAGTCTAGTACAACGTACTAAAATGGAACTCCAAAGGAAATTGAGAATATATGTTGGATATGATTCCCCTTCAATTATAAGATATTTGGAACCAATGACGGAAGATATCTTTATGAAACGGTTTACCGGCTGTCAGTTTAATGAAACAATTTTTCCAAAGATAGGGGAGAAAATAAAATTTTTTTCAAAGAAGTCACTTGGCATGCATCATTTTCGCAATTTGATCCTCGTACAAATCAATGTGAACTTGATGTTCAGAGAATAATACATTTACAAAATATTGCAAATCAATTGCCTAATGCATTCACTGACCTGAAAAGAGTGACTAAGTCACATATACCAACTATTAATGCTCTAGCTCATATTGATGTACTAATTGGACAATCAATTAATGAGACTACTAGTTGCCTGAAGCATGGTAGACCGATCAGTTCTAAAGATAAAAATCCCTTAAAAAGAAAAGGAGCAACTAATCAAGATGTTCATTTTGAAGTATCTCGATCTCCTGTAGATACAACTAACATAACTATTGATAAAACCCCAGAAGAGGTCCAGATACTTGAAAATAATGAAGAGACCTCAATAAATTATATCAGGGCGGGGAAGAAATTGAATCGATCAAAATTAGTTGCCGACAATAAATTTACATACAGTGTAAAACTTGATATTGCTTATGAAAATGATAATCAAGAATCTCAATCTATTGAACACTGTCATAATTGTTACGATGTATACTAAAAGTCTTGCTTTTGGTTAAGGACATCTACATTTTTGAAAGAGAATCACATAATCACAAGTTGCATATTTATATTAATATATGCACAAAATGTCTCATACTTTGCATTGTAGATAATATGATGTGTGGTGACACACAGAAGATCATGTTATCAGTTCCTTGCTGAAGTATAAGTAAGAGACACACAACCGAGATGGAATTGGATAAATCATCGGGATGGTTGTAGTGTAATTAGGTGTGGTTTGTCTTAACCATAGAATTACACTAGTACACTTTGTGTGCATTGAGTAGGACCAAAAGAGAGGTCATACAATTTTATACTGACTTCATAAATTGGATTAGATCTCGGTTATATTATGGAGTGCAATCTCTAAATCCCAAAATAATAATGGGCACATGTATTTAATTATTATTTCTTTGATTTACCAATGGGCGAGATCTATTCTGCTAAATCAATAGGCCCAATAAATTGGAAAATAATATTATTTACATGGTATGCCGATGATTATTGAGGGAATCCGTGTCCTTGTAAGTCGGGATGATGATGCCCCCTGATGAGCTCATAAGAATCGTCATGTTAAATCTTGCAAGTGGACTATGGTCCAACAAGATGAAAAGGTTGAGTGGTACTAGTCAAGGATCAAGAGGATAATTAATTAAAATTGCCAGTAATTTAAATTAATCGTCGGTCATTCGATATCTTAAGCACGAGGAGATGGATGACTCATAATAGGAGGAGCCCATATGAAAATATGGGGGTTGGTGAAGAAGATCAATGGGGATCCTTTAGTGGAATGGATCTCCATTAATGGATTGGATTTGGATCTATTAGCAGGCCAAGACCTAACTCCTCCTCATGGCCCCTACCATAGCTCTATATATATCCCATAGGAGTCACGAAACCAGGGTCAATTAATCTCTAATTAATTCCATAATTAATCCAAGAGAACCCTAGCCTCTTCTCTCTCCCTCTCTCTCTTTTTTCTCTCCTAGGTCACGACAAGGGAGAGGGTGAAAGCTTGGTGCTTTCTTCTTCCTTCTTCTTTGTTCCTCTTCCTCTCTTGTTTGTCGATGGCACTAGACAAGGAGGAGTCGCTTCCTCCTTTGTGGCGCATAGCAAAGAGTAAAGAGGAAGGTGGCCGGCGGCGGTGAAGAGGATTCTTGGAGGGTTCGGCGTCGATGATTGGAGGAGGTGGAAGCTTGGTAGGGAGGGAGGAGGAATTGATCATTCCCTTCATCCTTTGCCTTCTCATCCTCATCTCTCCATCAGGGCGTGCGTAGCCGGATTCCAGGATGTGAGGATCGCCGGCGAGGAAGAGGGAGACTCTTCTTCCTCTTGGTTGGCCGGCAGCAATAGAGAGGAAGGAGGAGGTGGCTGCCGTGGGTTCAAAGGAAGAAGGGGATAGGTTTTCCTCTTCTTCATTGTCTTCTTCTTCTTCCTTCCTGTAACGACCCATCTTCTGGTACTAAGCTTTAAGGCGGATCGCTACTAACAAGCTGACTGATTACTGATCATTGTTTTCTTTTAATGCTAAAACGACTGGGAGAATTTTAAAAGTTTTGCTATGTACTGAACTAACAATTCATAACTTAAGCATGCTGCGGTAAATCATAATCATGTTGAAAGTACTAACCAGCCAAAATAAAATAAATACTCTAATTTTATTAGCTTGGCAGGATTTAATCCCCCAACCTCAGCGTTGCATGACTGAAGCACTAACCAGCAACTCTACATCACATTCTGTTGTAAATTGCCACCAGTCGATTGGTATTCGACCAGTCGACTGCCCGAGGCGACGAAGCCTTCTGTACGATTTTGCTACTGGTCCCAGTCGACTGGTAGCTGTCGCAGTCGACTGGCAGTTCTGAAATCTAAAAATTAAGATTCCAGAAACGTGCCCAAGTCAACACACTTCGTACCAAACCCCCCCCCACAAACTCATATTTAAGCTTATTAATAGGTATACAATGATTCTAGGCCATATTCTACATGTTTTCATGGCATTAAAGCATACTTCAACCATTTCTAAGCATGAAATTAGAAACACGAACTTTGTATCAACTTGTTACTAAAGCTGAGCATTGTTCCTATCTAAATGCATCAATAGTAGCACTATAATATTAGAAATGGTTCTATAGCCTTAGATCATGCATTTTACTACTAGTTAACATGCACTTGAAATGTATCACTCAACATATCACATGTAGAAACTAGGCATGCCATGACTGCATGGTATTAACTCCTGATACATAATCTCATACTAGAATTCTCGCAAGCCTCATATCAAGAGTGATGTTATCAACATAATAAAGGTACTTAAAATGCAAAAAATGATAAACATGACAAAGAACTAGTTCATTTAACATTCTTAATCGTGTATCCTCATAAGACAAGTTCCCAAGGTTCTTTTCATTCCAAGTTCCACCATCACACACTCCCCATCATCCCTGCCGCTTCCGCTACTCCATTTTTCCTTTGCCCATATCTGTAGTATAAGGAAAAATGAAACTATAAGCATAAAGCTTAGTAAGTACCATCCTACTCACAAAATTATGCATATCTCGAAACTCATGCTTTTGAAAACACATGTAGGAAAAACATATCATGTTTGTCATTTATTCTTGCTGAAACATATAATCTAAACAAATATCATGGCATACTCATCATACTAAGCACACGAACTAAATCATATTCTTCTAACTAAATTCACATAGCATTCATAGAATCTAACTGAACTATGTATGATCTTAAAACTGTTTTCACTTAAAGCTATTATTGAACTTTTAAAACTTATACATATAATAAGTAAAAATACTAATCATGCTGTTGTGGGCCCGGCAATGTGCTGCTAATGCACGCATCCCTAAATAGATCTGAGGTAGCTAATCCCGAACCCATTAGGGTATTACTACTAGGCGATCTAGGGGTCTAGGGGCAACTAGGAGCCCACCCATGGACGAACTAGATGTTGGTGCAGAATGCACCCAAGTCAAACCTGTGTTTTGATAATGGCAACAGAGGTCAAAAGTTAAGTCTTACTTGCTTTCTAACAAGTTACTCTAGTGTGCAGAAAAAGCCCTAGCAAAGGACTGTTAGGCACTGGCGAAGGAATGCCAGGGTAAAAAGCCCTAGCGAAGGACTGCTAGGCACTGGCGAAGGAATGCCAGGGTAAAAAGCCCTAGCGAAGGACTGCTAGGCACTAGCGAAGGAATGCCAGAGTCAAAAGCCCTAGCAAAGGACTGCTAGGCGCCAGGCGAAGGACAGCCTGGGACTAAAGCCCTAGCGAAGGAATGCTAGGCACCGAGCGAAGGGCAGCTCGGCATCCAAGACCTGACAAAGGACCGTCAGGCAAAAGTCCAACTAAAGGAGCTATTGGCATCAGGTATATTCTCCCGAGAGGAGTAGGTGAGGACGCATTCACCGTCGAGGGAACAGTAGGCGTCGGTTCGACCTAGGACTCTATTTTGGAGACCAAAGTCAGAACCAAGACAGGTAAGGCTGTATAAACTAACCATTTAATGTTTTGTTGTGTTTTTGGACTAACCCTGGATGCAGGACCGAAGGAACGAGTGTCTGCAGCTCAGAGAGCCTCAAAGGAGTGAGGCAACAGCTGACCAGGGCGCCCGGAGTGTCCCGGGCGCCCCCAAGGTGAACACAAAACACACAAGTAAAAAAGCACGCTTCGACAGTACATGCTGCGGGCGCCCCCGTGCTCCCGGGCGCACCCGTTGCTCCCGGGCGCCCCCTGCGCTGCGGGCGCCCCCAGGGCCAGCTACCAAAGCTCCCCTCGAAGCCAAGCAGATAATGTTTTGACCCGGTCAATCCGGGTGCCCCGAGCGCTCCGGGCGCCCCGATCAAAGCGGATCCCGAAGATAAGGGGATCAGACGCTGACCGAGACTTTGGCGGATCAAAGGACACGTGGGGGGCGCCCCCGACATCCCGGGCTCCCCCAGGCCCTATATAAAGGGCCCTCGACCAAGGCTTTAAGATATCAACTCTCTCAACGCCTCAAAGCTCTTCTGCTCTCGCGCCTTGCTCCGGAAACCTTCCAACTCGAGCCGACGACATCCCGCTGCTCCGAAAAAGTCGATCTACTCTGGACATCGGTAAAGAAGAGCGTTTTTATTTACAACACTTATTTTTGTAATCAAATATTGTAAACTGTTTGCGCCTATATAGAATTGCCCAAAGTAAACGGTCAACGACCGTGGGCCTTGGAGTAGGAGTCGACACAGGCTCCGAACCAAGTAAAACCTCCCGTGTTTGCGTTGTGTGTTTTTAACTTCCGCTGTGCAAATGCTGTTTATGTAAATCCGAAAGTTTTTCGATATTCACCCCCCCTCTATCGGTTTTCTCGATCCAACAAGTGGTATCAGAGCGGGGAAGTTCAAACTTGGTGCAACCACCAGTTTGAAAATTTTTTTCGGATTTTTATTTCTTATTCTCATTCGAATTTTTTTTATTATTTTTTTATTATCCTTATCCCGCACTACTAATCCAAGACCAAGTCTTGGATATTTTTGTTAGTTTTCTTTTCCAGATCAAATGGTCATGCAAGAGGGATTTAGCACCGCCAGACCTCCACTCTTCAGTGGAGAAGACTTTTCCTACTGGAAAAGCCGTATGGAGGTCCACCTGAAAACTCAGGTGGACATGTGGATCATCATCCAGTCCGGACTGGAGATACCCAAAAATGCTGATGGATTTCCTCAAAGCTACGCAGAGTGGGACACCGCTCTGAAATGAAAAATCGAAGCCGACGCTAAAGCGACTCAGACTCTTCAATGCGGATTGACGAAAGAGGAGCTGAACCGGGTGGGCCCCTTCAACAATGCGAAGGAGCTTTGGGAAAAATTGATCGAGCTGCACGAAGGGACATCAGATACTCGAATCAGTAAGAGGGATCTGCTTCTGAACAAACTCTACACCATCAAGATGGCTGACAACGAAACAGTAGCCCAACTCCACGCACGAATCCAAGAGTTGATGAACGACCTTCACACTTGAAAACCGTGACTTAATAAGGTATGCCTTAAACGCCTTCCCTAGAAACACCTTGTGGGCATCTATGGTAGATGCATACAAGGTCTCAAGGGATCTTTTAAAAATAAAATTAGACGAATTGTTTTCCGAACTAGAACTGCACGAACAAACTAACACCAATATGGTCGAGAAAGGTATTGCTTTCGTTGCAGGTAAAACTGGAAGGACAACAAAGAAAAAGGCTGAACCTGAACCCGAGTCTAACTCAGACTCAGACTCAGAAGACGAAGAAGGAGATCAAACTAAGCTGGTCCGACTAGCCCGAAGCTACTACAAGGAGCTGAAGAACCGAACCAACAAACGGAAAACCGGCCGAAGAAAGGACGAACCAGCTGAACCCGCAAACAAGCCCAATGTGACCTGCTACGAGTGCAAGAAAAAGGGCCACTACAAGTCAGAGTGTCCTAACCTAAAGGAGACTAAAAAGACGAGAAGAAAGAAAGCGCTCCAAGCAACCTGGGACGAAGTCTTCCTCAGAAGAAGAAGAAGAAGCACCCCAGTCAAACCTACTAGCCCTGTCCGCCTCAGATAAAGTCGAGACTGAGTCAGAATCAGAATAGGACGACGGCGAGCTGACCTTTACAGAAGACGGCGAAATTAAGGTAACTGGTTTCAATAGATGTCAATTAAGTAAATTAATTTCATTTCTTTCTCGAAATTTGGCAAAATCCAAACTCTAAGTCGAATCCCTCCGACAGGAAGTAAAACTCCTAAAAGAGGGAGCTGAATCTAAACCCTTAACCGAGAAGGTTCAGGAAGGAACTTCCTACTCAAGTTGAAAAACATGAAAAGGAGAACTCCTCCCTGAAAAACTCAGGTTAAGGATCTTAGATCAACTTTAGAACGATTAACATCTGGTTCCAAGGGTCTTGACATGATTCTTGGAAACAGAAATCAATTCTAAATCGATCTGGACTGGGCTATAGAACCAAATCTCGGCAAAGATCTTACTTTGCTGTACTGAATCAGTCCAGAGGTAAAATCAGGCATGGGTACCTAAACTGTGCCTGAACAAACCGACTGGATCAAATCAGTATTGGATCCCCAAGGACAAGATTCACATCTTGCCTAATCATTACCGTGGCTTTAGTCCAGGAGGAGCCAAACTGAAAATAATATTCATAATTAGATAAGAATTTAATTCCTGATTGTAATTGATTGTTTGCTTGTTTATTTAATTTCTGCAATTTACCATGCTTAGACTTAGGCTAGTTTAAGGACTGGAACAAACTTAGCTGAACTTGACAACATAGTATTGGGTGGAGGTGAGATGATAGTACGTTAGGGAAGCCAATTTGGCGGAAACTAGCCGAAGCTACCGATCCAAGACCCAAACTAGTTAGACCAGAAATTTTTCAAAGAATAATTTTGGAAAATGAAATTTCATTAAAAGGCTTTGTCAAGGAAAGGGTGGATGATCCCGTAAGGCTACGGCCAAAGAAGGCCTAGTGCCTCGCCAAGACTTGGAAGCTAATTTTTGAAATTCAAATTCAAATTATTTTTTGTCAAATTCGAATCTAACACAAAATTTCAGTTATTTGTAGATTTAAAATCTTTTCAAAATTTCAAATTGATTAGTTTTCAAAAATTTAATGTTTTCAAAATTAATCAAGTTTTCAAAAGTTAATCAAAATTTTCAAACAGTCTTAACTATCAAAACCTGTCTCACGAAACCTATAAGGCTAACGTGATTAAAACCCTAGAATTGGGTGAGACAGACTAGGCAGTGAAACTCAATTTAAGCTATTCCTGACTCTAATTGGATCCAAATCAAGAAAACTCTTTATGTGTAGGAACATAAAGATTTGGACCAATGGATGTTGGATAGCGGTTGCTCCAGACACATGACTGGAGATAAATTGAAGTTCACCAAGCTCAAGTTAAAAAACCTAGGCTCAGTGGCATTTGGCAATAATGCTACACTCAAGGTAATTGGGTCAGGTAATATTGAACTTAAATCCGATTTTATTATAAGAAAGTCCTATTGGTTGAAAACTTTAATTTTAACTTGCTTAGCATAAGTCAG